>JAJHZJ010000449.1:3191451-3581451 GCA_023548195.1 Bettongia penicillata ogilbyi
GTAGAAAGAGATAGATGGACACACAAGTGCTGTATTGGCAACCACAAGACATAAAATTATCAAAGGAAAAATCTCTTCCATAGAGATAAGAACCTTCATGGAGAGTCTATGGGAAAGCATAGATTGAGAAGATCTGGTTAGGTTGGGAATCTTGTTTAATGAAGGAAATACCCACATTTCATGCGATTTTGTATACATTAAAGTATAGCAGTACAATGAATTGTAGAGTTAATGTTGTGAAATGAGGATGAGAAGAGGACAAATGATGGTATTCTTTCATCTTTTATCTTACAACATAATATTCTTATATGTAAAATTCAATGGATTTTAGATGTGTGTACATCCTGTTCAATAATGTGATTTCTGGTAGCAGTATGATGACAAATATACGTGTGTGTGTATCTATGTGTGTGTATATATATATATATATATATATATATACATATGTATATGGAGAGAGAAAAGGGGGGGAGAGAGAGAGAGAGAGAATCATTATCTAGTATGTAACGCTTAGCATTATCATCACTGCCCATAAGGAAGTATATATAGCATAGTGGATAGAGTACTGGTCTTGAAGGCAGGAAGACCCATATTCAAGCACAATATATGACACATGTTATCTCTGTGCTCCTAGGAAAGTCACTTATGAGTGTACTTGGGAATCTGTAAGGCTACATGCTACAGAGAAGGTTTCCACCTTTATTGATGGAGGGAGTTTCCTCACCTGAGAATTCCCTATGCTGGTGAAATCACCATTGTCCTCCCTATGCCTGTTGTTCTGTAGAGAAAGTAATTGGGATAAACTTCCACCATATTTGGAATTTTTGTAGGAATTGACTGGTATTGTCCCATTCCATTAAATAAATTCATTGATGGATAGACCAATAGTAACACAGATTATTAAATATATAATTATAGATTCCTTGCTTATTGTTCATGGCTTGATAATAGAAAAGTAGTTTACATTATTTGGGATCCTTGTAAGGATAGATGCATTTTAGCTACCACAGTTCCATTATTGCTCATAACCTGCAATAAAGCAAATTTTTCCATAACCCTCATGGGATGGGTCTTCTCTACCTGATGTCTCACGAACAGATGTATGTAAATCTGTGTTACGTTTTAACTGTTTACCTTTAAAGATTTTCTTCCCATAAACTTGTCATGCACCTTCTGCCCGAGATCATGCACACTCCAAACTCTCAGCTCCATTCTTCTTCTCCCACTGAACACTCTCTTCCTAAACAAGATTAGAAAGAGTTCAGAGAATTCCTGATTGAGATATGGAGTATGGAAGCAATCCTGATGAACAGGCTCTCATGGGACAGAGGGATACTCTGATGCAGACTCCAGCCCACAATCCCTCTTTGGGTCACATATCTCAGTGCAAAGTTGAGCCTGGACAGCTTGGTACTTGATGTGTTAGTTAACCCCAGTTACCCCTAACTCCCCCTCACTCACTGTCCTCCAAAAGTGCTTCCTCTCACTCACATGGTCATCCACTCTTTGCATCCACCCAGCTCTCAAGCACCAAACACAAATGCTCTCTCTGGCACTCAAGCCTTCTAAATATACCCCACCACATCTCTCATTCTCTCTTCAAGATTCCTTCACCAAAACACTAGCATTCAATTCCCACCCCTTTCTTCCCCGCTCCTGTTTCAGTCTCACCATTCCATGACAAGCCCCAAGACCCATGACTTATTTTCCTCTCAACACTTAATATCGATCATTCTCTTCTCTTTCCATAATTCCTACTTCCCCTATTTTAAGCCACAAAACAATATCTATTCTATTTTTTTCTTTAAGGTTGAAAAATGTGTTATGATGTAATGACTGGAGGGTTGAATTTGGATCGAGGAATATCTGCGTTCATCTCTGACATACACAAATGTACACATACTTCCCAAAGACTCCTCAATGCATTAACCAAGACTTTGAGTCAATTTAACTTTGAGTTAATTTGTCAAATTTACTGGTGGAAGGAATTTCCATGTTCATAGAGTTCCCTAGACTGACAAAATCACAGCTAAATGATATACACATTCACACATTACCCCAAATCCTCGCCCAAAAAAGGGAGGTACAAGAGTCTAACTGCCTGTGTGACCTTAGGTAAGTCACTTCCTCTCCAGGACCTTCAGTTTCCTCTTCTGTAAAATGAGAGAATTAGACAAGAGAGTCTTCGAGGTCTATTCCAGCCCTAGTCTATGAGCCTGGGATAGATCTCTTTTCTTTCTGGGTGCCAGAAACATTTCACTATATACAATGTATCCCAAAAATCTTAGTATGGTTTAAGACAAGTTGCATATACACACACACATTTGTGTTTATATGTGTTTGCATGCATGTATAAATATTTCTATGTATATGTGTATATACATATCTATTCATATATATACATAGATATAGTATCTATATTATACATAATATGCATGTATACATATGCATGTGTATACTTACATAGATAATAGCCCTCCCTAGGATAACTTCACTTCCAGGGGACAAAGAGTCCTCAATTCAGGTCACAGAATCAATAAAACACTACAGTAAGAAGAGCCCCTCAGAGCAATTTAGTCTAAATTCTTTTTGTGACATAGGAGTGAACAGGCCCAGGAGGGCCCTGTAATGGTCTCAGGGTCACTCGATGAGTGCCAGGTGGAGTTGGGGCCAGAGTTCAGGTCCCCTGACTCTCTGTGCATGACCTTTAGCACACAGCATGGAGCTGTGGTCCAAATAGAATACAACTAGCTCAAATTTGTCCTTACTGGATTAGAGGTCATACCAACTTATTGAAAGTCGAAACTATAGAACACCCTGAAAGAATGTGACGTGTCAATAATGCACTATCCTAAGAAAAATGGATCAAGGATGCAGAGATGGAAGATAATTTAGAGACCATCTAATCCAACCCATTCATTTTATAGATAAGGAAACTGAGGCAACTGGAGGACAAGTGACATGACTAGCATCCTATGATGACAAAATCATAGATTCAGCAAGAGAATTTGAAATAGAAATAATGGAATGTTAGAAGCTGTAGAGTATAAGTCTCTCATTTTATAATGAGGAAACTGAGGCTCCCCAGGAAAATTGTGATTGGCCCCAAAGCTATAAAAGCAGTAAATATCAGAGTTACCAGGGGAATTGCAGTATTACTTATAGAGTGTTAATTTTTGAAAACAGAAAGGGAAAAAATCCGTACTCATTTTGATGAGGAGGCTCAGCCTTGTGTGAACAATTAATTTGCTTTACACAAGTCCATATACTTTTATTTTCGTGAAATGTACCAAGTGTAAAACTACCAAGCACATCTAAAATATTTCAATTTCCTAATGAATAGAATCAAACCTTAATGAGGTTTAACCATGTTGATGAAGAGCTAATCAAAAGGAAATAACAGGTGGCTAAAGCATTTTCTAACATGCTTTTTTTTTTCATCAGATGCACGTAACAACCCTATGGTCTGCATCATTTGAGTATTTGTATTGACATTTCACAGATAAAAGATCTGAAATTCGGAGCAGATATGTGACTTGCTCAAGGTCACACAGCTGGGAAATATCAGAGCCAGAATTTGAAGATAAGCCCCTTGGCTCCCAATGGAAGGCTCCTTCCACTATGCTCCATCTCCTCAATGACAAAAGTTTTGATTTGCCGTAGCATCATAAAGCAGGATGGAGTCATATTTGTGGTTTGTAAAAGGTACCTTTTATGTGAAAGCAGTCCCTCAATCTACCTGAGGTCACCTCCTGTTTATAATGTGCACAGTTGTATAACTTTCAAAACATTTACAGCTGTTCCTGCCCCCAGATTAATGGTTATGCATCTTTCTCTAAGGTTAAGTGAGTCAATTAAGTCAAAGGAACTGTTCGTGGTGCTAGAAGCTGAGGTTGAGTTGTTTTGATTTGTTTTTTCTTTTCAGAAAAGTCCCCACTGCTATAATGTAGCAATGTGGGAGAGGTTGGTGAGGGGGAATGTGGTTCAAACTGATTGAGCAGAAGCGTTAGTAGTAGAGATGAAGCTAGCTGGTTTTGCTCCAAGGTAATGTAGCAAAAAACATGCTTGGGGCTAGCATCAGGGAAGGGTTGCTGGGGTAGCTATGGGGGATTAAAAGTGATTGCCACAGTGTTGGCCTCATTAGAAAAGGTTTCACCCTGGAGAGGTGGGAAGTATTAGCCTTCTGAGATCGTCCTAACTTAAGTAACTAATATTATTAGCCGTCTGCTAAACCCAATTGTTTCTGTATTACTGGAAAACTGCAAATACTTTTTATGTCCTCTAAACTCCAGAATCCTGGAGAAAACCCCCATCTGTGTGGTCACCTTAGTAACAGAACTGGTTTACAGTATTTTCATTGTTGAGTCACCACTGATACCCGGAAGAAATCGTTGGATTTAGTAGAGAGTTGGAGTTGGAAGGAACCTTGGCAATCATCAACTTCAACCACTTCCTTTTATAGATGAAATAACTAAGGGGCAGAGAAGTCATAGTCACATAGGCAATAACTGGCAAAGCCAAGGTTCAAGTTCATGCCTCTCTAACTCCAAATCCTGAACCCTGTTTACAGTATAAATTTCATATATGGTGTGTCCCACAAGTCTTAGTGCCATGTTAAGTTTTTCGGAGAAGGTATGCCAGGTTCCAGAGGGAAAAAGGTTAAAAATAAAACAGACCTCCCTCTCAAGGAGCCAACATTCTACTGGATGGGTGAATGTGAGATGAGTAAACACATTTGATCTAGAGCTCAGAATCAGGCCTCCTGAATCCAAGTACCCTGTTCTCACCAGTATGGACATCGTCGAAGGGCAGAGTCCCAACCTCAGACGTAATCTTCCCTGAATACCATTGCTTTTCCAGGGTATCCATCCAGCCCCTTTATTAGTGCCTGACTTGTTCCAGAGCTTTTTGAAATTAAAAATAGATGACCTACTTGTAGTACTAGAAGAGATTTAATGAGATAAACGGAGATGGATCACAGGAAAAATAATGACTTTATGTGAAAAGCCTGTTACCTAGAAAGGGAAAGATAATGTCATCTCTGCACATAAATGACAGCATGTTCTATCAGAGTATTCTTATTGGGAGGGTCATTATTTGGTCCAAACTCTACATTTCTCACCAGCTGCTCTGTTTACTTCCCCTACCCCCACCTCCTTTCTAGCTTCCTTTTACGTATTATCTTCCCCATTCGATATAAGCTTCTTGAGGACAAGTGCTGTTTTTTTTTTCTTTTTTTTTTCTGATTATATGCATAGCACTTGACATAGTACCTGGCACATAGTGAGCATTTAATAAATGTTTGTTGACTATTTACCTTAATAGACCTGTGTTTCATCAGTGTAGAAGTCTATCAATGACAATCAACTACTCCTACGTAACTTAGTCTTAAGGGGTTAGGTGGCACAGTAGATAGCGCACTGGGCCTGGAATCAAAAAGACCTGGGTTCATATCTGGCCTCAGCCACTAGCTGTGTGACCCTGCGCAAGTCATTTACCCCTCCCCACCTCAGTTTCTCATCTGTAAAATGAGCTGGAGAAGGAAATGCAAACCACTCCAGTATCTTTGCGAAGAAAGTCCCAAATGGGGTCATGAAAAGTCGGATGTGACTGAAACAACTGAATGGCAACGAGGTTAAGAGACTTGCCCTTGGTTACATTGCTACATTGTGCCAAAAGCAGGTCTTGGACCTGTCTTCTCAACTCCAAGGATGAGTCTCTATCTAGTGCACTGGCTACTATTGCTGTTATTTAAAGGAAAATGCTGGTTTTCACCTGGAGTCTATTATCAGGGACCTTGACTTGGAGAGAATGTCTGAAATTTTTAAATAAAGGCTCACTAAGCGCTACCCTTGGTGTGCCAACCTAGCCCAGCTCTAAGAAGTTCCTCACATCTACCTCTCTCTCTGGTCAGTGGAGGATGCCAGAAGAGCCAGTAAAAAAATATGGTCTTTGCCATCTGCTTGTGCAAAAGGAACAGCTGAAACTGAAGAATTCCCTACATGAAAGAACCAAATCCATCTCACTCCTTTTGAAGCTCATATCCATGGCCCAAATGAAATGAAGTCTGGATTCTTACCAGCTGAGGCAGAACAGTAGGTTGTGCATTCAGTAGTAAACAAAAAGAGAACTGAGAGGCACCATGGCACTAACATGAGAGCTGGATTTGTGTCCTGGTTTGGCTGGCCATGTCATCTGTCTACCTGTGCTTTCTTCATCTGTAAAATGAGCTTTTCCAGCTTTGATATCCTATCTTGTAAAAAGTAATACTAACAACATTGATAAATGAGCACATTTGGGACTTAAAATGAGACCCAAGAACAATTGCTTTGATATTTCTTGCTATTCTACATGTCCAGGTTGAGACCTTGTTTGTCAGAAAAGCTAATCCTAGGATGCACTGAGAAGCATCTGTGGCTTTTGTTAATTCATTTTGGTCCTTCTCCACTCTTCATTACACCATTCGGACTTTCCTTGACCAAGATACAGGAGTGGTTCATCATCTCCTTCCATATTTCATTGTACAAATGAGGAAACTGAGGCCAAAAGGATGAAGGGACTTGCCCAGGGTCAAACAGCTAGTGATTGTCTGAGGCTAGATTTGAACTCAGGAAGATGATTTTTCTTGACTCCATGCCTGGTACTCTATCCATTGTTCCACCTCTCTGTTCTACTGACAGCCACTGCTTCTAGAAATAAGATGATAGAGTGCCACTGTCCCCCGCCCCAATCAGAAATATATCTACAGCACTGCATTCCCCTGATTATACATTTTGGGAATAATATTTATAAGATGGAGAGGATCCAGACAAGGGCAACCTTGAGATGGCAAAGACCTAAACTTTATGCTACATGATGACTGTTTGAAGGAAGTGAGGTTGTTTATCCTGATGAAGGGAAGACTCATGGGAAACAAAGAGGATAGAATCCTTCTTGAAGCTGAAAGTAATCTTGGAGGCCATCTAGCTCACTCCACTCCCATTTTATAGATGAGGAAACACAACTCAGGTACTAGTTCAAGATCATACACAGTAGTTAAGAGACAACTGGAATCTAAATCTCTGTCCTCTGTCTCCAAACCCAGCACTCTTTCTAACATGCCATGATAATATTTTGAAGTATTTGGAAAATGGATTCAACTTATGCTGCTTGGCCCTAGAGGGAAGAACCAGGAGTACTGGATAAAAATATTTCAAAGGGGCAAACTGAGGCTTGAGGACAAAAATCTTCCTAGATTTGTGAACAGGGTACCCATGTATCTTTTATGTACGTACTTATTTGTGTGTTGTGTTTCTCATTAGAATATGGGCTCCTTGAGGGCAGAGACCATGTTTGTGGCTCTCTCTGTTACCCTAATGTTTAGTCACTGCCTGACCTATAGTAGACACTTAATAAATGCTCCTTGACTGAGTGATATAGGAGTTAGTTGGTTCTCTCCCACCATACTGGGACTTCAAGCAAGGGTTGACTGATGACTTGTCATATCTGGGTTGGATCAGATCTCTCCTGAGGCCCCTTTGCATCTTGAGATTTGATAATTCAGTGACCCAGGTGGGTTCAGGATTTAATGAATGGCATGCTTCTCCAAGAGATATCAGTTTGTGAAGGGAGTTTTGTGTTGGCCAGGCTAACCAAGTAGAAGCCAGAAAGTTGTGGGCTCATGAGGTTGTGATCACAGCTCTGTTGCATGGAAAACAGGCTTTTCCCTGGGCTCCATCCATCACCTGATAACTTGGAGAAGCTCCTCTGATTGCCTTGTTTCTCTCCCTGTCTGTGGTTCTGCCTCTGACCTGGTTGGTTCTCCTTTCATTAGCAGTAAGGCCCATTTGGATTTGCACTTCCTTCCCTGTGCGTAGCAGTCACCGTGAGGGGAAAATGATGGTTCCCCCTCTCCTCTCTTTGTTTTCCAGAGACATTCAATGCTGCCTTTGCCCTTTTTTTCTAAATAAAAGAACAAGCTAACTACGAGGCCTGGAAAGCCATCTTCTCATGCTGTTCTGAGTAAGGAATTTGTCTCTATCAGACTTTCATTCAAAATAGTTTTAAAAGTGCCTCCTAGTGTCTCGTTATACATGTAAAATGTTTTAAAATGGCATGGGGGAAGGGTAGGAAATGACTTTAATAGAAGACATTCTAGGCCAGTGTAGCTGGCTATGTAAACTTTCAATTAAGACTATTTATCCCTGCCCCTTCTGTACCTGGAAGAGAGCCCGGTCATGAAATCCAATTACGCCTGCTTATTAGATGGCAATGAAAGACACTTTGAGACCTTTCACTCGGCAGGCTGCTTATGTCTGGAGTTTTTCCTTCCCCTCTGAGGACCCTGAAGCCATTTGAGTTCCTGTTGCTACCAATTCTCCTCCTATGATATCCAAGGGTCAGTAGTGATTGATTACCTTGCAACTGCCGAGTGGCATAATGGAGAGAGGCCATGATCAGAGCCAGGAAGACTTGGGTTTGGAAGTGCACCTCACACACTTCCTGGGCGTGTGACTCAGAACCAGTGCTGACCCTCTTGGAGATGTGAAATAGAATAAGAATGAACACCTACAGTACAGATTTCATGATGTTGTTTGGCTAGAGAGAGATGATGCACATAAAGCATTTCGCAAACCTTAAAAGGCTATGCAAATATAACTTGCTGTTATCAACCTCTCTGAACCTTAGACAACTCTGAGAGCACAAGACCTGAAGGCAGAAGCTGGTGGTGGTGTTCAGTCCTTTCAGTCATGTTCACCTCTCTGTGATCCCATTAAGGGATGCTGGAGTGGTTTGTCATTTCCTTCTCCAGCTCAATTTATAGATGAGAAACTGAGGCAAACAGGGTTAATTGACTTGCCCAGGGTCACATAGCTAATAAGTGTCTAAGGACATATTTGAACTCAGGTCTTCCTGACTCCAGGGCCAACAGTTCTATCCACTGCACCACCTAGGTGCCCCATAGAGTCAGGAAGACCTGAGTTCAACTCAGACACTTACTGGCTATGTGATCTGGAGCAAGTCACTTCATCTGCTTGCTGCAATTTCCCCACCTGTAAAATGATAATAATAAAAATAATTATATGACCTAAATGAAATGAAACACCAGAGTTAATGTGAGGAACAAATGAGATAGTCATTTTAAGCACTTAACACAGTGCCTGAAGCACAGTAAGTGCTACATAAATGTTAGTTTACTACTACTACTACTACTACTACTACTACTACTACTACTACTACTACTACTAACTACTACTACTATTACTTCTACTACTATTACTACTACTGCTACTGCTAACTACTACTACTATTACTACTACTACGACTAAGTACTACTACTAACTACTACTGCTAACTACTACTATTACTACTACTAACTACTACTATTACTACTACTACTACTAACTACTACTATTACTACTACTAACTACTACTATTACTACTACTGTTACTACTAACTACTACTACTATTATTAACTACTACTATTACTACTACTACTACTAACTACTACAACTATTACTACTACTAACTACTACTATTACTACTACTACTAACAACTACTATTACTACTACTAACTACTACTATTACTACTACTACTAACTACTACTATTACTACTACTACTAACTACTACTATTACTACTACTAACTACTACTATTACTACTACTACTAACTACTACTATTACTACTACTAACTACTACTATTACTACTACTACTAACTACTACTATTACTACTACTAACTACTACTATTACTACTACTACTAACTACTACTATTACTACTACTAACTACTACTACTACTAACTACTACTATTACTACTACTACTAACTACTACTACTATTATTAACTACTACTATTACTACTACTACTAACTACTACTACTATTACTGCTACTACTACTAACTACTATTACTACTACTACTACTAACTACTACTACCATTACTACTACTACTAACTACTACTACCATTACTACTACTACTAACTACTACTACTAACTACTACTACTATTACTACTACTGCTACTACTAACTACTACTACTACTATTACTGCTACTAACTACTACTATTACTACTACTACTAACTAATACTATTACTACTACTAACTGCCACTACTACTATTACTACTACTAACTACTACTACTATTACTTCTACTACTATTACTACTACTTCTACTACTAACTACTACTACTATTAGTACTACTACGACTAAGTACTACTACTAACTACTACTGCTAACTACTACTATTACTACTACTACTATTACTACTACTAACTACTACTATTACTACTACTACTAACTACTACTACTATTACTGCTACTACTACTAACTACTATTACTACTACTACTAACTACTACTACTACTAACTACTACTATTACTACTACTGCTACTACTAACTACCACTACTAACTAGTACTACTATTACTGCTACTAACTACTGCTACCACTACTAACTACTATTATTACTACTACTACCATTACTACTACTAACTACTACTACTACTACTAACTACTACTACTATTACTACTACTAACTACTACTATTACTACTACTGCTGCTGCTACTACTAACTACTACTACTCATACTACTACTACTACTTCCATGGAAGGAGATCCCAGACTTTCAAAATCTCTTCTTTTATCCTTCTTCATTCAATGAACATTTTTAAATGATTGCTGTGAGCCAGGCGCTATGCTAATTATGGATAAGAAGAAGAAAGAAGTGAAACAGTTCCTGCACTCAAGTCCCCTTAGCAAGTCACTTAATGTCTTAGTTCCTCAGTGTCCTCTTTAAACTCTACCTTCTAAGCTCAACAATCTCATCCTTGGTTCCTCTTATGTATAAAAATGAATGTTCAAATACAGGATAAGCGGGGGGGTGTCAGGAAAGGCTCCATGGGGAAGGTAAGGCTTCAGTGGAGTTTTGAGGGAAGTTAGGAATTCTACAAGGAGAAAGTAGAAGGAAAGGCACAAGAAAATAATTAATCAATAATAATTCACATTCGCTAGTGATTTTACCTTACATGTATTATCTCACACGATCCTTACAACAACCTTACGAGGTTATGTGATTATGTGATGACTATTTTCTCCATTTACAAATGAGGAAAACTGAGGTTGAGGGAGGTTGCTACTGTCATAAGTTCAAGGTCAGGCAGCTGATAACTGTCAGGGGCAGGATTTGAACTCAGGTCTTCCTCATGCTGATCCCTTTCCTCTGTGTACTGTGCCACACCACCTTCCTCTGTCTCCTTCCTTGGTTCTTGAGGTCCTCACACTGCAAACTTCCACTGCCTTTCTTTCTATTCATGGATTCCATAGCTCTATCATCATCTCTAATTCACAGCTCACAAAGGTAGAAACAGAGGCAGGAAAAAGTCTCTCCTTAAGTATGTGTGTGTGTGAGAGAGAGAGACACACACACACACAGAGAGACACACAGAGACAGGCACACAGACAGAGACATAAGAGGGAGAGGGGAGGGGAGGGAATGCAGGGGGTGAGACAGAGAGGATGAAAGAAAGAAAGAAGAAGAAAGAAAGAAAGAAAAGAAAGAAAGAAAGAAAGAAAGAAAGAAAGAAAGAAGAAGAAAGAAAGAAAAGAAAGAAAGAAAGAAAGAGAAGAAAGAAAGGAGAAAGAAAGAAAGAAAGAAAGAGGGAAAGAGGGAAGGGGAAGGAAGAAGGAAGGAAGGAAGGAAGGAAGGAAGGAAGGAAGGAAGGAAGGAAGGAAGGAAGGAAGGAAGGAGAAACAGGTAAAGGAAGAGATATGGGAGGGAGAGGGAGGGAAAGAGGAAGAGGAGAGAGAGAGAGTAAAGAAAGAGAGAGATGCCAGTTCTGTAACCACCTCCAGCATATGTTCCTGCTCACTTTCTCCATGTGAAGATAAATGTGGTTGGAGGCACACAACACAGTCCCTGACATTGCCACAGGCACCGAATGAGCATTTTTCATTTGAGCAGCTTTTGCTGAGCCATAGCTACCCTTGGGCTCCTGTTTATGTTGAAACCAGAGGGAGTGAGGGAAGCAACAGCCAGACATAAATGAGGCAGGCTGACTTGAATGAGGCATTGGATTTGTTGGCTCTGCTAATTGGAATCCACAATCAGAAGGTTTGCCACTGTTTGTGGAAGAGGAAAATGGCATTTTTTCTGGTCTTTCCTAGGCCACATGTTTAATAAGGCTGCTTCCCCATTGTTCATCATGGCTAGGATGGAGTTGTGCCCCATCTAGTCTATGTCATCCACATCTAGACACAAGATTTTAGGAAGAAGACTAGTATCTTACCTTCCAATGAACTTTCATTCACTCTATATGTGCTTAAATGAGCACATGTTATCTCCCCCAATAGAATATAAGATCTTTGAGGTCAAAGCATGTTTTACTTTTGTCTTTGTATATCCAACCCCTACTAGCACAGTTGGTGGACAATAGGTACTTAATAAATCCTTTTACTTGACCAATGAATGGATTGGAATGGATCAACTCTGACTGATAAGCTGGGAAGCATCTAGAGAAAGTTGACTGTAATAATGAAGGTCCTCAGAATCATACCAGTCATAATGGAAAGAAGGATAGACTGGGAATCAGAAAGATGAGTTCAAACCTCTGCCTCAAATACTTGTTAGCTGTGTGCCCTTGGGCAAGTCATTTAACTTCAGTTTCCTTATTTGTAAAGTGAAAGTAATAACAGCACTTACCTCACAAGGTTGTTGTTTGGATCAGATGATATGATATATGTAAAATGCTTCATGAACCTTAAAGTTCTATGCAATTATTAGCTATCATAATTATACTATATGAGGAATAACAAAAGGAACTAGAGATTTTTAGCATAGGGGAGGGAAAAAAAGACTGACCACAGAAGGTGGGATTATGAAAGACTGAGGCGGTGGGGAGCTGTACGAAGAGGATGGGAACTTGATATGTCTTTAAAATTTTGAAATTTACGTCAAAGAGGGCTTAGATTTCTTCAGTTGGTTCCAGCAGGCCAAATCCAGTTGTTATGGAGTTGCACCTGATAAGAGTCAAATTTAGGCTTTCTACCAGGAAAAACTCCGTAACACTTAGAACTGTCCCAGAGTAGAATGGACCACCTCTGAAAGCTGCAGATTTCCCCTCAAAGAAGGTCTTAAGCATGATGGATAACCACTTGCTATGCATGCTGCAGAGGGCATGGGATGGGGGAGATGTGATTTGCTTTTCAAGTACTGATTGAACTAAATAGGGTGAGGTCATTTTCGACTATTATTTGCTGAGTATTTTTTTTCTTGTCTTTCTTAGATGCTTATTTCTTTTCACAATTTTTTAAATCAAATGCAATAGGCTACCTAGAATATTAATGCTACTAGCTCTTTGATGGCTGTTTATTTATCTTGTGTAGGTGTGATAGTGAGCCCCCCATCCAGATCAATTACCCACTGTATGGACAGATTCAATGGCTTATTGATGAGTACTTGGCGTTCATTGAGAGTAAAGGATTAGATAATTCTACAGCCTTTGCTCTAAAATTTCCTATTCATCGTCGCCTACAAGGATATAAATGAAATATATTCTGCATAATGAGTACCTTATGTTAGGAGAAAACTTGCCTATCTGTAAAACTTAGACATGGAATGAGATGATTTTTAAGGTCATTTTCAACTTTAAATCAAGGGATACCATTAGCCAAGATTGTATCTTTCATTCTCAAAAAATAGAGCCATAACTGGAAGTTTTGGTGCCTAGGGAAATCATGAAACATTCCCTAAAGTTAATTCTTAAAAATAAATTTAGTTGGAAGTGGAGAGAATTAGGTGCTAGAAACCAAGGTTCTGTCAGGGAGATACCCTGAGCCACAAGGTCCCACTGATAGAAAAGGTATGTGTTTTCTTATAGCTCTTCCTTGGAATAAACCTTGATGATTTACATTTGACCACATTCAGTTTTGATTATTTTGCATTTGCGTTATTAATGATTGCTTAGTTCTGCTTACTTCACTTTGCATCTGTTCGTATAAGTCTTTCTATGCTTGTCACTATGTATCATGCTCATCAGCTCTTAACAGCACAATAATATTCTACTGTATTCCAGTACTATCATTTATTTAGCCAATCCCCAGTTGATGAGCATCTATGTTATTTCCAGTTCTTTGCTACCACAAAAATGCACCTGTGAATAATTTGGTGTCTGCCACATAGTAAAACTGTCAATTAATAATTAACTTAATAATGGGACTTTGTTTGTCATTGATATCCTTGGGGCATATTTCAAGAGGTGGAATCTATGGGTCATAATGTAGGGACATTTCAGTCACACTTTGCAATAAGTTGAAATTGCTTTCCACAATGGATAAATCAATTCACAGTTCCAACAACAACACATTAGCACACCCATCTTTCCATACTCCCTCCAATATTAACCATAGTTGATCGTCTTTGTCAATTTGCTGGGGGTGAGGTGAAACCTGAGGAAATGATTTGGCATGTTCTTTCATATGCTTATTAACAACTTGCAATTGTTCTGAAAAAATTTGGTTCCTGTCCATTGACCACTTGTTGATTGGGGGAATGACTTTTGATTTTATATATACTGCTCATGTATTTCTGTGCTTCTGAAGTAATGTAAGTATTGCCAGTGCCCTCTCAATTTCAGTTTCCCTGTCCAAATCCCTAGCCATTTAGCCCTAGGATGCCATCTATTTCAAAAATGAGAGGTTCTGGGTGTTAGCTAGTGGGCATTGGCTCTTATAGGAAATATCCACCCCAAGGGATGTAAGTTGGCATTGAACTTATTAATTCATTAATGCCATAGAATGGCATGGGATCATAAAGTTAGACCTATGGTTAGAAAAGACTTTAGGAATCCATCTAATCCACTCCTTTCCTGTACATTCCACCAAGATTTAATCCCAATGGGGGAAAAGTTCACCAGGCAACCAGTGGACAGAAATCAGGGGGCCCCAGTGGTTCAAGGTCAATTGGAGAGGGAGTACCATCTGAGATATCTGTTAAGGTAAATTTTGTAAAATGAAGTTGAAGTGTGGCCATGGGTCTAAGTTAGGATCAGTAAGGGAAGAGGCAGAGGCAGCTACATGGTATAGCATTTAGAGTACTAAATATGATCTGGAAGAATTCAGTTCAAATCCTATCTTAGACATTTCCAAATTGTGTGATCTTAGGGCAAGTCACTTACCTTATCATTTTACTCATCTATGAAATGAAGAGATTGGATTTCATTCAAAATCCCATCTAGCTCTGAATCTATACTCTTTGGAAATGTAACAGAGAAAAAGTCAGCTCTCTGTTGAAGGCCAATAGGAATACTTCAGGTGACTCCCTTCTCCTGTTCACCCTCTTTCCTCCCAGCAGAATATAAGCTCCCTCAATTGGAACACTAATGCATTGTTGGTGGCCAACCATTGTGGAAAGCAATTTGGAACTATGCCCAAAGGGCTATAAAATGGTGCATGCCTTTGATCTACCAATACCGCTACTAGGTCTATATCCCAGAGATCATAAAAAAAGGAAAAGGACCCACATGCACAAAAGCATTTACAGTAGATCTTTTTTTGTGGTGGCAAAGAATTAGAAACTGAGGGGATGCCTATGAATTGGGGAGTAGATGAACAAGTCGTGGCATGTGAATGTAATGAGATACTATTGTCCTATAAGAAATGATGAGCAGGTAGACTTCAGAAAAACCTAGAAAGACTCACATGAACTGATGTCAAGTGAAGTGAGAAGAAAAGAGAATGTTGTACACAGTAAAAGCCACATTGTGCAATAAGCAACTCTAACAAACTTACCTCTTCTGAACAATGCAATGATCTAAAAAAGACTCATGTGGAAAATGCTACCCACATCAAAAGAAAGAACTATAGAGTTTGAATGCAAATTGGAGCATACTATTTTCTCCTTTTTTTCTTTTTCTTTTTCTTGTTTTTTTCCTTTTGTTCTGTTTCTTTTTTCACAACATGACTAACGTGGAAACAGGTTGGATATGATTGTACATGTATAGCCTACATCCAATTGCTTGCCATCTTAGGGAGGGGGAAAGGGAAGAGAGAAGGAAATTTTAGAACTCAAAATCTTATAAAAATAAATGTTGAAAACTATCTTTGCATGTAATTGGAAAATATAAAATACTATTGGGGCAGTGAGGGAGAAAATATAAGCTCCCAGAGGGCAGAGACTGGTTTGTGGTCAACAAGCAAATAAATAATCACCGATTGCTTACTGTATGCATCTGTGGCCAACTAAAGAGCTAAATGATTTGTCATGTGTTATATCAGCAGCTGACACCATGTCATTACTACTAACATTGGCTGGTTGCACTGGTGACATTTTTATATTTCCTTGCCCTGGAAGGATTGCACCCAGCACCTAAATCAGCAAACATTATTTTTGCTCAGACTCGTTATTTTTCCAGACTTGTGTGAAGCCACAAGGTCTTTTATCTGCCCTTTCTCAAGGGCAATTCCCCAGTGCCATAATAATTGAAAATTAAGAATTTACAGTGTCATAATTAAATTGTCCCCTTTGAACCTTTGTCGACTGAAGCTGCATATTAACCACAGCCCATTCAGACCAGGAATATAGCAGGAATATTCTGAACACCAACTGCTATGAGATAACATAACAGGCTTTGACAGCTTCCTAATTACCCTGCTACTCAGTAGTTAAAAGCTCTTTAATACTAAAGCAATTCTCTCCTTTGCACATAAGTCAAAAGGTATAACTAATTTGCTATTTAATTGATATCTATATTGCTGTTATTTTTTAAAGACTGAACACTCCCTTATTTTGTTTAACTATGAATTTATAACCTTTGTTCTCTGCGTGGGAAATTATTAGAAAAAAGGATTAGTCATCTTATCAACTGCTGTGATGGCAAGAATGGCTAAATGAAAAAAATGGTTACTTTGACTGTGATTTAACCTTTATCATTTTCTTCTCATTCTTTAGTGTCTAACTTTAATCCTACTTTTGTCTTTGTGGTTCTTTTCCTTGAATGTGGCTACAAACTTCATCCTTTTCTTTCTCAACTCCTCTAGCACCATGCTCCCCATCAAGCAACTAAAGGGAGACCAGGAGGATGTGGGGCTAGCAGATATGCATAATAAAGGTATATATGTGGTCGGGGAGGTGAGAGATGACATCTGAGGGTGAGAGGACCATGTCCTGGTTTTTGCTCGGTCAAGCGGTTTTATTTGCATCCTAATCAAATATCTTAAGAGTGAGGTCAACCTCTAACTCAGCTCCTGTATTTTCCTCCTTTCTTTCCTCCTCTCCTTCCTCCTTTTCCTCCTTTTTTCTTCTTCCCTCTCTCCCTTCATTCCTTCTTCTTTCCTTTCCTCTTTCTTCTCTTCATTTCTTCATTCCCTTATTCCTTTCTTACTTCCCTTATTTCTTCCTCCTTTCTTTCATTTCCTCCTTTTTCCATGAATTGAGTGCCCAGCCTGGAGTCAAGAAGGCTCGTCTTCCTTAGTTCAAATCTAGCCTCAAACACCTAACAGCTATGTGATTCTGAGCAAGTCATTTAACTCTGTTTGCCTCCGTTCCTTTATCTGCAAAATGAGCTGGAGAAGGAAGCAACAAACCACTCCAGTGTCTTTGTAAAGAAAACCCCAAATGGGGTCACGAAGAGTTGGACACAACTGAAATGACTGGACAACAGTTTAGTCCAATGTCTCGGGTTACAGAAGAAGAAAGTAAAGAGATTATATGGCTTTCTAAAATGAGTGGGAGAGGAGGAGGAAGAGGAGGAGAGAGAGAGAGAAAGAGACAGAGAGAGAGGGAGAGACAGAGACAGAGAGAGAGGGAGAGAGAGGAGAGAGGGAGAGACGGAGAGAGAGAGAGAGAGAGGAGAGAGAGAGAGAGAGAGAGAGAGAGAGAGAGAGAGAGAGAGAGAGAGAGAGAGAGAGAGAGAGAGAGAGAGAATATTTAGTTAGCATTTACTATGTTCCAGACACTGTCCTAGACACAGGAGGAAGAGAGCACAGAAAGGTGAGATGGAGGGGGTTGAGGAGGAAATATGAAGTTTAATGTAGCAGACAAAGTGGAGCGACATTGCAGAGGTACAGAGATAGTGCACATATGAGCAAAGTAAAGCATGACTGGGGTCCTTAACAAAATGATAGAAGGGACTCAAACCTAGCTCCTCAATTCCAAGTCTAAAAGGCAATATAAGCAGAAAGAATCAGAGAGATGTAGGAGACAACATGACAGCAAGTAAGGTAAGGTATGACAATGCCTGATTATTAGTAGGTAGACTGGGAAGAGGAAGGCAAAGGAAAATGCCTGGGAAGAGTCTGAAACTATAAAACTTGGTCACTGGCAGAATGGACTGACTGCCTTGGAGATTTTTCATGCCCTTCCTTCATTTGTAGCTTTGTAAGTGCAGTTCTAACCATCATTCTCACAAGAATTTCAAGGAGGGGGATTACCCTTTTAAGTCCTTAGATATACTTTCTATATATTCAAACAAATGTCATTTTGATTTTCACTTGTGTTGGGTGCTTGGAGAGTTTCTCTGCAATCTTAGCAACATTATCTGTCTCATTCAAAATCAACTGAAGGCTGGGTTTTTTCACATAGTGAATTAAATTAAGTGTTCTGTTCTTTAAATATCTAATTAAACACATTTAGACCACATTTACTTTGTCTATGAATATATAATGCTCGCTAGCTACATTGCAATCAGTCAGAGTTCTCCCTACCCAAGGACTTGAAGACAAGCACATCTGTCTAAGTTTTCTTTTCCCACATCTCTCATGATTTTGTTTGTATTTCTAGTTCCTTTTTCTCGTTCACTAGGATCTGAGGGAAAGCTTTGTGACATGGAAGTCTAAGAGTAGTCTTTTCCCCCTAAAATTCTTGTGGAAATGATAGTTGGAAGCAAACTGTGTTTCTGAACCTTTAAGAATCTAAGTCACGTTTAGTTGGCACCATTGAAATAGGCTCACTGATTTTCTCTCTCACTCCAGCTTTGCCAGGACTACCCTAGAATTTAAATCCATGTTCTCATCAGATAGTTACCACAAGAAGTGATTGGTTCTTTCTCCTTATCTCCTACCTGAATCCTTCAGTAACCTGTGAATTTCCTGTACCCTTTCTATCTTGTTTTGTCTTTTCAAAACCCCCCAAATGTAAAATGACCAGAAAATACCAGAATACCTGAAGAATCTCTGATTTGGTTGAGGATTCTTGACGTAGGAACTCCCTCCATCAAAGAAGAATGACCTCTGTCTTTGACATGTAGATAAATACAAGGGAATGCACTGGGGTAAAGAGAGTTTAAGCAACGGAAAGACTCATATGGCTACTAAGTGTTAGAAGTGTGATTTGAACCCAATATTCCTGACTTCAAGCCTAATACTCAATCCTATATCATTTTTTGCCACAGTGACTCCTATCATGAGAAATTAAATGTAAAATGGGTCTGAAAATGTGTTAATAGTCTCATACTCCACACAGTTACATTGTCATAATGGTATGGGCAGGGGGAATAATGATATTTCTTGTAACAGTTGCATCATCATTAGCTACCCATTCAGCAACTACAACATTAAACCATTACCAAATTGTCAGAATACAATGACATGCTTCTTTGAGTAGGGTGAGAAAGACATGTACACACACACACACACACACACACACACACACACACACATACACATGTATATATTTATGTGTGTATATATGTATATATAATCACTCAACCTTTTTTTCCCCTCTGTTTCCCCATCTGTAATATAAGGGATTGGCTCTGGGGCCTCTAAATTTAGTTGTGACTCTAAATCTGTGAAACTTGCAATTTTTAGTAAAAATCTGCAGCATTTTAAAAATGGCTGCTAGAGTTCTTCTGAAGATAATTTTCTCTCCAGTCTTAACTCTCCCCCTCTTTATCTTGATCTAATCATTCAGGTTTCTTTAGTGAGACCATGTATTCCTAGGTGAGGTTTGGGAATTCTGAATTGTTCAAAGGAGATGGAATAGAGAACTAAGAAACAGGCCTGTATAAGGGCTCCTCAGGGATTTTAAGAGCAATGTGAAGGTCAAGGGACTCTGCTGGAGAGAGGGCATTGGTCTGCTTCCCATCCGTCAGCTCATGTGGGAGTGCTCCCAGCTGGCCTTTTATGCATGAGGTCAGGGAGGAAAGAAACCCCTGTCAAATAATACAGAGAAGGAAGGCATGATCAAAGCTCAGGAAATCTTCCTAGAAAAAACATCGATTAAACTGTAAGATTTTCTCCCCCTATTTCTCTTAAAGTACCAAAAGGAATATTGTTGAGATGCAGTCTTATCAGGAGAGAGCAGGTCTTTGCTTTGCTTCTGTCTCAGGTCTGCACGACCTTGTGTAAGTATCTTACCCTCCCTCAGCTTCAATTTCTTCCTCTATAAAACTGGGGGTGACTAGCTTATAGCCAAGTTCCCTTTCCTGGTAATTATTTTTGGCCATTAAATTTAATGAAGGAGTAGCCTTTGTTTGAAGGATCTGGCGGGCCAAAAATTTTGGTGACCTTCAGGAGATATGTTGTATAGATGAGATGCTGGTCAACTGTCTATCTCTAGGCCCAAGTCTGACCTTCCCAAATGAAAGAAGAGAGGACTTGTAGGACCACTGTCCTTCATACATTCACAAAGTATGTTATTAAGACTTTTGTATTCAAAAGTGGCAAGTACAAGCTGACAATTAGCAGTGGATAAAAATGGCAAAAAAAAATCCTCTCTTCCACATACTGACCAAACTACTGAGATGAGGTCCCTTCCAGTTTTAAATTCACAGTCCTAAGATTCTGGTAAAGAGATGGACTGTCATCTCCTACAGGTGAACGTGAGAAGGAAAGAGGTGCTTGTTGGCTCTCTGGACATCTCCACTGAGACACAATAACAACATTCCAGCAGTGATCTGGCAATGCTCTGGTATTGTTCTAGTGATGTACTGGCAATGTTATGATGGAGGTCTGGGAGTGATCTGAGAATGTTCCAGAAGGGATCTGGTGATGTTATTGGAGATATTTTGGCAATGTTCTAGGGAACTGGAACAAAATTCAAAGTGGTTCCCTTGCTGGCTTTTGATCTCACAACTGGAATCTTTTTTTTCAATTGCTGAAAGAATTAGCTACCTTCTTGGCTCTGCTTAATAACTACGGTTCTAATAAACTAAAAGTTCTTTAATATACATGGAGGTATGTATACACATGTATCCACATAAACATGCATATGGATGATAGTTATATACGTATGTATGATAGTTATATATACATATATGTGTGTATGTGTATATGTGTGTATATGTGTATATGCTTGAAAATATTAGTAGGAAAGTGAAACTCACCACAATAATGAACACTATAAATTGTCAAGCAAAGATACTGCAAATGGTGGAAATTTGTGAAATATGAAAAAATGGAAATGTCCACAAACGTTCAGAAGTACTTTACTCATATTTCCATTCTGTGAAATAATCACAGTGGTTCCAAGATTTTAGCATTTAGTGTGTACTTATATAAAGAAGAGTGCTCAAGATAAGTGACTGAAGTCGAAATGCTTCCTTGATCTCATCAATGTCATATTTCTTCCATGTTGAAGATAATCCCCCATCACCCATACTTTGTTAACCGATGCAATCCTTATCTACTTTTCTCATTACTCATCCACAGCAGCCTTCTTATCCATGGTGGTCTTCCCTAATGCATTCACCAGAAGCCATCTGCTAGACCTTTGAAGATTTTTGAAGCACAGAGCAACAGTGGAGCTGTCTCTTTACTTACTTTGATAAAAAATAACTTCCTGTTATAAATTTGAAGCTCTCATTTTGAGGATCAGGGTGTATTAAATACATAGCCTGGTCCTGATTATACTCTTACCTTCTTAATTTTTGAAGTGTTTTAGTTTTGACTTTTAAAATTTTGAGTTTTTTATAGTTTTATAAATGTATTACTGCATTATTATATTTGAGGTACATGATGTCTCTGTGTGATTATTACTCCTAGTAGTATTATTAACCCCATTTCCCAGATGAGGAAAGAGCCTTTCAGAAAAGTTAAATAATTTGCTCAGTGTGAAAGTCAGTGCCTCCCCAGGACCAAATTCAAATCTTTGTCCCTTGTTTACTAATACTTCAAACTATCTTGAGAAAAAACATATATTTTTAAAACACACCCATGACCTTGAAAAGCGACATGGCCTGGTAGATAGGGAACTGATCCTGAAATCATAAAGACTTGGGTTCAGATCCTGCCCCTGATAGCCACTGACTGTACGACTGAGAAAGTAATTCAGCCCTTTCAATACCTCCAAGCAATTCTCTAAGATTCAGCAGTTAACAGTGTACGGTGATGTAAGGAATTTTCACACAGAAAGGTCCCAATACTAATGAAATCAGAGATCTGAACTTTAAAACAAAAGAAATGAGAAAGTTTTTTTTAAAGAGAGTCTATGTTGTATCACTTGGAAGTATTAGGGAGCTCTAAGTTATTTGGGGGCTGATGTTCTACACAGAATTTTGGTTGTCTTTCCAGGCTCATTTTTCTTACTGCATTTCATGTGCTCTATGTTACAGCCAGCCTGAGCTACATGTACTTTCCAACCTTTGCATTTCTGTTCATACTCATTTTACCTGGAAGGTCTTCCCCATTGTCACTAGCTGCCAATATATAGTTTATCCTTCAAGGCACCAATACAATGCTACTTCACCAAATCAAAGAAATTCTGAGTTTTGGGATTAGATGATCTCTGTGGTCATACCTAAATAAGGCTCTCCTCGACAACATTCCCAATAAGAGTTCATCCAACTTTGGCATGGAAATCTCTAATTATAGGGAGCCCACAACCTTCTGAGGTGGCCCATTCAATTTTGGAATAGCTCTGCTAAAAAGCTTTTCCCTTGTGGCAAGCCAAAATCTGTTGCTTGGCAAAATGTTATACATTTTTCCAAATTTTGCCTTCTGCCCATTTATACCTTTAACTCATTTTGAACTTGCTTTTCTACTAAGGCCCCCCAAATGTTTTTTTCCTTTGTTTTAATTTCTGGGGACAATCGGGGTTAAATAATTTGCCCAAGGTCACACAGTTGCTAAGTGCCTGAGTTTCCATCTGGAGGACTCAAGTCTTTCTGACTCCAGTGTTCTATCCACTGCGCCACCTAGTTGCCCATCCCCCCAAATACTTTTTAGACAATCTAAATGCCTCCTTCAGTTTGTAATGTGGATAGTCAGAATCTTAAATAATGCCTCAATTTTATATATCTGTAGCAAATTGCATCTTATTAGAATAAGTTCAACTGTTTAGAGCCATTTGGATTCTGAATCTGTCATCTCACATGTCAACTATCCTTCTCAGTTTTGTGGTATCTGCACATTTGATAAGCATGTCTTGTAGAATGGAATAAAAACTGCTCATTCAATTGAACAGGTAAGATTTTCCCAGAGTTTTATTCAACAGTTGGTCAACTGTGGAAAACCACATTCTTTATGAAATAGTTTCCACCCTTTCAATGAGTCAAAGTAGCTTTTATACCTCCGTGAGCAGGGAGAGGGAGCTTTCTGAACTAGAACACTCAGGATATTTGCTATTATGTCTGGATTTAAATATCCTGTCATAAAATGCCAAATGATGAAACTCATAAATTTAAGGGTTATCTATATTCATTTAAATTGGGCTAGTTTTAGCAGCTGGACAACATCTTCCTGATCACCAGAATGTATAAAGGAAAAAGGCGAGAGAACAAGTGACTAGGTTTCTTTTTTCTCCTGACCTCGTCACATAAAAAAATATAGTTTTTTAATACTAGAGCCAAGCAGGCTTCCACACATATATGCCTTTAACTATGTCATTGATAAAAAAAAAAAAAAGTAACATCAGAGCACCAAAGAAATGTTTTTGTTAAACTCCACTAGATGCCTCCTTTTGGGTTTAAATGGAATCATTAAGGACTATTTAAGGGAATCTATCCAGCCCACCAATTTGGGACTCACCCAATGCCAATGCCCCTTTTCTAATTCTCATATCCTCCTCCTGTCAGAAAGAATAGTGCTAGAGTTGGACAACTACTTTGATTTCTGCCATGAAATCTTTTTTGATCACTCCAATGGACTTCAATCTTTCTTTCCTCTCTCTCTGAGGACTTTGAAATCTGAATCTACCTGCTGGACCACTTTGACTAAGTTCAGTTTAAATCAACAGACATTTACTGAATTCACCAAAACAATTAGTTTACTCAATGTGTTTTTTCTTCTTTTTTTTTTCATCTGTGGGATGCCAAATACTGAGTTTCAATGATTTTTTTTTTAGGTTTGGCATTGTCTAATCACAACTGGAAGGGTATTGGCATGAACTGTCAAAGACTGTGACTGTGTGTGAAATGGGCAGATGGGAGCCTCATTTATATAGGAGAACCAAATGAATTTAGAGTCTTTGTTCAATACTGGAGTTTCCAGTCGGGGTGAATGTGCTTGATGGAAGCCAGATACTTCTGGGTATGTTGTTTCCCCTGAAACAGCTCTATCATTTGGGAGCTTCACTGCCCCATTGATAGGCTATCACCTAGAAGAAGCAAATATTCTTATCCTCCAGAGCTGCAGAAAGTAGAAATAGAAGCAATGAGAATAAACTGTAAACAAGCAAATTTAGGTTTAAGGTGGGAAAACCACCTTCTTAACTATCAGCTACCCAAAAATGAAATAGGTTGCCTTGCAAAGTAGTGGGTCCCCCTCACTCTTTATTACGAGTCTCCTGGTAAAACTGAATAATGCTTATTAGATATATTATAGAGGGGATATCACTCAAGCACAAGCTGGACTAGGTGGTTATTGGGGCTCCTTCCAACTCTGGTGTTTTCTGATTCTGTGATTATATATTCAGTCCTTTTCTGTTGAATATTTTCATTCTTTTATGTCAAACATTTCAGGCTAATCTATTTCATTTTCTCCCCCTCCATTGTATAATTACCACAGCCAAATCACAATTATGAAAACAAGCATGAATAACAGTGGTTAACGATTGGATGGTTTGCTTCATGATGGTTAGGTCTTGCGTTGTTTTGTTGTGCTTTGATCCCCCATGATTAATAGTCAAGGGGGCCATTCATGAGACACAATCTCAGCCTCTCAGACCTGAAAAAAAGCAAAATAAGGTGGTCCGTTGAGAATATTTATCTCCCACTTCCTAGTCGGGTGAACGGCTCAGCATGAAGTCAACCAGAGGAGAAGGCAAGCACGTTAAAGTCACTTCTGCAGAGCAGCTCATAAACAGCCCAGCTGGGGATGAAATTTTAGTTTCAGAATTTGTCAGGTGGCTATATTCATTCCTTAGCCTTGTACTGTTTTATTCCTGAGTAGAACATTTTATCAAATTCCATCCTCTCCGGATGCATGCCTAGCTTATTTCATATCAGCCTTTTTTACAATAAACTTTCTTCTGGTTCTCCTTGAAACAGTTCAAATCATTTAGCTCTCTTCGGTGGCCAGTACTTTTCCTTCACTGAATAGAATGGCATCTCATACTAAGAGGGAGGAATCAAAGATGGGAATTGTTTACTTTAAATAATACTTTATTACATAATTACAGTTGTCACATACTTAGCTCTATTTCTACCTTAACGCTACTTGGCAAACACTCTTCAATATTTTTCCTCAAAAAAATGAGATCCATTTCTATTTCTACTGCATCTGTTCTTCAGAAGCCTGCATTCACACTCTCCTAATCTGCCCATTTGAATAAAGACTAGATGATAAAAGAGAAAACTCTCATTTTGGAAGACAACCAGAAAAAGAGTGGAAATTCGTTCATTCAGCAAACATTTATTAGAATCCTTCCATGGATCAGGCACCATGCTACAGTCTGGGATGCACAAACCAAAAACAAAATAAAATTCCAAGAGCTTTTATTGTATCAGGGGTAAACAAGTATGTCCAAGATGTATGCAAAATAAGCACAAATAATGTTGGCAGGAGAAGAATATCAGCCAACTAAAGAGTCAGGAAAGGCTTCATGTAGGAGGTAGTATTTGGGTAGAGCTGTGAAGGAAGTAGGGATTCTATGAGGCAGAGCAGAAGAGGGAGGGCATTCCAGGGAGGTGACTAAAGTCCTGGAAGTAGGCAGTAGATTGCTGAGGTACTTGTCCAATGCAGAGAAAGAGTAAGCAACCATCTAGGTGGTATAAGAGAAAGAAGGTAAGCTCCAGGGGGGCAAGTACTGCTTCATGTTTGTGTTTATTTTGTTTTTCCCCCCTTGTCTAAATCAGTGCACACCACATAATATGTGCCTAACAAATGTATGTTGATTGATTGACTGAGAAGTCCCCTGCACAATAAAATTCTCTCTCACCCCATGATACTCATTATTAATACTTAATTCCTTTAGTTTAAAGTTTTAATGCCTGTTGAAATAGGAGAAGACTGGCTAGTGTATTTAGAGGCAACTAGGTGGCTCAGTGGATAGAATGCTGGACCTGGAGTTAGGATGGCCTGAGTTCAAATGTGGGCTCCTACCTTTATGAGCTATGAGACCCTAGGCAAGTCACTTAACCTCTGTTTGCCTTAGTCCCCTGGAGAAGGAAAAGATAAACCACTCCAGTATCTTTGTCAAGAAAATTCAATGGTTAAGCTTGGTGTCCTATGGTCCACAGGGTCCCAAAGAGTCAGATACAAGTGAGTGACTACACACAACAAAGCTAGCATAATAAGCTTCTGTTGGCTTGTAAATGTGTGTGAATGAAGGATATGGCCACGTTTCCCAAGTGACTATAAGGTGGTCATTTATCAAAGTGAAGCAAGACCAGACAAGAGCATTGAATCCCTATTGCAATAATGGCATCCCTTTACAGATATTCTCTCATTTGATTGTCACAAGAACCTGCGATAGATATGCTTGGATTGTTCCCATTTCTCAGATGAGAAAACAAGATAGAGAAATGAAAGGCTCCCACTAGTAAAGTCCCAGATTTCCTCGTCTCAAAGTTCAACATTAAGTCCACAACAATACATCTTTAGCACATTGGGAAGTTAAAAATGTCACAGACTGAGGAAGCAGAGGGTTCCAAAGATGCCCTTCACTTATTTCCGAGTTTTCTCTCTCGATATCTAAACATAACCTTGACTAGCAGAGAATTCATTTTACTCATAGTGAGTTTGATTAAAAAGAGATATTTAATCATTTAAGTGGAATTTAATCAAATTTTTGTCAAAAGTATTTCACAGAATCAAAGAACTGAAGAGGTTCCAGCAGCCATTTAGTTCAACATCTACACATGAAAGGAATCCTCTTAATACCACAGGGATAGTCTTCTAGTTCCCAGGGACCTGACCAAGAATCCCTCCTACAACATAATCATCAAAGACTTTCAGCCTTTGTTCCAAGATATGCAGTGATATCTACAAACCTACTTCCACCTGGAGCAGCCTATCCAGCTTTTGGACAGATCTCATTGTTACAAAAATTGTTTACCCTGACATCAAACCTCTTTGCAACTGAGGGTTGTAACTCAACTTTCCAAAACTTGGTTCTCCAATACCTGGACCTTCTTGAAGCCCAATAGAACAAATCTAACCCTTATTCCATAGGAAATCCCTCCAAATATTTGAATGCAGTCCTCATATCCTAAATCCCTTGTTTCCTTCTGCCAGCTAAGCTTCCACAACTTTGTCCTGAACCATCACATTTTCAGATCTGACATCTTGGTTGAAGAAAACATGGTAACAACCCATGCACAAAGATGCACATAACTCATATCAGTGGTGATTCACATTTACATACTACTTTATTATTCTAAACTGTAAAGAACTTCCTGACAACCCTGGAATACTTCAGCAAGTCCATTTTATGCCTACAGGAGAACAGGGCTCAGAGAGCTTAGGAAATCTGACCCAGGATCACAAAGCTAATATCTAACATTTATATAGGACTTCAGAGTATGTAAAGCATTTTCCATATGCTATATTATTGAATCCTTATAGCAACCATATGACACAATACATATGATGTAATAATTCTCCCCATTTTACAGATGAGAAAACTAAAGCTGAGAAGTTATATCAAGGGTCACACAACTAAGGAGTGTCTAGGGTAGGATTAGAACTCAGGTCTTCCTAATTCCAAGTCCAACACTTAATCACTTGTGCCACCTGCCTACCAAGGTGACAGCATCAGAGATGGTTCTCAAACCAGGTGCTTTTCCCATCAGGCCATACTTGTTAAGGTTGTTTTCTGAGGTATCCTGTGAAAGATTTCTGGTTTTATGTCTCCCTTCCTTTTTGAATACATGACTCTAAAAGACACAATACAGGATAGATGGTGATTATTGACACATAGGCGAGTAGGCAAGTGCCTTTTCCTTTACAACATTCAAGCAATGAACATCTGTGCCTGCCTTCAGAGCAGGGGAGGAGTTCCTATGTTCACAGGTGGGCTTTATTTGGGTATTTATTTTAAAATAAATACAAATTACTAGGTGCCATTTTGCAGCATGATTATAGCTAAGTTCAGAGGATTGACTCATGATCATGTTGGACACATCCTCCGTGCTCAGCATTCCCATCTTCCTCTATTGATGTCCCATCAGTGCTTGTCTACAAATATATCTTCCTACAACCAAAAACACATGGTTTAATGAAATGAAAATATTGGGCAAATATTTCCTTGGAAAGTAATTCTCTTGAAAGAGACAACATTTTGAATCTTAAAGGAAAATCATTCCTCTGTGCAGTGATGGTTGCTCAATTGAAATGAAGGAGGAACACATTTATTGACCTACTATGTGCCAGGGCCTGGGGATATAAATGCAGAAATCAGAGTTTGTGTATTTAAGGAGCTTATGTTTTGGGTGTGTACTGGGTGTCCCAACATCCTTGGTTCAAGTTTAAGCTGAATTTTAAATTGAATTAATTTTACTTTACTTTATTTTACTTTAAATAAAAACAAAATAATTTGAAGAGAGAGAGATCACTAATGAGTGAGAGTATCAAGAGAAGCCTTGTATAGGTAGTGTCTGAATTGTGTTTTGAAGGGAAACTATGAGACAGAAGTGGGGAGGTGTTATATTTCTAGGTTCCTAGATCTAGAGAAGCAAAAGATACCATCGAGTCCAGCTCCCTCAATTTATAGATAAAGAACCGAGACCCAAGCTCACAGGGCAACTGAGGTAGTAGATGAACCCAGGCCTTCTGAGTCTAGATCCAAGATTCCTTCCACCATAGACAAAAAGTCTCAGAGACAGAGGATAGAAAATCACACCAAGGTGGCCAGTGGGCCAGTCTGATCAGAACAATGAGTACAGGGGAGTCACATGAGACAAGACTAGAAAGCTAAGTGAGAGCCAGCTTATGAAGAATGTTAAAACACTTGGGATGGTAGAACTATGGAGGAAGAGTGAAATTATCTACCTGTGACAGACTTAGGCAATCACCACATTCCTGAACCCTTTATTGGCTCCATTGGACAGCTAGGTGGCACCATAGTAGGGAGAATCTCAGGCCCGGAGTCAGGAAGACTTATTTTCCTCCGTTCAAATCTGGCCTCAGAAACTTACTAGCTGTGTGACCCTGAACAAGTCACTTAACCCCATCTGCTTCAGCTTCTTCATCTGCAAAATGACCTGGAGAAGGCAGTGGCAAACCATGCCAGTATCTCTGCCAAGAAAACCCCAAATGGGGTCATGAAGAGTCAGACATGTCTCCACTGTCACATTCCTCAACCTGCATCCTGGCCCTCATCTCCCTGCCTCTCGATGAGAGTGATGTCAATGTGGCACTTTTCCCCGGATGAGTTCAGCTGAGTCCGAAGAGCATTCAGTCTTTGAAGCAGCTGTTTCCTTGAACAGCCAGCCAACATCATCTCTACAGGCAATGTGTTGAAACTTGGGTAAACATAACTTCATTCTGAACCATCCCAACACCATCTCTTTTTCCCAAAGACGGATTGCTATGACCACCTTATTCACCATCCCCAGTAGGTGTCTTGTGCTTAAATTTTTCTATTTCATCACATCCCCATTTCCTTGTGCTTGCTACCAACTTCCAGCTATCAGAGGATCTGACAAATCAAATCACTTTAATGAAGCACAGCAAACAGCCCATGTTGAAACAGCTGTAAGCCCAATATGCAAATCATGTTTACTGGTAGCTTATGCTCCAGAGAAATAATCTTTCTATGACTGCTTTATTATTTACAGTAGTTTTGAAATTTAATTTTTGTCAACATTGACAGATGCCATCCATGTTAATGCCTGGACTTGCTATACATGGAAAATGCAAAACATATGCAGCTATCTCATGTCAGTGAGCTGATAATGTGCTTGACAAATGGGTCGAACAATATCCACTCACTCCAAACAGTCAGCTGAAATGCACCTGAGGTCTGTGGCAACAGAATAGGGAAGAAGGTCAGAGGAATGTGAATGAAGAAGGAAGAAAGGGATGACTCTGGAGAGCAGTGGGTATAATAAAAGCATGACAGAGAATGATTAATTATATTTCAGAGTCAGATAATTCCCACAGAATACATGGGCATGATAAAAGTTTCTAACCTTTCCACTTGTATTTAAATGAGAGATGCATTAATGTAAGAAGAGTAAGGACTATTTTCTTCCTAAAACAAGACTAATGCACATATTTGAATGGGTTCATTTTCCACATGGTTTTTGCTACATGGCAGAAAAACACAGGAGAATTGAATAATGCACAATGCAAAAAAATAGAAAGAAGGTAGTTTTCAGTCCACTAGAGAAAACTCCCTCACTGAGAAGTGATTAAAATGGTAAAATAAAATTATTGTAGGCTGGCGAATTCACTTGCCCTAAAATATCTAGGGATGTGCCCACGGGGGAGAAAGAAATAGAACTTTTCCTGGAACAATACCATTCCGTGTAGTCTCAGATTTAAATCTTCCAGTGACTAATGTGTTTATAATGGTGTTTGCTGTCTGGCTGGATGGGATTTTTGATAATGGCTATTGCTGCAGGTTACTGAATTTTAATAATATGGGCTCTGTGGCCTTATCATTTGTTTCTTTTCAAAGAATGCATTCCCACTCTTAATTTCCCTCATCCCATAAGAAATACAAACAGGACAAAGTGGGAGGGGGGAAGATGTTGAAAATTCTACAGTTGTTAAGTAGTGGTTTGAGTGTTATTGATATTGGCCCACAGTGGATCCATTAAATTCCCATTAGAAACCATTTGAATGGCACTCAAATCAGTACTTAATTAATCAGAGGTTGGTGAATAATGTTATAGAACCCCTAATCCAGTGGCTACAGCTGAAATGATATGGAGCCTTTATCTACTGGAATGGATCCAGCTTGTGGTATGATCTGTGGCCTTGGGGAAGAGGGAAAGGAAAGTCTACTAGGGACCCAGGTGATAGAGATAAGAGTGAGTCAGTGAAATCAATGAGGTATTTTCCACTCAACCAATTATTTTTTGTTCATTAGATAGCCTACAGCACAATCCATGGCATATTATCCCATTTGATTCCTCACCTAAGAATTAGTCCTGAACAAATTGTTGAGAGAGAGTTGCATCATTGTGTTTCTGGTTCCATGACAATGGGAGAGCACAGGTGGATCATGGCCTACGGACAGTAGAGGAACATCTAAAGTTCTCATTTGGATAAACACAACCGAGTCAGCAGTGGATCAGTATGCAGACTGGGACTCCAAGAGTAGATCTCCATCTACTCTTCTGGGCATCATTTCACTGGATTTCAGAACAAAATCTCACTCAAAATGCATAAGACTCTTTCACTGAAGTCTGACCACAATACTTGCCTTTTACAAACATGCATATGATTAGAAATACACCTCTGAGCCTGCCTGCCATTTTATAGTCTATCTCAGAACTACGTCTCAAGCTTTATTTCGCTTTATTCCTTTTCATACACACACACACACACACACACACACACACACACACACACACTATGTTTCAACCAAACTGTCATCTACATCTTCTCCAATATCATCCTATACTTTCCCACTTCAACACATTTTTATTGACCACCGATAGCCTGTAATGCCCTCCCTCCTCAACTCAACTCATTGAAATCCTTCTCTTCTTTCAAGAAATAGAAACAGAATGCTGTGGAATCTTCCAAATGTGGGTTCAGACCCTATCTCTGAAGTTTAGTAACAGCTTAACCTTAAAGAAGTTACATGATCTTTGTAAATGAATAGTAATGCCTGTAACACTGACCTCACAGAGGTGTTATAAGATCCTTGGGAGAAAATGAGGCCAAACTGGAATCAGCCTTGAATCAAGTCCTTCCCTGGAAGATTATCAATTTTAAACAATTTCTTTTACACGTTGACAGACAGTATCTCTCTACAGAGGGTTCCCTACAAACAGCAGATGAATAAATGGCAATTTTTGGTATTTTAAGTCCAAGTTCAAATACTATCTTTTCTAGAACCTTTCCTGACTTTCCCTGCTGAAAACCAACTCTCCCACCTTAGATTTTCCCAAGGTATTTTGTCTAGGTCACTCCTTTGCCCATATCACATGTGATCTTTCAGAATATAGATATATAAATAGATGGAGAGACAGATATTTACATACATATTTTTATCACTCCTATTATACCCATAAGCTCTTTAAGAATAGTAATTGGGTCAAATGTCTATCTTTTTTAGACCCAAGCCCTAGCCCAATGCCTTATACCTACTCAATGTTTCATAAATGTCTGTTGGAAGAACAGATACCTACATTAATGGGAAATATAGATATATGTATCTGAATCTATGTATGTGTTTATCCACATGTACCTATATGTCTACATATATGTGTGTATACATGTACATATATATACATACATACCTACCCTGTGGGTGTATTCCACACATAGATATGATATACATATATGTATGTGTGTGTTTGTACTTATATATGTATGTATGTATATGATGATTTTCACAATTTTCCATATCCTAATTATATGCAATATGAAGTTCACTACTTTTTGTCTATCTTTCATTCAAGAGTAATAATGAATCAGCCACACGTATCCAGCAGAATTAGGCAGAGTGCAAAGGTGTTCAATCTAAGCCTATATTCTAATCATGAGTCCATGAGGCTTCTAATGCTACCTAAATATTCCTTGTTATAGTTCTCCACTAAAATTTAGCTTTAATTAAATAAAAGTTCATTTGCAGTATTAAATCTAATGCATCATATGTAGCTCCACATTCTGGATTTTGTTAAAACTCAGTGCTGTCTGTAAAGACGGCTTAACAGAAAATATAAAGTGAAAACATGCTGATCAAAAAAAGGAAATGTATTAGAAACAACAAAGAACTTTTTTCTTTTCTTTTCTATTTGCTGTGGTCTAATGGCTAGAGAGCCTCTTCCCAAGCTAGTAAGACCTGCTTTAAAGAACCTCTGCCATCCCATACAGGCTGAGTGACCTTGATCACGTTATATAACACCTCAGTGCCCTAGGCAAACCTTGTAAAACTAATAACTTGTAGAAAACGGTGATGACCTGCATGGGTAGGCAGTTTCCTTAAATGGGAATTCCTCATATCAATAAAATTATAGATTCAGTCCCTATGCCTACAATTTTATAAATGAATATTCAAAAGACCAGTGATTGTTTTAGCTTAGGAATTTCCCAGTACTGAGATTCCCTCTACCAAGGAATATTTCAATAGTTCATGAAGATAAATCCTAGGAAGTTTCCTGGGACACTGAGCTGTTCAATATGAGTAAGGTTAAATATGGTAAGACAAGATAAACATAAATATATATATATATAATATACATGTATATATGTATATAAGTAGGTAGATGAACAGATAGACAAACACATTTATAATAGAGTACATGCCTGAGATGCAGCCTGATATAATAGATGCAGGGTTGCCTTTGGATTCATGATGGGCTGGGTTCTCTCACCAGTCAGTGTTCCAGGAGTCACTTTAAGACAATAAATTACCAAGGAGTTTGCTGACCTATGTCAGTGGAAGGAATTTCCCTACCTAGGTTTTCCTACCATGATGAAAGCATTGGTCTGTCTGAATCACATAGATTGTGATATATATTTTAACCTAACACAGAGATTTGATGGAGTCAGAGGGATAGTATAATTTATAGAGCTATGATCTTAGCATCATGAAAACTTGGGTTCTAATCCTGCCTCTGTAGCAGCAAGCACTCTGACACATCCAGGATAGCCTGTTAGCACAGGTTCTTAGATCTGCTTTTCTAAAAGGAAAGCAACTTTTGAGGGGTCACAATCTTCTATATGTATATATGTTTTATATATATATATGTGTGTGTGTATGTATATATGTATGTATGTACACACACATATACATGTATGTATATATATACATATACATGTGTATATGTGTGTGTGTAAATACATATACCAACACAGAAAATACAAGTAGAGAAATAAAACCAACAGACAGGATTTCTGTTTGACCATCAGCAATACATACATCACAGATCAACAGACAGATCCAACTGTCTGACCATTACATACATACATAGTCACCAGAGAGAGAAGCACCAACATGTGGGTTTTCAAAGCCAGATGGCTCCTTAAAGTCTACCCAGAGTCTCATCTGCCATATGAACCTTCTCCAAAGAGTAAGCCTCAAAGCAAAACTTCATCTCAGTGTGTATATACACATACATAAGTATGTATATATGTATCTATATATATATACATAGATATAGATAGATGATTAGATAGATAGATAGATAGATAGATAGATAGATCCCTAATTAAACTTCCCTTAATGGGCTCCACCTGAAGCCTACTAATGGGCCGGGGAAAATCCCTAACTCTAATTACAATCTCTGACACTGTGTGACTCAGGGAACCCACTCAATCTCTCAACGCCCCAGAAAAACTTCTGAGGCTATATTATAGATGAGTTGCTATTCCGTATTGCTGGAGAGAGTTTCCATGTAAGAGATTCCCTACATACATGAAATCATGTGTCTGGAGCATATATACCCAAGTATCCAAATGGATTTGCAATATCATTGTATTTGTTTGGATCTTCCCCTGATTCAGATCGCAATCTATCCATGATTGATCATCTTATGTGACTCCTATCTGTCTTCCTAGAGGTTTGCCATGAGAATTCACTCAATATGCCAGAAGCTTTTCTTGTTTTCTTCTGAATATATGTGCATATACATAAATATGTGTGAAAACACATGTGTATATAACTATCATAGATATTATTTATTCATATATAGCACAGGAACAAAAAATGGTTTCTCTGAAAAGCATCCAATAATGTTCATGTAAAATCATCAACAAAACGTTAAGTTTCTATCACCAGTCCTTTTCAGAAAGCTGAGGGCTTTCAAAGGACAGATGTTTTGCTTGTCCCTGGGCTCTTATATCCTCTCTCCTCACCTGACTTCCTCTTCCCCCAATCACTGACCCATTCCTAGCACATCCTCCCCTCTTTCCCTCAGGGTTTGAACCCCTGTCTCAGAAAACCCCCAGCTTCACCAGTTGAACTTTCTGGCCTCAAAAATAACTAGCAGTTACTACAGAAAGACAGTTTACCACTATTTCAGAAGGTAAGAGGGGGAACTACATTTTTCAAGGTTTCCTGAAAGGCACTAATTGTGAATTTGTAATTGCTTCTGACTCTATCTGCTCAATGTCATGTAAAGACACTTCTCAATGTAGAAAAAAAAAACTTCCACTTCATTTAAACTCCATCCATTTCTGGAGGCAGAAATCAGTCTGCTCAAGGTCTCCCAGTGCATCCTGGGCCATCTCCAGGCATCCTGATGACTATCTTGTCACTGATTCAGATGGCACTGGAGGAGAAGTGAGGCTGGTGACCTGCACAGCCCTCCCTCACTCAAAACAAAGGCAAGTGCAAGTCATCATTATTTCTCTGATAGCATGGTCTTCTTCGGCAACAATGGACAAACACAAGACTCTAGGACACCAAAAAGTCTCTGCAGTCTTCTCAATAAGACATTATTGGAGAGGAGCAGTTGAATTGCAAATCTTCAATCTCACACTTACATATTTTTAAACAAAATATCTAAGAGATTAAAGTAGTAGTTTGCATCTACTCACAGACATTGTGAACATGTCTAGTATTTTATTTACATGGCCCTCTCCCTCCATAGCTGGCTAGGTCTTTCCCATTTAACAAAGATCTCAAAATACTTCCAGTGTTTTTGGTTCAGTGCCCACTCCCAAGATTCCAACTCAGTGATTTGGGGGAAAGCACCTGGCTCTTTTATGTCACTGTTGTTCAGTTATTTTAATTGTGTCTGACTCTTTGTGACCCCATTTGGGTTTTTCTTGGCAAAGATACTATAGTGGCTTGACATTTTCTTCTCCAACTCACTTTACAGATAAAGAAACTGAGACAGTGTTAAGTGACTTGCCTAGGGTCACACAGGTAGGAAGGGTCTGAGGTCAAATTTGAAGTCAGGAAGGGGAATCTTCCTGATTCCGGGGTTAGCACTCCATCCATTGCACCACCTAACTGCCCCCTCCCCGTTTTTTATAACCTTAAGTTATAAATCTCTCTCCTTGCTCCTTCCAGTGAGAAAGAAAGCATCTGAAATTGGATCCCAGTGGAAAGAGTCATCATATTGAGATTCTAAACAAAGTGACTTCTAAAACGCTAGATTTTTGTTATAAAAATTCAGAAACTTGTTAATGTTGCCTTTGGTTTACTAATTTTTGTCCTGCAAAAGTCCCCTGATTTGATCTATCATCTCAACAGTAGAGTTCTTTCTACAACCAATAAGAATTCTGTAGAATTTGTAAGTATTTTTCACTTTAAAAACTAGCAGGAAACAACAAAGCAAAGAAAGTCAATACACTGGTGTTCCCTTCTCAGCCTCATTCTACATTATTCCTCTTCACCTATGGTAGAGTAAAGCCCAAATGGCCTTCTGGCCATCTCTCATATAGAAATTCCATTTCCCATTTCTGAAAGCTGTTTTTAATGTAGTCTCTCTTCACCTCTGCCTTTTAGAATTCCTAATTTCCTTTGATTCTGGGCTAAACAGTTATGTTCATCAAATAGCCTTTGCTGCTAATGCCTCACCTACAAAAATGATCCCTTATTTATTTTGTGTATACTGTGCCTTCCCTTACACAGTGTCCAAAAAGTCTCAACACACAAACTTTAATAACTTAAATAGCTTCTGTGTCCTAATGGAACATAAGCCCCTTGAGTGAAGGAACCATCCTGTTTTTGTATCCTGGTGACTAGCACCCTGACATGCATCAAGCATTTGATCATCCTTTGTTCATTGATTGATAGATTAGAGAAGCAGCATTGTGTAGTGGAGAATGCTCTGGACTTAGAATCAGAAAGGTCTGCAATCAACTCCTACCTTAATTGCGCAATAAACACTTATCAATTGCCAATTCTTCACCGTACGCTAAGAAAACAAAGATGAAATTGAAATGAAGCCTGCCCTTAAAGAGCTTGCATTCTATGAGGGAAGATGATTCTGAGCCTATATAAGCCTGGCCAATTCCACATGATCCCTCTGAAATTCCCTCACCTCTAAATTAGGAATAATAATATTAGACACCTTTAGAACTGAGGGTCGAAATGTAGAGAAGTACGTTGTAAATCTTAAAGCACCGTATCTATTGTTATAGGAAATTATGATGGTGATTCTCGGCTAAGGGGCTTGGCACTACATATTTAAAGTATGTTTTTAGGCAATACATACACAAGACCCCAATGTCATTGGAGTTGAGCATCTCACAGCTTAACATTTGGTTTAGGGTTGGCAATAGCCTTCTGTCCAGGGTCCTGAGCTCACACAGGGGAAAAAGCAAACAAGCGAATGAAAAATCCAACTCAGGTCCCAGTGAGAGTTGTGATCAAGCTGTTATATAATATTATCATTAAATAAATCAGAATTTATTCAGCCACCTGTGTAATGCACTAGCTGCCACCTGCTGACCTACCCAGCTGTGTCAAATGCATTGAAACAAATAGACCTGAGCACTGAGGATCCAGGGACAGTCTGGTCAGTCAGAAAATAAAAGTTGACACAGTAGGAAAAGTCAGATGGGATGGGTGAGAGTAGGAGTTAGTAAAAAAAACAACAATGCTGAGAAATGCCAAGAAGGAAAAAAATCTGAGCTCTAGGGGGTCATAGTCCAGAGATTCATTACTTATAAAATCATAGAATTTAAATGGATAATGTTCTTTTGAATCAATTAACAAATTGGACTATTGGTAACAGACTATAACAGTTAGTCTTGTGCTTAAAGGAAATTAGAAAGGTGGAAATTAGAGGGAGGGAAAGAAGGGTATATGACTAACAGAGAAGCAGACAGAAATGTAGGGAAGGGAAGTCAAGTAATCTAAAGCTATCTGTACTTTGTTTGAGCAGGGAGGGGAAGGGGGTGTTTGACCTCCTATTCAAGTAATTCTAAATATTCAGCTCAGATAACTTGATTAATCATTCTACTTAGGGTAATTCTGTCATATAATCACCGACTACTATCCATCAGGTTTCCACTTTGAAGAGAGGGTCCAGACTTTGATCTTCTCCTGGAGTTGATGTTTCATAATTTTAATGATGGCTGATAGGAAATTTGGGTTGAGAGGACACATCACTCATGCAAAACCACCAGAAGTTATCCTTATCCCCCAGGGGAAAATCCCCAAGAAATGCAGAGACACAGTTAGGATGGAAGAAGGCTGCTCCCAGGTCACATCCTATTGACTGGAAAGCCTTTCTATTCATATTGTGTCATGGGCACAGTGGAAGCATGTATATGTTTGTTTAGTTTTACATTTAAGAAAAAATTTGAAGAAAAACTTGTAGACCACTTTGCACCTGGAAGACCTGAAATACCATAGAAATAGCCTATCTAGGATAAAATCAACCAGTAATCAAGTCTTTATTAAACATATCTGAGATGTCAAGCGCTATGGGAGAAAATGAGAACACCAAGACAAAAAACAAACTGTCCGTGCCCTACAAAACTCAAATAATGGAGGGAAGAGAAAGAGAATGGGGAGAATGGAAAAGACCTAACTGGACTTATGACTATAGTGGAGTTTAATGTACTCCTGAATCAATAGACCCCCACACCTTTTCCCCTGCAGCCACTTTGTTTGTATTTATAAGTGGATAGATACTTGATAGATCAATTAATTGATTTCTCACACTCACACACTAGAGTCATCTCCAACCAACTCATGTGAGCTGATTATTGCATTTTCAGTGTGAACATTTATACCCTGGAAATTGGCAAATGCTGCAAACCACTGTTTGCTTTATCATTTTGTTGGTTGTGTGTGTGTATACACATAAGTAAATATACACATATGTATACATATGTGATATATAACAGAGCATATAATATGGGTGTACATTCATGTATGTATATATGCATGCGCATATCTATTTCATTAGTATGGAAGCTCCATTAATATAGATTAAGCAATATAACCTATGGTGTTAAGAGAGTTCCCTACAATTCTGAGCCATTAAGTGACCTGTCCATGGTCCTGAAGCTGATGTGTGTGTCAGAAGTAGGATTTGAACCAAAGTTCTCCTGACTCCTAAGTTGCTCTTCTATTCACTATGCCACTTGAAAATTATGTGTGTGGTATGTGTGTATATGCATATGTATATACACACATACACACACATTCTTTATAACAGGAGCCAGAGGTCCAAATGGCAGTATGTGAGGGCTTTGGGGATACTTCTACAAATATTCACTTTTCACATGGAGTTGTGTGATTGTGGCCTATAGGTCTACAGGAGACATTCTGATGCTCCCTTGGAAAATGTTGTCCTTCTCAACCTAATAGGATAAAAATGGTTATTTCTTAGGACTGTGAAAAGGCCCTCATTTTTCCCATCTAGGGTAACTGGAAAGCTAGCGTCAACTTTTATATTTTCTGCCTGGTGAGTTCCCATGAATCAGCTGGCAGATGACAAACAGAGACATAGTACTATTTTCACACAGATTCCCCAGTGCCTGGGCCTGGGCTACTCGAGAGTGTTAAAATTACCAATTTTATAAAATTGCCTTTAATGCCAGGTAAGATGCTGCCTCTTTATTGAGCACAGCAATTGGCAGACCTACTTCGGGAGGACAGTCTCTTCCTCTTGATGATCCTATTTAGCTTTAGATTTGTGTTTGGGGAAAGTAGTTATTACTGAGCTTGAAACCTTTGAGCTAAAATTGCTGAGAGAGGCTTCTGTCAGGCCACTGAGCTGCTTGTGACATTTAGGGTTTTCCAGGGTCATTAACAGGGCTGGTGTGAGAGCACAGAGCTTACCTTAGTTCTGTGGATACAGTGAGATGCTTGTTGGGTTTCCTAGGCTGACATGGCATGACAGACATCTTCACATGTTTGATTGTGGAGCTTACTTGGGAAATCATCATTCCTGAACAATTTGCAGTTAAGATTGACTCCTGCTGGCTCTGCAGTAGCATGTTACAAAACTATGCCTTCATTTCCCTCTTACTCCTTTTATATAATAAATGCCTTTGCAGGCTTGAAAGCTCTTTCAAGAAAAGAAACAAAAGAAAACATAGCCTGAAAATGAGGGATTAAAGGATAGAGAGTAGATAAGGAGATAAAGAGTCAATAAGCCTACTATGTGTCATGCTAGGAAAACAAATTTGAGAAAGAAAGGTAGTCTCAAGTAAACTCAAGGAGTTTACAAGCTAAAGGAAGAGGAGGGGAGGGGAGGGGAGGGGAGAGGAGAGGAGGGGAGGGGAGAGGAGGGGAGGGGAGGGGAGGGGAGGGGAGGGGAGGGGAGGGCAGGGGAGGGGAAGGGAGAGGAGAGGAGAGGAGGGGGGAGAGGAGAGGAGAGGAGAGGAGAGGAGAGGAGAGGAGAGGAGAGGGGAGGGGAGGGGAGGGGAGGGGAGGAGAGGAGAGGGGAGGGGAGGGGAGGGGAGGGGAGGAGGAAGGATGGAAGGGAGGGAGGTGTCTCTGGCTCAAATCTCTCTCCATTCTATTCCTATCTTCCTGTAGCCATCAAACTGATCCAGTGATTTTCCAAAAACCGAAATCTATCATTCCTGATTCAATAACCTCCAGTGAGTACTCATTACCTCTAGGACAAAAAACTAAATTCCTCTCTATATGTCTAAAGTCCTTCCAGCCTGGTCCCAAGCTACTTTTCTACCATTATTACATATTACACCCTTCGATGCATATCAAGGTTCAGCCATATTGATCACATTGCTGCCATTCATAAATGATCCCCCAACCCACCACCTAACTCTAAGTAGAGAGAGCACCAGGCTTGGAGTCAGGAAGACCTGAGTTCAAATCCAGCCTCAGATCTTGGGCAGCTCATTTAACCTTTGCCTCAGTTTCCTCATATGTAAAATGAAAATAATACTAGCACCTATCCCCCAGGATTGTTGTGAGGGTCAAATGAAATAGCAATTTTAAATTATTTACCACAGTGCCTAGCACATAGTTAGCTTGCTAGAAATGCTAGCTAACATTATTGTTATCTCCTACTTCCATGCCTTTGCACTGGTTGTCCTGGATGCCTAGCATGCCCATGCCCCTTATCATCTTCTCTCAGAATCACTATCTCTCCTTCAATACTCAGATCAAATGCTACTGTCTACACAAAGCCCCACAAGTGCTACTGCTCTCCTCTCCCAAATCTCTTAATATGTTTTAGCTCGACTTCCATTTCTATGTTTTCTTCTCTATTTATACTGTATACTTCTTGACAGCAGAGCATGCAGTCATTTTTATCTTTCTCTCTCAGCACCTAGCACAGTGCCTGACACATAGTAAGTACTTTATAAATCCTACTAAGTGATTTTTGGACCTTCTGTTAGTTAGGACATCTGCAAACATGTTCAGAATTAGGATTCTGAGGGCAGGAGTGCTTTAATCAGTGATAGGACTTAAGCAAATTTGGGGGTAGATCTATTTTTTTAATGTTTTTTTTCCTCTATCGATTCCCTTCACTCCATCTAAGAAAGAGTTTATTCTGTTATAAAATTGATCGTAAAGATATCCTTCACAAGGCTTTTAATTCAGTGCCAGAGTGGGCAGGACTTTATGTTTATTTCAGCTCTCATCATGCTGAGATTTGCAAGATGACTTCGGGTCATATTTGTCCATTAAAAGTTTTTCAATGGCTTCTTTTTCGAAAGAAAAAGATCACCTCAGCAGTTCACTATTGTTAATGGGCTAGAAATTTTCAAAGGAAATTCTGCATTAGGAAGAATTCCTCAAATAATACCAAGGTATGGGCATGATCAATTCATTTTAATACATCTATTGTCGACAGACTTTGACAGATAGTACCTCATAGACAAAATTTTTAGATAGAGCAATTTATTAATGCCTTGCATTGAAAGGCACTTGATAGATCAGGTTCTGGAATCACTAACACTAGAAGCTATGAGGCAATTAGCATTCTTTGTCTGACCCACTCTAAAATCTGGAAGGACTTTCAGAATCCCTATGCAGATTTAATTATGTTTCATGTAGTTTTCATATGGAGTAGATTCTTATTTCAGTCCTAATTCTTTCCAAACTAGTCATATGAATATGTCGTGGGTGAGTGTGGGTGAGGTGCTTTCCTAGCACCTGTGATTGTATCACTTTAGAGAGCTTTTAGTGGAGAACTTCCTCTGTCCATACAAATCAGTGCCTTTTCTGCAGCTTATGATTGTAAAAGTTGTGGGAACGCTACAAAATTAGATGAGTCACTCGGGAATATCACAGAACTAGGATGGGTATGGTAGAGGTAGAATTTGAATCCAGAGTGTTCTGATGCCAAGAGGAACTCTCCCTGTCCACTACACCGCCTGTCTAACTCTTCCATTCATACATACGTGCATATGTATATTTATTGTACATGTATGAATGTAATCATTGTTCTTCAGTCATTCAGTGGTATCTGATTCTTCATGACCCATGGATCATAACATCCATGGAGTGGTGTGTTTTACCATTTCCTTTTCCAGTAGATTAAGGCAAACAGAGGCTAAGTGACTTGCCCAGGGTCACACGTCTAATAAGCGTCTGAGGCTTGATTTGAATTCAGGTCTTCCTGACCCCAAGCCCAGCACTCTAACTGCTGAACTATCTACTTCTCCATATGTGTGCATGTGTATGTATATATATATATATATATACATACATATATATATACACTGACAAATATTGTATATATGTCCATTATGTACATATGCTTACATGTATACATATACAGACATAAATCTATATATGTGTGTATGTAGCCATATAGAATTTGATATAAATTATATAGAAGAAAACTAATATAGTTATAGGTAATAGACAAATAGATGTACCTTAGAATCCCTTCTTTCCTTCAAAACTCAAGTATTACTTTCAACATGGAGGAAGGAAGGAGGCAAGCAACCATTCAATTAATCAATCAACATTGGGAGACTATGATGTGCCAAGCATCATGTTAAGAGCTCTGCAAATATTTACTTATTTGATCCTCACAACAACCCTGGGAGGTAGATGCTATTATTATCCTCATCTTACAGATGAGGAAACTGAGGCAGAGAAAGGTAAATGACTTGCCCAAAGTCAAATAACTAATAGGTGCTTGAGTCCAGATTCATTGTTTTATCCACTGAACTATCTGTCAATGAGATTTTTCCTGATTCTCCAAGCCTCTAGGGCCCTCACCACCATAATAAATTTACTTTCTATGTCTGTTGTACTTAATTACATGCATGTTGTTTCCCCTGGTGGAAGGTAAGCTCTTCAAGGACAGGAACTGTTTCATTTAGGTCTTTATATCGAACGCACCTATCCCTGCACAGAGTAGGATCTTAAAAATGCACATTTATAAACATCAATATTCACAGCACATGTGTGGTATACACACACACAAATAAAGAGTATCCCCAAAAATCTCAGTGTCGTTTCAAAGTACTGAATCTTGAAAGATGCACTAAGATTTTGGGGACACCTTGTAGATGTAGATGTAAATATGGATTTAGATATAGTCATAGATGTAGTTGTAGATGTCAATGCATGCATATTCATATCCGGCACAGTGGCTAGAGTGCCAGATAGAAAGACCTGAGTTCAAACCAGGTCTCAGACACTTATTAGTTGTATGACCCTGGGCAAGTCATTTAACCTTGTTTGCCTCAGTTTCTTTATCTGTAAAATTAGCTGAAGAAGAAAATGGCAAACCACTCCACTATTTTTGCCAAGAAAGCCCCAAAAGGGGTAACAAAGAGTCTGATATGACTGAAAAAATTAATAACAGCAATACATCATCATGTGTCTGCGTGTATAGACATCCATATAAAATATGTTTTAAAAATACATATATCTGGAAAGACAGACAGAAAAAGGGAGAAAAAGTAAGAGAGAGAAAGGGGAAAGAGACAGAAAGAAAAAGAGGGAGGGGGAAAATGAAGGACAAAGGGAGAGAGTCCAAATTGTTTCTGGATATTACCAGGAGGCTTAGGTGTGTTCATTTGGGGACTGATCTATCACCTAAGTTGCAGCATTGGCCCTGGAGACACCTAAGCCTGATGAAGCCGACATTTTTGGCAACGAGCCAGCTTATTTCAGCTTTTTAAATGACTTTGTCAAGTCTTGATTAGTTTTTTTCAAATCCCTCTGAGATGTCAGAAGCCCCGACTGTTTCATTTCTACCTTTGCTTTGTCCTTCACTTCTCATTAAAATTATTGTACCAGGTACTATTGTGTTCTCTGACTTGGTTCAAGCTGTCTACAGATTCACCACTGTGCCCAATCAGACATTGCTTTCTGACTTCTCATTTGGACTGTTTGAGACCTTCCAACCAACTTCCCAGCATCCTTCCCTCCCTTTTCGGCTCCTTGCTTCAGAATGTCTCCAGTCTTCTTCATGAGAATTTCCTTCCATTTGCCTTCTATCTGCTCCAACTGGCCTCATACTTGTTACTTCTTTCTGGCCTTCCTGAATGTTGGTTCAGAGACCCCCAATTTTATCTGTTAGCTCTTCTCAGAATTTCTGCCACCTCAGAAGGTGGACTTTGGTTTATAAATCTTTAATTCAATCCCATTTGATTTATTTTTTAATTGAATGCCTACTACCAAGAGAGATAAAAGATTGAATTATTTTATCCAAATAGCTACTTGTTGAGTAGGCAGAAATAAGATATACATTCTAATAAATAGAATAAATTCATTCTTTAGTGAAGCAACACTAACATGTATAGTGGATACAGTGCTGAATTTAGAGGCTGAGAGAATTTGGTTCAAATCCTGCCTTGAATGCTTAATAGTTGTATGACCATAAACAAATTAATTATTCTCTCTGAGCCTCAGGCAATTTTCTAAAACTATAATTTACAGACAGTATGAAATATGCAGAGGGAGTTTCCACACTGAAGAGATCATAGGTTTATGACATATTGATAAATGTACCAAATAAATGTAAAAATATTTATACTTTGGCAGACTGGTGATCCTATCAATATGGGGACTCCCGCCAATAATGAAGCTTACAACCTAGCCATACCTTCTCATTGGGTGTAATTCTAGTTCATCTAGCTGTAACTGACAAATAAAGGGCTATGGAACCTCTATCCCTACATATTTTAAACATGAACTACAATTATATCCTTCATTTGGCATCCTTATCTGGCTTACCTTTTCATATAATAAATGGTATAAAGTCAAAATATCTTGCAAGATAAAAGGGGATGTCATGAAAGATTTTGTGAAAAATATACCCCAATATTCTAATGGCTCGATGATGTCACCAGTGAGGATACCAACTAGTATTTCCAAGGACACAATGGGCAACTCAGTCATGACTATTGCTTGTGGCTACTCCTTTGCAATGATGCTCTTTTTTCCAAAGCCAGTCCACTAAACATGTTGAAGCTCCTCTATCATTGTCTTGACATTTCATGAATATAAATGGAACCCATTGTCCATAAGATAGTCTTTATTCTCATGTGACTGACCCATCTTTTTTTTTCTTCACTATATTCATTTTTCTAATGATATTCTTTATATACCTTATCCTGTGAAATTCCTTATTTATAATGGTCCATCCACTTACATGTATACATATGTATGTGTACATATGCTTATGTGTATACATGTGTGTGTTGTGAACTGGATATATAAGTAGATAAACATATACCATATGTGTGTATATATTTTCCTGTCTATACACACACATATATTTATATGTTCATCTATGTATCTACCTATATATCTATAGATCTCCATTCTTTGGGATGGGGGAATTGATCCTTACCTTCTATTCTTTGGATTTTGTGGTGTTCCATGACTTTTAGCCATAAACAATCAATGGAAGAATGTTAGTACAAAAAAAAGAGCCTTTGTTTCAAGAAGAAGCTTAGGAAAATTGAAAGAATTATGTAATTTTCCAAGGGCAATCTGGTCTGCTTTCCTACTCCTTTTTAATGCTGGACCCAACTTGTTGTCGTTTATATCTGTCCAAGGTATGTTTAATGAAGAGCAAGGTCCATAGGTTTGCCTCCCAACTGCATGTCATACCTTACTTAGACAATGAGTATTCTTCATCTTCTTTTTTTCTATGAAGATAGTTAACCAAATTCTTCTTAGTGATTAAAGATCTCATTTAGCAGGCTCGGAAATCTTCCAGGGCTTGATGTGATGCCATTCACAAACAGAAGCATTTGAAGGATGGCACCATTTACCAGACACGACACCCTTCTTTGACAGAGACTGTGTAGGATTTCCTATATGGTAATAGTAAATAAATTTGACCAACAAGTATCCATTTTTTATGTCTCATTTGATATTAATAATCAGAGGATCTTCATATAAAATGATCTGCTAGATCTTTCAGGGGATCTCATGCAATTTTTATCATTACATGGGATATAGCTTGATAGAGAAGATCCTTTAAGCAGTATTGTTCTCTACATAAGCAAATGCTTTTTAAAGTCAGTATCCAATAAGCATAACAAACATGTACTCTCTACACATTTCAGCCAATTATGTAATTATAAAGTTGTGGACTTCTGTGGAATATTGCTCATGATAGCCTATCTCTTCCCTTCAAGTATAGCAATTGGCATATAAAAACTTAATAATTTTTTCATTCATTCACTTATTCATTCACTCACTTAACTCTCCATTCGTCCATCCATTCATTTCTTATTCCTGAAACATTTGCCCTCCTAACATATGTTCACTTTTTCCATAGTCATTGTCCAGCAAAATGTTTGGAATTTGAATGGCTTTTTGAGGTCATTCTTCTTGAAAATAGACAATAAATGATCATTGCAAAACATAAGTGAGGGTTAATTTCAGGAAGTGTCAACATGCAAAATGATCTATGTCCCTTGCCTAGAGGCATCTAGGTGGTAGGCTGTACCTGTACTCAAGAAGTTCAAATATGGCCACAGACACTTAGAAGCTTATGCTTATCAAGTCATTTAAACTCTTTCTGCCTCAGCTTCCTCATCCACAAAATGAAAGGAATAATAATAATACCTACCCCTGGGTTGTTGTAAGGATCAGATGAGATTATATTTGTGAAACATTTAGCATGGTGTCGGGCTTATAGTAGGTGCTTTATAAATACTTAAACTTTCCCCTTTTTACTATTTTTTCTACCTGTCTCCCTTCTCTCTTCTACATTCTTCTTTCTGAAAAAGGGTAAGCTTCTTGAGAGTAAGCTCTGTCATTCTGTTTTTGTATCCCTAACCCTGAGTATAGTGCCTTGAACGTAGTAAGAATTTAATGCATATTTGTTAAATTAAACTGAAAGAAGGGGGTTTGAAGAAAGCAGTGCAGACTAACTAAGATTTGGAATCCCCAAACAACTTCCTCAGCCCTCCATGGTCCTTATGGCTGATTTTCTAATTATTTAGTGGTTTTCTGTCAAATGAAATTATCCTGTGTTCAAGTGTTAATAAGCATGATGTTCTTTGCCAAGTCATTCATTTAATGAAGTAGGCATTTGGTTTTTTTCCCTTCCTAGTCTGCAGTGAGAGACCTCCTCCCTTGTGACCCATGTGCTACCTGTTATCAATCTTAAGCTCTCTTGTTAATGAAACTTGGATAAGGATATACCATCATATTCACTTTAATTAATGGAAATCATCCATCAAACTTTACAGACTTTCTGATATATTCTGTGTTTGCTTATCAGAGCACCCAAAATTAATTTCTGTTTCAAACAGTACTTTGGTTTCCAAAAAAATTGACTATGGATATCTGGATGGCAGCTCTCTGGTCAATATCAAATGTCTTACTTTATAAGGGAATCTTATTGGTGCTTGTTGCTTTTGAAGAATAATGCAAAAAAAATTTACAGATGGTTTCTTCTTGGTTCTTTCATTCCTCCATTTCAATGAGATTGCTTTGCAGAATGATTCAAGGCATTTACAAGATTATTTAGACTTTGTAACCCTTCCCATATGGACAAATGTGCTGCTGAGAAGTTTTGACAACAGGGTCACATGAATCATCATAAAAAGAAAATTCACAATTGGTCATGGATGGTTGTTGGTTTTTTTAATCATTATGTTGTAGAATTTTTCACATGAAAGAATTTATTCTAAAGATGTATTGAAACAGATCTTTAGTAACAGAGGCTCAAAACAGAGCCAAGCATAATAATGATTTGTCTAATTAGAATGAAGTTAATGTGCAACCGTGGTCAAAAGAGAAGGAATCAAGGGTTGCCTTCAAAGTCCCATCCATCTTGGCACTTCAAAGTTTAAATGCTTTCAAGAAAACATTTTGTTTTTTCCTTAACTCTCCATAGAGCAAATTCCTTTCATGTGAAGGGTAGTGAAGGGACTGCCCCGCCCCACAATCTTGGCAGAAATAGCAAATCCCATGGTAAAAAAAAATGCATGCCCTTACTAGCAGAGCCTGAGCTTATGTTTGAGAATACTTCTTCCATGTTTGAGAGGCTTTGCCTGATCCAACTGAACATTGATCTACAAAAGGATATGCCTATGCTTGTGAGTTCCAAGTCTGGTAGTCCTGGTCCATTGGGCAGAGTTGACTGGTGGGAGTAGAAGTTTCTGCATAGAGAAGACAGCCAGAAACAAAAAGGAAGAGCCAAAGCCCTGTCCTGACTGACCAGTAAGTACACACACACTTTGAAGAGACAATGCAGAGCTAAGGTGCAATATAAAATTACCAAATCAACAGGCCCACAAATCACACAGTTGTTCTGACACAGTTCAAATCTCAATCTTCATGCAGAGTATAACAGAAATTATTATTGCCATTTGTTCAGTTAGCTGTTTTAAATCTCTCCAGCAAAAGCTTTTGAAGGCTTTATGTTTAGTGTTACTTTTGAATGTGGGAAAGAAATCCCTGTCCCAAAACTCATAAGAAGAAAATGTGTGTGTGTGTGTGTTTGTGTGTGTGTGTATTTCAGCAAATCAACAGAGTGGAAAAAGTGTATTCATTTCTTTAAAAAATCTTTCATTCAATCATGAAACAAGCTTTTATTAATTTTACTGTATGCACAATTGTTAAAGAAGACATAAGATTTGGATAAGATATGGTCTCTGCCATCCAGGAGCTTTCCATTTTCTAAGTTCTCATACCTAATTTCACAGTAGTTGTATCTGAAGTGCATTTTGAGATTTTTAAAAGCATTCTCAATACTATTTAAAAATGCATAGTATTTTCCATGAACAATTGTCATTACTATTCTTTACACAGACTACTATAGAAAAATGAATACATACCACTTAAAAAATTTCAGACAACACGCTAGTTTTTATAAGTTGTATTTACACTAGTTTCCAAAATTATAAGGTTCAAAAGCTGCACTTTCTAACGGAGTGTTGGCATGTGGGCCATCTTATACACCCCTTTAGTAGACTGCATTTTCTTCCACTGATAGTTTGGTGAATGGAGATGAGAGGGATGGAGAGAGGTACTGGAATGGGAGGTCATGGATGGAGTGAAATATGAATCACTGAAGAGGGCTCCTACATGGATGAAGTTACAGATCCAAATAAGTGCCCTGGAAAATCCCTCCACCTCTGCAGCCTGGACTCCCTCTCATTAGAATGTGAGATCCTTGAGAATAGGGACTGTCTTTCTTTTTGCTTGTATTTCATATTCCTGGTGCTTAGTATATCCTCTGTCAGATAAGTACTTAATAAATGATTGCTGATTTGACTACTAAGTAATAGTTCCATCTTAAAGGTCATTATGTTTATGTAAAAGGACCAGGGGCTTTTCACATGGATTCAGAACTATGTGAAAACATAGCAAAAGCTCTAATATAAATATCAGTTACCTGTGTTGATCATAGACAGTGAGACTGTCCATAAAGACTCATGACTTCAGTAGTAAAAAGATAAGGGCACCAGGTGGCCCTTATCGTCTGTTAGCTCCAAATATATTTCCAGGATCCTTCTCACTACAAACCACCTGAGATAAGTTCTGTTACCTAACCTACTAGGCCTCTGTCCAGTGAAAGAGAAACTTAGTGTACCTATTGCCTTAATTATTGCTCCTTAAATGGAATTGAATAATGTGAAAAATGCTATAGATGATATAGATATACTGACAGAAAATCGTAGTAGGTTATAATATGAGTAATAGTCATATAAAATCAATTTTTAAATGTCTATTTTTCTTACTTCACTGAACACCTTTTTGTCATGGTTCATTGATATTTTGGCTATACTTTATTTTATTTTTAATTTTCTTGCATTTTTAAAGTTTTGAGTTAATTCAGAAATATCAAACTCCAGACATAAGGGATTTGCATTTTGTCCTAAAAGAAATGAGAAGCCTCTGATGCTTCTTGAGCTGGGGAGGTGCACCATCAGAGCTGTGCTTTAGAAATATCAATCTGGCAATTATGTGAAGGTTTGGAGCTGTTGTAATAGATTAGGCAGTAGTGATGGCCTGAACTATAGTGGTAACTGTATGAGGGGAGAAATGTGGTAGACTCAAAAGATTCTGTGGAGATAGAATCCACAATAATTAGAAATTATTGGATAAGGAGAGGTGAGAGTGAACAAAGAGGGTGAAAATAGCAATAAAGATGATGATGATGATGATGGTGGTGGTGGTGGTGGTGGTGGTGACGATGATGATGGTGATGATGATGATGGTGGTGGTGGTGGTGGTGGTGATGATGATGATGGTGGTGGTGGTGGTGGTGGTGATGATGGTGGTGGTGATGATGATGATGATGATGATGGTGGTGGTGATGATGATGGTGATGATGATGAAGGTGGTGGTGGTGATGATGATGGTGATGATGATGATGGTGGTGGTGATGGTGATGATGATGATGGTGGTGGTGGTGGTGATGATGATGATGATGACGGTGGTGGTGATGATGATGATGGTGGTAGTGATGATGATGATGGTGATGATGGTGGTGGTGGTGCTGATGATGATGATGGTGGTGGTGGTGGTGATGATGATGATGGTGGTGGTGATGGTGATGATGATGATGGTGATGATGATGGTGGTGGTGGTGGTGATGATGATGATGGTGGTGATGATGATGATGATGGTGATGATGATGGTGGTGGTGATGATGCTGCTGCTGATGATAGCATTTATGTAGAACCTAATAGTTCACAAAGCACTTCACAAGTATTATCTCATTTTATCCTCATAACTCTAGGATATGTGCCATTATTATTCCCATTTTACAGATAAGGAAACTGAGAGAGAGTGATTAAAAGACTTGTGCAGGTCACACAGCTAGTAAGTATCTAATATCAGATTTTAATTCAGGGATTCCTGACTCTTCAGAAGTGAGTGACTTCTAACTGAAATTCTGGCAGATCCTACAGCCTTGCAGCTGCTCAGCTTGTATTCATCTGTTAAGTGAAGGTGTTGAATTATATGGTATCCAAAGTTCCTAGATCCAGTGTTCTACCTACTGCCCAACCTCAACTTTAGGTCTTATGATTTCAATTTTTTAAATTTAGAGAAACATCATCCTAAGGTGTCAACCTTTATGACTGGAAGAGTGGTGGGGTCCTTGATGGAAATGAAGTACTTTGAAAGCAAGGTGGGTTTAAGAGAAAAAATAATGAATTCAGTCATGGACTTGTTGAGGTTGAATAAGGCTCAAATCCATATATAGTTTCTGCCTAAATAATACTGTAACCACGTCCCTGGAGCAAACCTCTATCATGTCTCTTGCTGACTTCTAATCCTCATACTATCCTCATACTACTACACATTTTAAGAGCTATAAGCAACCTTAGATGCCATATAATTCAATTCCTTCACTTTACATATGAGCACACCAAGCTGGCTGACTGCAAAATCATAGGATCATATTACTTTGTAAAGTCATTTCAGAAATCTTTCCAATTATGTCAGTGATTGATGCTCCCCCAAACCTTGAAATCTCTTTGTACTTATTTTTTGTGCATATCTTGGGTTATTCTTCTATTTACAAGCCATTCTCTGTCCCTCCCCACCCCCAAACTAAGCTGCCTGAAAGCAAAGTTTGTTTCATTGTTATCTTTGTATCTTCAGTTCTCTGCACAGTGCTTGGCACAGAGGAAGTGCATAATACATGTTTATTGAATTTAATTGGATGGGCTAGAAATCATATGTCAGATTCCTAGGTTAGTATTCAACCAATTTTGGCCATAGGAAATTAAACTTCTACATTAAAAGAGATAAGGGGAAAGAAAAGAAGTAAGGAAGGGAGAGGAGAAGAAAAGAAAAAGGAAGGAAGATACACAGATAATAGATGATAGATATATAGGTACATAGATGATAGATGCAAAGATGATAGATGCATAATAGATACAAAGATACATCGATGAAATAGATCAATGATATATAAATAGAGATGACAGGACACTTATTAAATGTTTACTACATGCCAACCACTGTACTATCTCTTAAGGATTAAGAATTTTGTCATTATAACCCAGATATAATCAAGGCATTTAAGTGCCTACAAAGAGGTTACCTACACACATCTCCTAGCATGTACTACCACTAGATGAGATGAGATCACTACCACTTAGGGGGTAATCTTTAAGAGAAACAGGGGCTGGGAGAGAGGGAAGGGTTGCATTGAAACACAAGCTATTTATGGGCTCTTTGTTGAGATTCCATATATGAGAAATGCTTTCTAATGGGTTGTGGGGAAAATCCAGAAGATTTCAGTCCCATACAAGGTGAGCTGCCCTCATCTTCTTCCCTCAGGTAATCAACCCATACATTCTCCCCACACCCACCTTGCCACATACCCGGCACTTGTTATAGCAGTTGGCCTATGAGAAATTGAATTCCTTAATAGAAAATACTTTACTTAGTAAGGAGGGTTGAGGGGAGGAGATACACCCTTAAGTTTTAGAAGAATCTAGTATTAAATCTTAAAGGCTACACTGGCATGAAGGAAAATTATTGTTATTAAATTCTCCACAGATTACAAGGTCTCCACCGCCTGTATTGTAAAGGACAGATTGGGCCTTTGTGATGCTTAACTCGCTGAAATCACAAGGGAAGTAGATTTTTACCGCGTGAAGGATATTTGCCTACAGCATAATACCAATAATGGAAATAATATCAGATCATATAAAGTTGAAGCTTTTATTCTCCACAGAACTGAGAAATGATGAGAGAAGCACTCTGGGAATTTTCCCTTTAGATTAAATATTTGAGTCGTGAATGTCGGAGACAATCATATTCAGCTCCAAAATTACTTTGCTATCTCAAGCATGTTAAGAATAAAAGACACTTTCTGTGTCACAATTAAGACATGAAAATCTTATTTTCAGCTGGGTTTTATATATAAGAAAAGGGGGAGGGATTACTTGAAGGCCATTCAGTATTTTAGCTCAATTTAACCTGAAGAATCCTGCTTCAGGTAATGGATAGTGAACAATCTTCATAGCCATTGAGCTGTGATGGAGGCTTTTTCTTTTCCCCCTCACCCAGAGCCTTTAGCAGCGGGTCCTGGATCTGAGAGACCCAACAAAGGCACCAACTTCTTTCTAACATGGCAGCTTGGGTTGACTTGATGGGGAGCACACTGTTGCTCACCACCAGATACTGGTTTCACCATCATAGACCTTGGCCCTGTGAATAGGTTTGTCACAGGGCTCTTGGCTCTAGGGATGGGGAGTGGTGAAGGGAAGGAAACTGTTTCTGAGTCTTTTTCCTGTGTAATTTCAGCACTGGATCAACCAACAAGCATTTATTAAGTGCCTACTATATGCTAGGTAATGATTGGGAGTACAAAGACCAAAATAATTACTATTTACATTCTATCAGAAGAAACCACATGCACATATGGCAGCTAAGTTATATAGTGTACCTAGTGTGCTGCTTGGAGTCAAGACTGGAATTCAGATCTTGCCTCAGATATTTTCCAGTCATGTGATCCTGGGAAAGTCACTTAACTTCTTTGTGTTTCTGTTTCTTCATCGATAAAATAATGATAATAATAGCATGTGCTTTGCTAGGTTGTTGTAAGGATCCAATGTAATTATATATATATATATATATATATATATATATATATATATATATATATATATATATATTTGTTGTTGATATTGATTCATTTCAATCATGACTGACTCTTCATGGCCACATTTGAGGTTTTCTTGGCAAAGACACTTGAGTGGTTTGCCCTTTCCTTCTCCAGCTCATTTTACAGATGAGGAAACTAAGGCAAACAGGGTAAAGGGATTTGCCTAGGGTCATACAACCAGTAAATATCTGAGGCCAGATTTGAACTCAGGAGGAGGACTCTTCCTGACTCTAGGCCCAACACTCTATCTACTGTACCACCTAGCTGCGCTTATGAGTGTGGGGGCTGGGGAGTGCATTTGGATACAATAATAAATATTCAAATAATATTTGTAGCAGTAAAGTCCTTTGTATACCTTACAGTGCCATGTATGTTGTTATTATACAGATTATCAAGAGGCAGAGGTGAAGAAGGAATGCATTCTAAGCATGGAAAACAGTCTGCATAGGTGAGGAAAAGAGAGATGGAAAGTCACATGAGTAAGATAGCAGTTAATATGTCCTCCTATTCATAGCCATTTCTCCACTTTCTCACACTTCCACTCCTCCCCCCAACAAAATTCTTAAAATTCTTCCCCTGCTTGTAAGAATATATATTTGGAATTGGAATGCACCTTAGAGGTCTCCTAACCCAACTCACTTATCTTACAGATGATGAAACTGAGGCCCACAGAAGCTATTGGCACAAATAGTGAGTTAGAGAGCTAGGAGTGAAGGCCAGAAGCTGTAACTCCCAAACCATCTTTCCCACTAGAGCATGCTGCTTCCGTAGTGAGTTATGGCTCGGATAAAATGTATTGGTTTGATAGAAATACGTTGATTCTATTGCAGTTACTCAGTCAAAAGACTATGGGTGAGGGCTCCTTGACTGGAGGCATCACATCTTGAGGGGTGGGGTGGCACTGATAGACTGAAGAGTAACCAAAGGAGGGCAACTAGGATGGTGAAGGGAAGGGATTCAAATTCTTGCTATGTGAAAACTAGTCAAAGGAACAGAGCAGGTAAAGTCTTACCAAGAGAGCCTTAGCGGAAACAAAAACTATCTTCAAGTGTCTGAAGAGTCAACAACTGAAAGAAAAATTAGGCTTATTCTATTTGGCCCTGGCTTAATTAATTAATCGATTAACTGAGCTTGGATTAATATTGGGGTTTGAAAGGTAGAAATAATTCATCATTGAAGTTACCCAAAAGTAGAAGGGCCAGCTCTGGAGGTGGTGGGTTTCACTTCATTTGGGGATCTTCAAGTGAAGACTGGATGATCAATTGCTGAGCATGTTATAAGGAGGATTCTTTATTCAGATACAGGTTGAACTTGATATCTTCTGGGGTCCCTTCCCACCCAGAAGTTCTGTGTCTATTTAGCTGGAGTACTGTACTGAATACTATGTTGAGAAAAAGAATTTAGGACCACAGATATAGAGTGTTGTCTCTGTGGGCAACTCATCCAATGCTCTTGTTTTATACATGGGAAAAAATGAGGGCTGAAGAGGTGAAATAATTTCCCCATGGTTACATGGGTAGTAAATGGAGAAGTTGGGATTTAAACTTGAATCCTCTGTTTCTAAGCCCAGTCCTCATTCTACTATATTAACTTGAAGAACAAATTGTAGAGTATTTAGCAGTATTTGGCATAACAATTTTTTTCACTTACTATAATGTCATGCGTCCCAATAGTGGGAACCAAACTAAATACCAGTAGTCTGTCTATTTATTTTTTCTGATCATGTGATAGAAGTGATTCCATATCAGTATTTTAGAACAATGTTAGAACAACTTCAGTCTTTTATGGATTTTAAGTGAAGATTATTTTAGAAATCAGGATTTTTCATGTTTTTGTCTCTGTGCCCCTTTACACCATGCAAATTCTATTGATGACCTCAAAGAGCTCTTTGTGTAGGTTATATCTATAGATACTCACTGTACTGGAAATTAAAGCACTTTAGTATTACTATGAAAATAGCTTTGATGTCCTAGAACTCCTGAAAGTATATTGGGGACTTCCAGGGGTCCCTAGATCACATTTTCAGAACCTTGGCTCTAAGATGCCTCTAAGATCTAATGAAGAGGCAGAATGGAATAATGTCCTGAGAGTTGTGACCTGGATTACAAAGCTAGCTCAGTTATTCCCTGTGTGGCCCTGGACAAATCACTCTCCACCTCCAGACTTTAGGTTGCCCATCTGAAAAATACCAAATTGAACTGGCTCATCTCTAAGCTGGTGAACCTGAAACTTTATGATTCTAAGTAAAAGATTCCGTATCTGAAGGCAAGAACTATTAACTTTAGAATAAATAATGGCAGTTGTATTTGTTGGTGAGAATAAAGAATAGAGAAAAGCTTTACTCCTTGTAGATCTATTATCAGCGAATCTTGGGCAATTCCCTTAACTTCTTTGTGACTTCCTTTGCTCATCTGCAAAATAAAGGTAGTAATATCTGTGCTACTGACTCCACAGATTTTTATAAGGATAGTGCTTTCTAAATTGTAATGACAATATAAATGTCAGGAACTCCTGGTTACTGCTACCCCTAATAATAGCATTTAGACAACACTCAGAAGTTTTCAAAGTGCTTTACACTCATCTCATTTTATCTTTACATTACCCTGTGAATCTAAGGCTATTATTTTCATCTTTATTGATGAAGACATCGAGAGCTGGAGAGGGTAAATGATTTAACTGGAGTGACACAACCAACAAGTGCCTGAGTAAAATTTGAAAGTAGGTCTTTCTTCTTCCTTGTCGAACATGCTATCCTCTATTCCCTGCTGCCATCTTTCCACATGGAAAAGAATGTTTTCTGAATTAAAAGACATGCTAAACATGATCAGAAATGTTGTATTTCCAAAAGTGATAAACTTTCTACTCCTGGTTGACTTAGTTCTGGTAGATTAAAAAATACTTGTTCACTTGTGATGCCTACAATTATCATTTACTCCCTAATCCTTCTTTTCTTTGGTTTTTATCTGATTTTTAGGGTTCATTCTAACATACCACACACACACACACATACACACGTGCACACACACACAGAAAGAAAGAGAGAGAGAGACAGAGAGAGAGAGAATGAGAGACAGAGAGAGGGAGAGAGAGAGACAGAGAGAGAGAGAGAGAATTGTCCAAGCATGAGGCTTCTAATTATCCTTTCCTAGGGCCTTAACCACTATGAATATGGCACACTGTGAATGTGGACTGGCCTCCTAGGATTTAGCAGAAAGTAGACAAATCCCATTATCTGTCCACTGAGCAATCACCTTATCTCTTCTCTTTTCTCCATTGCACAAGCATATCATGCTAATAGAGTCTATTGTGGCCCAAGATTCTGTGTAATAATTCCACTTTGGTGCTTTGAAAAGTGTTTGATGCTTTAATGGAAGTGGTGTTTCTGAAATAGGCTTATGGGTAAGTCTATCAGTTTGCATTCATAGCTATTGCTTGTTGTATAATCTGGCTTTTTCATGGAATGATGACTCCTGGGGAGTCAAACAATTGCAGGAAAACCCTCAAATTCAGAGCAAAGAAATGAAGCAAAAGAAGTGGACTTCAAGCTCAGTGTGAGTGAACAGTGTGATACGCCAGCCAAAGAAGCAATTTCAATATTAGGCTTCACTGAGCAACATAGATAGCATCCAGAAATAAGGAGAGCACAGTCCCACTACACTTTACCCTGGTAAGATTACATCTGGAATATTTGGTTCTGGTCATCAGATTTGATAATGATAACCTGGACTGTTTCCAAAGCAAGGTAACCAAAATAATGAAGGGGCTGAGGCCACTGTTCATCCTTCATTTTTCAAGAGGACTAGTAACATCACAGATTGGTGTCTTGACTTGTGTGTGAATTGGAATTAAGTGAGGCAGAATTGCATAGTCATCAGCCTCACTCTCTCTTCCAGGATCATCAAAGCCCAGTGGTAAGACAGAAGTCGGGATGACTGGTAATGGCCCAGGGTGCAGTGGATGACCTTGGCATCTTTGATATTAGATAAAGCTCTCTAGTGCTCCATAGTGCCTGCTTTACTACTTTCATGGCCTTTAAAATAAATTGTTCTCATCTACTCACTGTACTGGAGGGAAGTCTTCTCATGCTTGGGGAATACATCTCCTTACTCACTGACAAGTTTGAGGCCTGTCACTTGATTTAGAAAATCTTCTAAGATGATTTTACCAGGGTGTGGCCACTGTGCATGCTACAGCTTCTTGGAGCCACAGGTGAGAGTTGAGTGCCAGGTGGACACCAAAGGTGGATGAGCAGCCCTAAAAAAGGGCTTAGTAAGCCTTCACACCAGTGATGCTAATCCTCCCTGAATACCCAAGACCTGGGTGAAGCAACTGGAGATGTTTATTCTGAATAAGAGAGAAATCTTGGGGAAAACAATTGCAGTCTTCAAGTATTTAAAGGGTTGTCTAGATGAGACTTGTCCTGCTGACCCCAGAGAAGCAATGGGGGAAGCTACAGAAAGGAGCCTACTTCCATTTTGATGGAAGGAAAAAATTTCCTGACATTTGGAGTTGTCAGAGGTGTATATAGACCGCATCAGGAGGCAGTATGTTCTCTACTTTTAAGTGGAACCAAGATGCTTGCTTGTCAGTCACATCAGAAAGGAATTTTTGCTTGGACACAGATGAGACTAGGTGGTTTCTGAGGTCCCTACCAACTGAGCTTTACTGAGTCTGAGAAGAAGGGAAGGAGGGTTACTGTGGAAAGGAATGTGTATAATTAAGAAACTCCCTCACTGTAGAACCCTCCTCTGCTTCTACCTTCTAGACCTCACTGAGAGGTACCTTATCCTGGATAACACTGCATCCTGGACTTTCCTTCTCAATACTGGCTACAACTTTTCTTGGGGCATCTGATTCGTTCCTTTGGAAAGTTAGATTAATTCTTGCTTCCCATTGCCACTTTTAGAATCTCCCTCTACCACCACCTCTCCTTCCTCCTTTGAAAGTGTCTCCTTCCTAATTTTAGATTATTATTAGATTATTTCTGCTGACCCAGGTCGTATCGACAAATTTCCAAGATATTCTTTCCTTTCTCAATGAGTTCAGTGACTAGCTCAATTCCATAAAACTTACTATCATAATAGGAGACATCGGCATACATATTAATATTCCCTCAAATACCTAACCTCCCAGTTCTCAATCTTCTCAGTTCCCATGGCCTATTTCTGCTCTCCACCTTAGTTACATACAAACCTACTTACAAAGATTGTCACACCCTTGATTGCACCACCAATTATATATGCCTCAGTTTTACCATCATGAGCTCCTTTGAAGTTTCTTTATCTGGTCACAATCTCCTATCATTTCAAGTACTCCTTTGCCTTGCTTCCGGATATCATCATCTGCATCACCATCTGCATCATCATCATCATCATCACCATCATGAAAGCAAGAATTTATTAAGTGCTTTCTTTGTGACCAGCACTGTGCTAAGTACATTCTTTCCAGTCTGACTGTGACCCCATTTGGGGTTTTCTTGGCAAAGATACTACAGTGGTTTGCCATTTCCTTCCCCATCTCATTTTAGAGATGAGGAAACTGAAACAAACAAGGTTACGTGACTGACCCAGGTCACATAGCCAGTAAGTGTCTGAAGGCAGATTTGAATTCAGGGAGATGAGTCTTCCTGATTTTAGATCTGGCACTCTATCCACTGTGCCACCTAGCTAGCCCTATTATCTCGTAGCTGTCATTTTTATAGCGCTTGGGTTGGGATAGCATTTTACAAATATTATTTCCAACAACAAAACTAGAAAGTAGTTGCTTTATTATCCCCATTTTACAGATGAGGGAGCTGAAATAGACAGAGACTAAATGACTTGTCTAGGGTGAAACAGCTAGTTAAATAGGAGGAAATGGGATCCAAGTTCAGGTCTTCCTGACTCCAGGCCCAGTAATATTCACTGAACCATTCAATTATTTGTAGCATTGAATAACTGCATGACTTTCAACAAGTAACTTACCCATTGTGGACCTCAGTTTTCTCCTCCATAAAATGAAAGGGTTGGACTAAATGATCTCAAGTCCCCTTCAATCATTCAATTCAATTATAAAAACTTTTATTAAGCACCTACTGCAAGGCACTGACCAGTAGCCTCCTTTTGCTCTATAAGGTTTGAAAGAGGTTTGGGGTTTTTTATGGATTTATTTTTAATGGATTTTATTTTTTATAGATTTATTTTAATGGAATTTTGAGGGCATTATTAGAAGCCCAAGAGCTTTTTTATAAACTCCCTTCTCTCTGTACTTTCTCCATAACTCTGACACTGCTCACTTATTTAATGCTGCTAACAGCCTGTCTGCATTAAATCATCCACTCCTGTTATGTGGTCAAAAGCTCTTACTTCAGAAGGATCTAGGAAGGATTCCTTTCTATCTCTGAGTTATTATTGGGCACTTTGAAACGTACATGGGCAAGCTGAAGTTTCTTTTGGCATCGCACATTGAATATAAGGTAACCAGAGTAGGTGATCTATAGGACCACAAGTAAACAGTTGTAAAGGCTACTACAACTTCCTTCCTCCCCTAAGACTGTCTTCAGGTGACAGATAAAGGAAGACTGAAGGAGAAATTCTAAGCTGGTTAGTCTGTTCGTTAGCCCATTCAAAAACTGTCTTGTTATGTAGAAGAGTACCGAAAGTGAGGCAGGTGAGACCAGACTGTATGGTGCAGAGGAATCCACGTCACAGAAGATCTGTGAGAAGTTGTAGCTGAATATCATTACCTGAACTCTTCATTTCTGAAAAAACTGGACCCTTATAGGCAAGGGTGATGGGATCCTGAGAGAATCATCAAAATCTATTCATAAACATTACCTGCAATGTCATTCCATAAGTAAAAGGCCCTCTTTATGGTATATCTTCCAATATTTCCTTCACTTCTGGGTAGCTTTGAACACAGAACAGAGATGGTAGCATTGGCTATTGTATGACGGAATTGAAATTGATCTTCTAGGTTTTATTGGAAACATTAGAAGAAAACCTTGGTTTATAAGAATTCCTTACTGGTAACTACTCTCTTTACCTTTATCGATAGGATTATCTGACTGAGAGATTAGGGAAATGATTTAGAATACAGTTATCCTTTCATTGTCACAGGGGTTAGGGTTCTGGCACCCCTGCCATCTGGAAAATCTGCATGAAAATTCTTTGCCTTCCCTTTGTAGCACAGAACAAGTCTGATTTTTTTTTCTTTTTCTTTCATGGGGTGTTCACAATACTTTATTGTAAAATTTAAGTGATGCATTTGGTCATAGGCTCTGCTAGTCTTTGCATGTTATCTGTAACTTCCCCAAAACTCCCAAGTTCCCATTTAATTGATTTTGTCAACCAATGATACGTTGAATCCTTAATGGGAAAAGTGCAATATGAAAGGAATAATCAGTTTGGAGACAGCTAGGTGGCTCAGTGGATAGAGTGGTGGGTCTGAAGTCAGGAAGATCTGGATTCAGACACATTGGATATGTGCAAGTTGCTTAACCCTGTTAGCCTCAGTTTCTTCATCTGTAAAAGCAGCTGGAGAGGGAAATGGTAAACCACTCCAGTATCTCTCAAGAAAATTCCACATGGGGTTATAATGAGCTGGACATGACTAAAAATGACTAAACAAAACATATATAGTTCATCTTAAGTTTTAGTGTGATGTTCAACAAAGTCCTCTAGCATCTTTCTGAACAAGATGAAGAAATGTAAGCATTTCATTTAATGTGCATTGATTCACATCAGGCTTTTCACTGTACCAGTCACATCATTTCTGGAATACTGTCTTTAGCAGTGTGGGTGACATTTTAAGAGGGACAGTTTAAAAAAGGAAGTATTTCTGATGATCAAAAACAAGATGTACTAATGAAAGTTACCTGAGGGCTGAGCCTTGATATCCTCAGAGACATAAGCAATGTCTACATAGAGTAGGTGTTTAATAAATGCTTCTTGCTTGATTGAGTTATGAAGGATTGAGGAAGCATGTCATGGAGGATGTGGTTGATGAGTTAGGCTATTTTTATGACAAACAAAAAGAAGACAGGCATCCCATGATCAGTATCTTCGTAAATTTTAAGAGCTATCTTGCCACAGTGTCAATATATCTGGTGTGGTTTTAAAAAACAGAACTAAGGCCAATTGTGGGAGGGTACAGGGAGTCATTGTCTGGCCTGATTTAAAGGAGAATTTCCTAACTCTTAGCATAATTCAATGATAAAAGAGGTTGTTTCAAAAAGTGAGCCCCCATCACTGGGATTATTCAAGAAAAGAGCAGAGATGCCATCTTTGGAGGATCATAAATTAGTGCCAGAAAGGACTTTTGAAGCTATCTAATGCATTGTATGGGTGATAAAACTGAAGTGATAACACTGAGGCTAAGTTACTAACTAGAAGAGTTGATGTTTGAACTATGGCTGGTTAGCTTTAAATTCAATGCTTTTTCTAACACACAATGGCCTGTCAGTGGTACTGAAGAGAGTTACTAGAATGGACAGGAACTCATCGAATCAAAAAGCATTTATCAGATGCCTACTATGTGCCAGACTGTGTGCTAAGTACTGGGAACACAAAGAAAAACAAAGAACCTTCCAGTGAGGAGCTCCCATTGTAATGAGGGAGGCAACAGGCAAAGAACTTAGATATAAAAGATGTATACCTGGTAATTGGAGGTAATCTTAGAGGGAAGGCACTGAGGTTGGGGGTTGGGGAGGGCCAAGGAAAGGCCTCTATCAAAAGGTAAAATTTGAAGTGAATCTTGAAGGAATCCATGGAATCCAGGAAGCAGAGAGAGGAGAGTATATTGCAGACATGGGAGACAACTAAGGAAAAGATTCTTTAGTTAACGCTAGAATTTGCTGATAGTAGCTGGAGAATGTATTAATTATGATGATGCTAATTAGCATTTATATAGCACCAGCTGCATGCCAGACACTGTGATAAGCAATTTACAAATACTATCTCATTTGATCCTTACCATAACCCTGAGAGGTAGTTGCTCCTACTACCCCAGATTTACATATGAGGAAACATGCAAATGGAGATCACATAATTAATAAGTATCTGAATCTGAATTTAAACATGTCTTCCTGACTGCAAGGCTCACTTCTCTGCCCAACATGCCACCTCGTTGCCTCATTATTATTGTTGTAGCAGTTTCTTTTGTAGATAAGTAGTAGAAGTTGCTTTTCTTCTTCAAAGTTCTACTTAAAAGGAAGCAGCCCCTGGCTACATACTTTGCTTGGGGAAGTACTTGGGCTATTTATAATGAAAGTTTACTGAAGGCAAGGTCAGTTTCATCAGTCCTTAGCACAGTGCCTGACAAATAGTAGGTAGTTAATAAATACTTTTGATTGATTGCAAAAAGATCTGTTCTCAAAATCTACCTTTCATGATTATTTTATACCTACTGAGCAAGTACTGATATCTGTATATTTGGTGCCTCAGTCCCAGGAGACCATAAGCTTCTTGAAGACTGGCATTCCTCCTTTTTTAGCTTATCCAGAATATGACACATTCCCTTGCACGTAGTAGGTGCTTAACAAATGTTTGTTGAATTAAACTCCATTATGTGTCAATACTTTCCATTTCAATTCATGGATGGCAGATATCTTTTGCTGAGAGAAAAATTCTACTTGTTCAGAATTTTGGAATAGAAGTGAAGGTGTTGGGTATGGGAAGAAAGAGTGAGGACTTTGAAAATGGGTGGTCTGCCTGTGGCTTTATTGTTTTATACAGAATTAAATGTTCTGTTTACATTTTAGGCAATTTCCACCCCTTCTGCTGCTAGGATAATTTTCCCTACTCTAATCAATATGCCGATTCCCTGTTAAACCAGCCATGTAGAAAACACCAGCCAGCCAAACAATTGTTTAGTTAAAGAGATTTTATTGAGACTAAACACAGGAAGGAAATGACTATAGGCCTCTGTAATCTACCCCAGTGCTTTGTAGGCTCCTAAAGAGTCCCTAAAGGGGATGGGTGGAAAACCAGGCCATGTTAGGGGTATGCTAAAGAGCTAAGGTCTTTGGAATAATAGGATTTATTCCTTTTGTTCCAGTATCCCAATATGCACAAAAGAGATTCAATAGTTCACCATTGCCTACCAGATATTATCTTTTTGTCTGTTTAGTACAGACTTGTGATTTCACGTGGCACAGAGAATTGCTGGTGTGAAAAATCCCTCCACTAATTCAGGTCAGCAACTAGTTGATAACTTAGAGTCTTAGAGAATTGCCTTGAGTGGTGAAGTGACCTACCTCCTGTTCACATAGCCTGTATATATTCCAGAAAAAATGGTTTGCCCCTCCAATAACTACAGCATAGTGGTGCTCTCTCTCCAGCCATCTTATATTAGTTTGTTTTGGGGAAAAAGGGGAAAGAAGTAGGTTTTGGTTTGGTCTTTTGAAAAGGGAAATATTCAAAAGGGAGCAGGAAGTAGAAATTCCAGGTTCCCAAATGCATTCACTGGGGCCAGTTTGATCAGATGTAGCAAACAGGTAAAAGGAGAATCTCATCTGAAATATAAGAAAGCATGAAATCTACTGGTGCCTGAAGCTTAACAATTTTCTTTGGAGTTTTGAATGAATCTTTTCTTTAACAGTAATATCATGAAAAAAAATGTTGACTCTGGAATGGGGTTCATGAGCTGATCAACAATCCCTTGAACATATACTTTGTGTTAGAATGGCAAGGATAGCAATAGTTGGGGTAATAACTAAATTTATCCACTGCAATTATAATAGTACACAGTTATCATTTGCTTCAAAATTGTCAAAGAGCTTCTTAACACTATGAAGTGGGTAGTATAAGTATCATGACACCATGTAACTGATGAGGAAGCTGAGGCTCTTGGAGTTAGAATGATTTGTCCATGATAACTGTTAGTAAGTGGCCGAGGCATGACTGGAAGTCGGGACTCTTAACCCCAAGAACTTATTGTTTCTATTGGGGGGGATGTATATTTTATTTATTGGCTTATTATTTATTGTGTCTAGACACATAAAGATGTCATTCCTGTCCTGAAGTGTTTTAGAATAAGACACACCCAGAAACGGAGAGAGAAAAGACAGAGACAGAAATAGAGAGAGACAGAGAGACAAAGGAGAGATACAGAGACAGAGACAGAGAAGAGATAGAGAAGCACAGCACAGAGAAACAGAGAGAGACACATAACAATAACTAGAAAAAGCCTGAATCACTGCGTTAATCATATATATATATATATATATATATATATATATATATATATATATATATAAAATCACTTAATGACCAATCTTCAGGGATGAAATCTTTTCAGACTTAATCAAGAGGGTCCTCGGGTAATGAATACAGAGTCCATCACTGAGCCTTCTTATCCAGGTTGGGACCATCTGCCAAAATTTGGCTTCACTGAGATGCTTGTTCTGATTTGAGTTGGACTAAGCTGTCCCTGGGATCTTTTCTAACTGAGATACTGTGGAAATCTGTGACAAAGAAAGCCAACCTCTTGTTCAGTCATGTCTGACTCTTTGTGGACCCATGGACCACAGAACTCTAAGGCCCTCTGTCATTCACTCCCTCCTGAAGTCTGTCCAAACTCATGTTCATCTCATCCCCCTCCATCCTTTTACATTTTGCCATCCTCATCTCCTTTTCTTTTATTCTTTCCCAACATCAGGGTCTTTTCCAACAAATCCTGTCTTCTCATTGTGTGGCCAAAATATTTAAGCTCCAGCTTCAGTATTTCACCTACTAGTAAATAGCCTGAATTCATTTCTTTAAGTATTGACTGATTTGATCTCCTTGCTATCTAAGGACTCTGAAAAGTCTTTTCCAGAACCATAATTTTAAATTATCACTTCTTCAGCACTCAACTTTCGCTATAGTCCAACTCTTATAGCCCTTCTTTGCTACTGGAAAAACCATAGCTTTAACCATATGAACCTTTGCGGGCAAGGTGACATCTCTACTTTTAAATATTCTGTCCAAAATTTGTCATAACTTTTCTCCCAAGGAGCAAGTGTCTTAATTTTCATAGCTGCAGTCACCATCTGCAGAGATCTTTGAGCCCAAGAATATAAAATCGGATACTGTTTCCATTTCTTCTCCCTCTGCTTGCAGGAAGTGATGAGATCAGTTACCAAAATCTTAGGGGTTTTTTTTTAATATATATTAAGCTTCAAGCCAGCTTTTACACTCTCCTCTTCACCTTCATCAAGAGACGTATTAATTCCTCTTCCATTTCTGCCACCAGAGTGGTTTTGTCTACACATCTGAGATTGTTGAAATTTCTGTCAGCAACCTTAATTCTGACTTTTGATTCATCCTGCCTAGCGTTTCACATGATGCACTCTACAAATAAGTTAAAATAATAAGGCGATAAAATAAACCTTTCTGAACTTCTTTTCTAATCTTAAACCACTCAGTTGTTCCATGTTCAGTTCTAACTGTTGTTTCTTGACCTACATATGGGTTCCTCAGGAGACAAGAAATATGGTCTGGTGCTCCCATCACTTTGAGGACCTGCCACATTTTGTTGTAATACACACAAACAAAGGCTGTAGTGTAGTCAACAAAACAGAAGTAGGTGTTTGTAACTGTTGTCATTTTCCTGCATCCCCCTTGCTTTCTCTATAACGTGGTGAATGCTGACAATTTGGTGTCTAATTCCTCTGCCTTTTTGAAAACCAGCCTGCTTTTCTGGTGCTTCTTTGCTTACACATTGCTGAAGCCTACCCTGCAGAATCTTAAGTATAACCTTGCTGGTGGGTGAAATGAGTACAATTATTTGGTCATTTGAACATTCTTGGTATTGTCCTTCTTTAGGATGTGAATGTAAACTTGTCTTTTCCAATTCAGTGACCACCGTAGTTTTTCAAATTTGCTGGCATATTGAACATGCATTACATAAACAGCGTCATGTTTTAGATTTCAACTAGCTTAGCTGGAATGCCATCATTTTCACTAGCCTTATTGTTAGCAATGCTTCTTAAGGTCCACCTGACTTTAATCTCCAGGATGTCTGGATCTAAATCAGTAACCACGCTACTGTGGTTATGGGTGATGCTAAGATTTTTTTATGTGTGTATTCTTTTTTTAAGTTAATTTATTTGTTTTTTAGTTTTTAGCATTCATTTCTATAAGTTCTAAATTTTCTCCCCTTCCCTCCCTTTCCCCTCCCCAAGATAGCATGTAATCTGATATAGGCTTTACATATACATTCTTATTAAGCATATTTTCACATTAGTCATGTTGTATAGGAAGATTAGAATGAATAGGAGGAACCATGAGAAGGGAAAAAACAAAACAAAAAAGGAAATAGTCTGCTTCCCTCTGCATTCAAACTCCATAGTTCTTTCTCTGGATGTGGTGGGCTTTTCCATCATGAGTCCTTTGGAATTGTTTTAGGTCCCTGCTTTGCTGAGAAGGGCTAAGTCTATCAAAGTCAGTCATCACACTATGTGTGTATTTTTTACCACCTCTTAATCTCTCTTCTGTTTTTGTTAAATCCCTACCATTTGTGTGTCTTATAACACCCATTTTTCATGAAACATTCTTTTGATATCTCAAATTTTCTTGAAGAGATTTCTCATCTTTCCCATTCTGCAGTTTTCTTCTATTTCTTTACATTACTCATTTAAGAAACCTTTCTTACCTCTCTTTGCTATTCTCTGCAATCCTGCATTCAGTTCAGTATATCTTTCCCTTTCTCCTTTCTCTTTCACTTTCCTTCTTTCCTCAGCTATTTAGTAGCAGACATAAATGTTTATTGAATCCAATATATCTCCAGAGTTAATAGATCAAATAGAGCTATTATTCACAAGTTAGTGTTTGCAGAGGATAGGACCCGGGTCTGTGACTTCACTAGCTTGATGAAATCCCAGATGAGGAAACTCCCTCTGCTGCTATCAGTCAGTACCTTCTGTACAACTTCTAATCTTAGAGGGTCACCTATAGTGCTTGGAACTTCAGTGCTCCAGGTCACAAAGCCAATATATTTCATGGGTAGGACTTAACCATGAGATCTACTTTCTCTTTATTATGCAATGCCTCAAATTCTCCTAAATCTAATGAGTTGTTTGGAAAGAATAAGAATTTTGATAGGCAAGAGAAGAAGGCTCATTCTGAATTAGGGGACACTGCTATTTTTAGACAAGCTTGGCTGGGGCACCAAAATAACTGGCTTTGAAACGACCAGTAGGAACATAAGGGACCTCAGGAACTTTAGGAAGCAAGAGGCACTTGTTTTGAGAAGCTGGAGAAAAAAACATTTCAAGAGATGTGTAAAGGGCCCATGACTAACTCAGCCTATTTCTTTCCTCCACCCTACACATACCTTGATTTGAATCATTTACTTACTAGTTAAAAGTTGTCTGAGTTTATAAAATATACATAAAAGAAGCCTCCAGGATGCCATACTGGAGAAAACAATGATAATTAATTCCATATGTTGATTTTTCAACTACCAGGAATTGTTGAGGAATATGACTTCACTTCTTGTCTACTGACCTCAGTTTGCTTTTCAGAAACTGGAGCAACCCCTTTAAGTGGAAGTGGCCTCCTTTTTCTTATTCAAGGTTCAGCTCCCTCTTATAGGTCACCTCCTACATAAGACTTCCTCAGGCCTAAAATTACTCTATTGTCTTATCTAGGGACATGGTGTTTCTCCCAGGAGAACATAAGCTCCTGGAGGGCATGAGGCTGTTGCTTTTGTTACTTTCTTTCCCTATTTCTAAGACAGGCCTGACTCAAGCCAGTCTGGTGGTTCAGGTTTAGGATCAGCCCTAAATGAGATACTCTGACCATCTAACTTGGTCATTCATCCAGCCCTGAATCTACCCAACTGTAAACTTGACATCTCACTAACTTGTACGCAATGAGATTGTGAGACATTTAAGTAAACAGCATTAGACCAGTGGCTCTTTGGCTGAGGTCTATAAACTGAAAAATATTGATGACTGTATTTCAATGCAATTGATTTCCTTGGTAATTCTATACATTTTATTTTACTGATGATAAATATTATTACTGTAGTTGTTCATATAAATTATTTACTATCTGTTATTCAAAACATTATTCTGAAAACATCCTCATAGGCTTCACCAGACTGTCAAAGAGCTCCATGACAGTCTCAATCAGTCAATCAATTGGCAAACATTTATTAAGCACCTACTGTGTGGTAATCATTGTGCTAAGTGCTAGAAATGCATTGTCCGGCCTACTACCGTGGGCTGCCGGGCCCTTCTTGCCTAACTCAGATCTTCGGTGATCAGCCGGATAAACGTAATGAGAGAAGAGACCTCCTGAGTCGAACAGAAGTCTAAGCTTTATTCCAGATACCAGCTACATGTCAGCATGCAGGATGAGTTATCAATCCTAATATCAGGAAATCTAAATCCTCCAACTCCCTGGGGCATTGCTGTTCATAAGGGTCATTTGTTCCCTGACCACTCCCCATCTCTCTCCCAACACTCCGGTGTGCTCGAGCCATGGAGAGACTTTCCATATCCTGTTACAAAACTTTCAGAGGTCATTCAGATGTATAGCGACACCTGAATGCCTTGTAGAGTATCTTAGCTCTGAAGGACGAGTTCTCCCTGTGGAGCCCCTTTCTCCTTCCGGAGGAGAGAGGAACCCAACCCCCAGGCTTTCCTGTCCTCATTTAAACTCTCCTAGCTGCATGGTTCCATTGTGGACAGCATGCTCTCAGCCCCTTAGCCAATCAACAACAGGTGTGCTCAGACCATGGACCAATCTCAAGGGTGGGATGCTCTCCCCAGCAAGCTTCCACTGAGAAGAGGTGGAAAAACAAGATAGCTTGTGATTCACTCCTCAATTCCCAGCTATTCCCTGGGGCGCCTCGTGAGGGCTCTGCGGTTTAAAAGCCCTCACCTTTACCTGACCCGAGACTGGTCACGTGAAAACTGAGCTTATGCCCCAACAATGCATAAAGATACAAAAGAATACTCTTAAGGAGTTGACAGTCTAACGGGGGAGACATCTTGCAAACAAATATATACAAAGCAAACCATCTACAACATAACTAGGAGATAATTAATAGAGGGATGGCACTGGAATCAAGAGGGGTTGGGAAAGATAAATGTTAACAATAGGACATTCATATAACCATAGCATGGAAAGGAGATTCATCAAATACACAGCATTGATTGAGTTAGACACACTTTCCCTGCATCTCCATTTGCCATGGTAGTACTAAGCATCCTGACCTGGATTTTGTTCTTAGGAAAAACCAATAAGTCCAATCAGTCTTTGAGTCATAATACCACAGACCAGCTAGATGTCAATATTTTTAGAGAAAAACTAGTCAAGTTCACATGGGGCAATTATGGTTCCTATGATACTCCAGCACCCAGGACAGAGCCTGTGGCATGGAAGATGCTTAATACAGGCTTAGTGAATTGTAGTATGAGCTCCAAGTAGGTCTTGCTCACCCCCAAAATGTATCTGCTTCTTCCCCTCGGACACAAAACCAACCTATCACATGAATGCAAAAACCTTTATTTTGCCTATACCTTTTTACGATGGCTGGTTCACCAGATTGCCTCTGACTATTAGGGTGATTCTCTTTGGGAATAATGGTGTGATTTTTTAATAGACATAGCAAGAGCTGTCTTCTCTATGCAAGATGCATTCCCCATATGTTTCACCATGAAAGGACTGGTTTGTAGAGATGCACTTCAGAAATGGCAGTGCTGTTTCCACTTTTACCAGGGTTTTGAAGGATCATCAAGCACAGTCCTTGGAATGCAAGAGATTCTCAATAAAGTTTCTTTTAATTGTTTATTAAGCTAATCCATCCCCCCTTGTCTTACAAATAAGGGATCTAAATCCCTTGGCAGGTAAAGAGCTTATCCAAAGTCACTGGATGATCAATGGGGTTTGTCACTGGGGAACTCTCATTGATAAATCTCAAACTCATGAAATGGGATTTTAACTTAAGTGTGGCACTGGAACAGTACAAACCATGCAGATGAGGAAACTGAGGCACCAAGAGGTTAAGGGACTTGTTCAAAGTTCTTAGTATCTGAGTCAGGATTTGGACCCAAGTCTTCCTGACTCCACCTCCAACCACATTGCCTCTATATTTCATAAAGTATATTGAACTTATAAAAAGTTACTACATGGTGTAGTAGGAAAAGGGCAGATTTCCAAGCCAGGAAGCCTTGAATTCTAGTCCCACATCTGGTTCATATTTGAAGGGTACTGGCTTGATTTCTGCAGTTTCAGTAGGAATAGTCTTAGGGGATGTACCTGGGATTTTTGTTGGTATAGGGGACTCCCACATGAAGAAGCTTACTCCCCCAGGGCAGGTCAATATGTTGCCTTGGAGCACTAAATGTTAATTGACTTGTCATATAAATGAGATGAACCAGACATGGGACTAGATATCTTGGATGGTAGGCAACTAGCAAACATTCTAATGAGTCTTCAGTGTTCTTCATCAGGATTCCAACCTTGCCTGCCTATTATTCACTGAAGTGATACCAAAATGATTCCAAATTTTCCCCTTGAACAATAAAGAAATAGCCAGCTTCCAGCGCTTGTCAATTCTCTGCCCTCTCTTGCTAAATGTCATGGTGCTTTGGTGTACTCATATCATCACGGAAGTCACTAAGAACCCTTTAACAGGAAAGTTAATAACAGTGCATTGTGAGTATTCACTTGAATAATGCCAAGCTTTTACAGATAACAATCTAAATGGTTAGCCATGCAGATACTGGGCACACAACTTCTAGACATGTGCTTTTGTCTCCTTCTTACAGCCCATCATGGAGTCCCAGTGACATCACCACCCAGGCTAATGCTACCCCTTTACATGACAGGTTGCTAGCTTCTGTGGGCACCCAGTAAATACTGATAGACAAAGGGTCTATGCCTAACAAGGAAACAGCAGAACTCACCTCATTAGTTCCTCAACAGGGATGTTGTTTAAGCCAGTTTTTATCACAACAGCTCACTCGGCAGGTTGAGAATTTGTCAAATTTTATATCGCTAATATTGTAGTCGTTAGTCATTTGAAATACAGTCGGCACAAATAAGTATGACATATGCTGCGATTTAAATTCACAGCTTGGCATGACGCTAAGACACAAAGATGCTAAAAAAAAAATACCTGATTTATATGGAAATGTGCACATTTTATGCAGGACCAGAAATCACAGGGCTATACATTAGCATGTTGACAACATAATGTGAAAAGGGGAAAAGTTTTATGGGACTCTAATGAAAATCCAAATTTATTAATCTCAGTTATTATTTGCTGAATTGTGGACAGCACTGATGAGAGGCTTTTAAATCAATAAGTTGAATGTGCATAAGGAGTATCTTTAGCTCTTAGCTTTTTCCGTCATTATGACAGAAGAATATATGGAATGATTTTTCCCTAGAAACAACATTCACCTCGGTTGTAAAAGAAGTTTATTGTATCAAGTTTGACCTACTAGCCATCAGTCAATAAACAAGCCTTTATTTAAATCACCTACTATGTGCCAGGAACCAAGCTAGGTGCCTGAGAAAGAAATACAAAAATTAATAGTATCTTCTTCAAGGAGCTTACATTCCATCAACAGAGGCAATATGGATGGGAAATGCTATCTGATAGATTCATACTTTATTTGTGTTAAATAGGAGCTAAACTTGGATTTAAAATTGTATTTAAGTTTAAATTTTAGTTTTAAACATATTTAAATTTAGATTTAACTTTTAATTTTAAATTTAGATTTAGTTTGTAATTTTAAATTTTTATATTGCTGAAGAAATTTAAACACTGTCAACACCTCTAATTTTGGGGTGCTGGTATAAAGCTCTATTCACCTCTTAGTTATATCTCTGACTAGTGATATGAGGAAAAACTTCCTATAGGTAGTGGAGAATCAGATGAACCTTGAAAAAATTAAGTATTAAGAGTCAGAGGTGAAAATGGAGTGTATTCTAGGCATCAGTGATAGAATGCACAAAGCCATGAAGTAACCAAGTCTGGGAAACAGAGAGTCATTCACTTTGGCTGTAACGTAGAGTAGATGGTGCAAAATGTGCCTAAGACATGATATCTGTCTGGAAAGGTGGCTGAAGTCAGATTATGGAGGATTTCAACATGAAATACACACCCAAATTCACCTCTTAAGATAACTTTAATTGAATTGAACAGTTGGGAAAGGGAGAGATTCCAGTTTATGAGGCCCTGTTGAGAGGGCAAAGCCCTAGAGCAATGTCTTGTAGAAGAAAGAGATAAAGCCCTTGGGATTCCATGAGGCTTCTTCTATGGTGGTCAGAATATGGAAGGAGTAGGGTAGTAGGACAAGGTTGAGCCAGAGAGCACCTCACCTGGGAGGATGACCTGGGGATGCAAAATATAAGCAAACAAGACAATTTATACTCTGAGAGGGTTTGCATTCCAAGAGGGGAAGACTATATCAAAAGGAGTTGGAAGGCAACAACCAGGAGTTGTCTAGAATACACTCCATTTTCACCTCTGACTCTTAATACTTAATTTTTTCAAGGCTCATCTGATTCTCCACTACCTATAGGAAGTTTTTACTCATATGAGATATAACTAAGGTGAGGTGACTAGAGCTTTGTACCAGCACGCCAAAATTGGAGGTGGTGACAGTGTTTAAATTTCCTCAGCAATATAAAAGGTTACATGGAGAGGCATCTAGATGGCTCAGGGGAGAGGGTGCTTGACCAAGAGTCAAGAAGGCCTGAGTTCGAATCCAGCCTCTGGTTCTCACTAGCTATGTGATCCTACGCAAATCACTTAACTCTGCTTTGCCTTAATCCACTTGAGAAGGAAAAGGCAAATCACTCCAGGATTTTTATTAGAAAAATCAGAGCTGAGGTCATGACGAGTCAGACACAACTGAACAACAACCAGCTTACATGCATGGCTGTATGATATGAAGATAACCCAGACCTGGTACCTATGGGATCTCTATCTGCCACCATCTCTGGGACCATGTGGTCAGTTGTCTAGAAGACCCATGGATCATATTACACACTCCTCTCTCCAGGGAACAGAAAGGACATCTGGCTGCAAGCTCTCTCTACTCTCTGTTCAATTTCCTCTGCCTCCCTCTTGAGCCCCTATTTAGTCTTATTTAAAGGCTCACTTGTGTGAACTTAAGTCAGTGCTAGAACAGAGAGCTCTAGGGACTCCACATTGTCAAGGAGATGCAGAAGACTAAAAGGACATTTTCTAGGATTCACCAGTCATACCCTTTCTATTACAGATCATAACTAGTCAGCATCTACCCAGCATGAATTCAGTAATCAACAGTCTATACAGCTTCCTTCGGCTGGCCCCCTCACAATTACCAGAGCGAATGCTCTTCCTTCCCAGTTCATAAAAGACTGAAAAACACACCTGTCAACACTTAGCCTTTGAGTTCCCCAATCAATACTGATTAGGGAGAATCACATGGTGAAAACAGCTAAGGAAGAAGCAGTGACTGAGTGCCCCCTAAATTTCCTCTCCTGCTGTCCAGGCTCATGAGTTGTCTGAAACCTCTCTTTGTAAGGGAGGAAAGATGTGTGCACAGGGAGATGGACAACACGAAACTTAGATTAGCCGTTTTCCAAATGTGAAATGGGTGGAAGGGAAGGAGTATTGTTCATGCGGTCTAGATAGTGATACCCTGACCTCTTAGGTGGTATCCATGCCTGCTATCCAACACTGATAACCCATTTGTATTAAAATTTAATTCTCCCTACAGCTGTAGTGACTCACAGTAACATTTCTCCTAAGCTTCTTAGTTCAGGCTTTCTGTTTGATTATAGCTTACAAAACATCAAATATGGGCTTAATATTAGAGAAAAACAAAACTATTCACCAGTCAGGGCTTCCTGTTCTACTTTGGGGTAGCCTTGACTGGTGAACAGTTTTGTTTAAGCTCTGTTATTTCTGAGATGATAAAGATGAATGTGTGTTAAGTTTTTCTCCTAAATGTGGTGCCTTGAAACATTATCCCTGCCACCCTGCCCTAGTTCCAACTCAACTTTAAATTTTCATACAGCCTTACATTCTATGAACAGCAGTTTTCTTGCTCTGAGGCACCTTCTTAATAAAGTTATTGTTAATGCCTCTCTTGTTAACCTTGGACTTCAAAGGCTGTACATAGTTTTTGATTTGTTACACTGTTAAATCCCTTTCCGGAAGGCTGCATCAACATTCTGGATAGCCTGAAACTGGCTGGTCTCTCCCTGACATTTCTTTCCTGCTGACTGGTGAATTTTAAGTTCCTGAATATATTATTCCTTATTAGGCAAAGAGTTAGATGGTAGGAACCATTGTGTGAGAAGTATTTCTGTCATTTCATAAGATTTAAAAATTTTCTTTCCTGAAACCAATCAGCTGCATACTAGACTCCTCCATTAAGGACTGCATTGTGTCAAGGTGTGAGAGGTAGCCAATGATGCTGTAGCCAGTGGTGTTGCTGGCCATGAGATAGAAATTACCATTGTAACTAAAAGGAGCTACTATCTACTGGTGACTTCAGATCATAGTGTAGGGCCTATAGATAAATAGAGAAATATTATTAGGTAAATTTTTGCAAACCCAGATTAGGTGGAATCACTTGGTGCACTTAAGTGAAAGAATATAAGCTACCTGAGAGCACAGATAGTTTTTGCCTTGATACCTGTATTGACTACAATAGAGCCTGGCACATAGTAGGTACTTAGTAAGTTGTTGTTCGATACTTGTTTTATTGACAGAGTGTAGACAAGCCTACTATGCAGGGAGTTGTTCCGTAGTTGGGTAATCTCGTGGACATGGGTATTCCTGCACAGGACATAGCTCAATTTATTGATATATGCCTTTTCAATGTCTCACAATGTCTCACAATGTCTCACAACCTCACACAGCCTCCTCAAGGGTTCTATGCATTCTATGATAGCTTTTTCCTTGCCCATCGTGAACATTAAGGTATCAAGTGCAATACCCTTCTCTACTTCCCTGAGCAGTGCAATTCTTTTGCCAATCAAACACCCCTTTGAGTTTTGCACACAATTACCCACTTGGTAACATGCTTCAGACTTTTTGAGAACACCATTCCTTTTGCTAGGGATGCAGAGGTTGAAATGGCACAGTTTCTGATCTCCAGGAGCTTATAATCTACTGAAGGCTCATGGAGGTGGAAGAGACACAACATCTCCACGAGAAAATTTGATACAATTAACTCATCCAATGATAAATCTATTCCTTCTGACTTTCAAATATTCTAAAACAAATTGTACTTTTGGGGAGCAAAAATTTTTGCTCCTCAGAATTTGTGCTAGTTTTTAATCCACATCTGTTAAATGTAACCAAAGAGTATAAATATTTTTTAAAAAGACTTTTTCACTCAAGGAGAAAACTATGGGAAGAAACTCTTTCATATTATCCCCAAAATATCCTAAATAAATCCCAAAGTTTCATCTTAATTCCTAAAAGAGAGAAGTTCTTAATGCTAAATTTAAAATCATTTTTCTCCTTGCACAACAATAAACAACTCACTTCATCTCTGTGGGCCTCAGTTTCCTCATCTGTAAAGTGATTGTGCTAAAAAAAATCTATGATTTGTTTCATCTCTGTCTATGATACCATAATGTGAGCAAATTACCATTCATGCATTGCATTAGTGCTACAGAACCAGTCTCACTAACTGCTCTGGACGTGGGTGTCAGAAATTTTGCTCTGAATCTAAATGTTCAGATGAATTAATGAGGATGGATAGAACTCTCACATAATTACTGATTCTATGAGCTGTTATTTGACCCTTTCACTATTTAGGAAGGTGAGAAAATAAATATGAAACATTCCTTTTTTTAGAATGATGTCATGATTTCTTAAGTATATATCCCCCAGTAGATTATAAGTTTTTGGAAGACAAGAAAGGTACCACCATGTTTTCTACCTCTGTTTCCCCAGAAATCAGCAGAGGGTCTTAATGAATGTTGGGTGAACTGACTCCCAGCAAGCTCATCTTCTTGTTGATTGCTGGGTCTCGTTCCTCTGCAAAAGAGGAGACTACGATTCTGACTTTGACTCTACCTCTTTTTTTTCTTCCTCTCCCCTTTTACCCTCTCCTCACCCCATCAAGGATTCAGAAAACTTCATCACTTTTCCCTTTTCACATCTTTGGCTTCTAATTGAATTCAAATCACATTTATGTCTCTTGTATTGGTGTTTCTGGTGTAGAGTTGCCTTGGAATGTCTCCTATTCTGGTTTCCTTTGGAAAGCAGCCTCCTTGTGGATTGTGGATGCCACTTTTACTCATTTCAAGTGGATTTGCATGTCATAATTCCTGGATTCAGAATTGGAATCTTTAAAAATGCACAATGAGAAGCTTTTTGGCTTTCATAATATACATAGAGGGTGTAGGGAGAGATAAGGACAAAGCAACACAAGAGAAAAGTCTAAAGTTAGAGATATACATAAAACCATGGAACCATTGATTTCCAACTGGAAGAAATCTTGGTCATCCAATTCAATTCCTTCATTTTACACACATGAGGAAACTAAGTTTCAGAGGTCAAAATGACTTGCTGGAGTTGACATAGGTTAAGTGGTAGAGCTGAGATTCGAGCCCAAGCTGTCTGATTACATATTCAGCATTAGTTCCACCAAACCCTAAAGTCTCCAAGTATTATTGTCATTTTCTTAACAGCTGAAGACACTCAGGGTCAGGGAGGTTACATGATTTGTCCTTGGTCATACTGTTAGTAGGTGTTAGATATGAAATTCAAACTTAGACAAGAGACAGGGAGACAGTTGAAAAAATGTTGGACGTTGAATCAAAAGTTCAGTTTGGAGCTTGGGTATTTACTACATGTGTGACCCTGGGAAAATCTCTTTCTAGACTTAGTTCGTTGGCTATAATGTAATTGAACTGGATGACATTGAAGTTCCCTTCTAGCTCTACATTGAAGATCCTACAATCCTATTCTTTAGATATGTGAGCCCCTTGAGAACAGAGACTGTCTTTTTTTTTTAATTTGTTAAATGTTTTATTAGAAGTTTTAACATTGAACATTAACATAACCAACTAACTTGTGGGATAACCATTTAAAATGAAATTCATTTCAATGCATGAAGGAGCTTTCCTAAGTAACTTATGTCTTCCATTTTATGGAACACTGGGTTATTGTTTTGTCTGTTTCATTGATCTATCTCTATTTTTTAACCAATATCAGATGGTGTTGATAACTGCTTCTTTATAGAATAAGTTGAAATCCATAAGTGCCATTCCTCCTTTATCTCTGCATCTTTTTGTTATTTCCTTTGTTATTCTAGGTCTTTTGTTTTTCCAAATAATTTTAAAATTATTTTATTGGGTTCTGTAAAGTATCCCTTTTTTTAATATTTATTTATTTATTTATTTAACTTTTTACATTCGTTTTCACAAAATTTTGGGTTCCAAATTTTCTCCCCTTCTATCCCCTCTCCCGACCCCAATACACCAAGCAATCTAATTTTCCCTAACTCCAATCTGCCGTCTCTTCTGTCATCCCTCCCTTCTCTTGTCTCCATTTTCTCTTTTCTCCTGTAGGGCCAGATGACTTTCTATTCCTCATTAACTGTATGTCTTCTTTCCTAGTAGCAACAACAATACTAAACAGTTGTTCCTAAAATTTTGAGTTCCAAATTCTCCCCATCCCTCCCTCCCCACCCATTCCCTTTGGGAAGGCAGGCAATTAAATATAGGCCATATCTGTGTAGTTTTGCAAGTGACTTCCATGATAGTCGTGTTGTGTAAGACTAACTGAATTACCCTCCATCCTAATCTGCCCCTTATTGTTTCTCTTCTGTCTTTTGATCCTGTCCCTCCCCCAGTGTTGACTTCAAATTGCTCCCTCCTCCAATTGCCCTCCCTTCCATCATCCCTCCCGCCCTGCTTATCTCCTTCTCCCCCACTTTCCTGTACTGTAAGATAGGTTTTCATACCAAAATGAGTGTGCATTTTACTCCTTCCTTTAGTCGAATGTGATGAGGGTAAACTTCTTGTTTTTTTCTCAGCTCTTCTCTTTTTCCCTCCACTAAAAAGTCTCCTACTTGACTCTTAAATGACATATAATTACCCCATTCCATTTCACCCTCTTTCCTCCCACTACATTTCTCTCTCACCATTTACCTTAATTTCTTTTAAGATATGGTCCCATCCTATTCAATTCACTCTGTGCTCTCTGTCTCTGTATGTGTGTGCATGTGTGTATGTGTGTGTGCGTGCACATGTGTATGTGTGTGTGTGGTCCCACCAACTACCCAGATACTGAAAAGTTTTAAGAGTTAGAAATATTGTCTTTCCATGTAGGAATGTAAACAGTTCACTTCTGGTAAGTCCCTTCTGACTTCTCTTTGCTGTTTACTTTTTCATGCTTCTTCTCATTCTTGTGTTTGAAAATCAAATTTTCTTTTCAGCTCTGGTCTTTTCATCAAGAATGCTTGAAAGTCCTCTGTTTCATTGAAAGACCATATTTTCCCCTGAAGTATTATACTCAGTTTTGCTGGGTAGGTGATTCTTGGTTTGAGTCCTAGTTCCTTTGACTTCTGGAACATCCTATTCCACGCCCTTCGATCCCTTAATGTAGAAGCTGCTAGATCTTGAGTTATCCTGATTTTATTTCCACAATACTGGAATTGTTTCTTTCTAGCTGCTTGTAAGATTTTCTCCTTGACCTGGGAGTTCTGGAATTTGGCCACAATGTTCCTAGGAGTTTCTCTTTTTGGATCTCTTTCAGGTGGTGATCGATGGATTCTTTCAATACTTATTTTGCCCTCTGGTTCTAGAATGTCAGGGCAGTTTTCCTCAATAATTTCATGGAAGATGATGTCTAGGCTCTTTTTTGATCATGACTTTCAGGTAGTCCCATAATTTTTAAATTGTCTCTCCTGGATCTATTTTCCAGGTCAGTTGTTTTTCCCATGAGATATTTCACATTCTCTTCCATTTTTTCATTCTTTTGGTTTTGTTTGGTGATTTCTTGGTTTCTCAGAAAGTCATTAGCCTCCATCTGTTCCATTCTAATTTTGAGAGAACTATTATCTTCAGTGAGCTTTTGAACCTCTTTTTCCATTTGGCTAATTCTGCTTTTGAAAGCATTCTTCTCCTCATTGGCTTTTTGAACCTCTTTTGCCAATTGAGTGAGCCTATTTTTCAAAGTGTTATTTTCTTCTGCATTTTTTGGGGTCTCCTTTACCAAGGTATTGACCCGTTTTTCATACTTTTCTTGCATCTCTCTCATTTCTCTTCCCAGTTTTTCCTCCACCTGTCTAACTTGCTTTTCAAAATCCTTTTTGAGCTCTTCCAAGGCCTGAGCCCACCCGACATCCCCCTGGGATGTCTGGGGTACCGAGGCCCCGCCCTCCACGACTTTCCCTGATGGCAAGAATATGTCCTCGTCGTCGTCAGATCTGAAAGTCAGGATCATTTACATCTGTTTGAAAAAACTCTCTATATTCTTATTTTTCTTCCCTTTTCTAGGCATTTTCCCAGCCAGTTACTTGACTTCTGAGATTCCTGTCCACCCCCGCCCAGATCCGCCCAGCTAGTGCTTGGGGTCTGAGATTCAAATGAGCTTTCAGCGACAGGCACGGCTGCTATTCAATGTGAGCTTTAGTTCTGGTGCTGGGGTGGGGGCAGGGCAGCCTCCCAGGCTCAGCTCCCTCAGGGGCTTTATGCAGAGACCTTCAGAAATGGAGTGGGTGGGGCAGGGCCAGTTCCCAGGCTCAGCTCCTTCAGGTGGTTTATGCAGAGACTTTCAGTAATGAAGATCCTGCCTGCTGCTGGGGGAGACCGGGCCGTCGCGGCTGTGCCGCCACTGCCTCCACCCCCACCCCTGCCTCTGCCTCTGCCTCTGCTGCTTCCTCCCGAGGGGGCTCGAGCCACGGAGACACCCCACTCCCCTCAGTCAGCCCAGGGGTGTCTCTCACTGACCTGTAGAGTCTGTGGGTGGAGGGACCTTCCAGGCCACCAGAGGTTCCGTCCCTGAAGCCTGCTCAGATCAGCTTTTCTGAGGCCGTGGCCAGGGCAGCGCTGGGGTGGACTCTGCTTTCCAGGGTGTGATGGACCCTGGGGACCGCTCTCCAGGGCTCTCTGGAACGGAAATCTCTTCCACTGTGTTTCTGCACACCCTGCAGAACTTCTGGGGAGCTCTTCTTACATTAAATCTATGGGCTGTGGGTTCGGAGCTTGCGTACATGAGTCTTTCTACTCCGCCATCTTGACTCTGCAGGGACTGTCTTTTTTGCATACAGAGATGTATCTCAAGCACTTAGTACAATGCCTGGCACATATTATGTGCTCAATAAATATAATATTGATCTTTTTTGGTCCAGTTTCAGTACTCTATCCACCTTGTTTTCTATCTAGTTATCTACTCCCCAACTCCCATGCCTAACCCCTTGGTTTTGCACATGAGGAATCTTTCTCCAGAGACAATTTTCCATCTCCATCAACAAGCCCATCTGTTTGCCATTCTTCTCTGTTTGAGACCAAGAAGGAACACCATGTGGATGAAAGAACCACTTGCCTGTGAGAATCGATAACTAGGCAGAAAAGTCTGCTTGTCAGGCTGATCTTCCTAATATCTAATGGAACCCATGGCCTAATTAGTGCCTTAGATATGGAGAGCCAAGAATAGGGTGAAAATAACAGATATAGAACTGATCACTAGAGGCACCCTGTACAGCACCTGTGTTATCCAAGCTTCAGGACCAACCTGCTCAGGCTTCGGGAGGCACAACATCAAACCTTGAGTAGAAACAAGGATTAATGGAGGAGGGAAAATAAAGAAAGATGTGTGCTCCAAGGGGGTTTCCTTCATTTGCATAATTCGTGTACAACATAAAGTGCTCCTGCAGTTGCCTCTAGCCTTGCAGTGATGAGGCAAATTAACACAAATGCAAGCAATTTATTATATTATTTTTAGGACCACACATTTGTCTGAATTCTCAATAATGCTTTAGCTGCTAATTACATGGAAAAACAAACAAATCACTATGTAAATGTGCACCTAGTCCTATCTCTCCGATGTCTAGAGCTTTCATTTTGACTCTGATCCCAAAGGAAAATGTCATACTTCCCCCCATCTCTGGCTGAAGAAATAGCCTTTGGCAATGTATTCTACCTGGCCCTCTTCTCTGGCAATCACTTACTTTTTCTCACTTCCGCTGCCAATATTTGTGCATTTGATTTGGAAAACAAGAGACGCATTGTGTTTTATGGGGTATGGGTATGGTTTCCTAGAGAACATGGTGGTTCCTCAGGATCTCCTTAGTTCATCACTGGGATCACAAATTCTGTTGTGTCCACTAGAAACTATGGCCAAGGGTGTGACAGAAAACATGACCCTTCCGCAGTGGAAAGAATGCTGACTTTGGACACAGAGGACCTGTATTACGTTTCTACTTCTTCAGTTACTGCCTGTCTGACTTTGGGCCAGATACTTAAAATCTCTGGGCCATTATGTTGTCATCCAAAAAATGAGGGGGTATGACTAGATTACCTTTCCAGTTCTGGGAAGGAAGGAAGGAAGGAAGGAAGGAAGGAAGGAAGGAAGGAAGGAAGGAAGGAAGGAAGGAAGGAAGGAAGGAAGGAAGGAAGGAAGGAAGGAAGGAAGGAAGGAAGGAAGGAAGGAAGGAAGGAAGGAAAGAAGGAAGGAAGAAGACATTTTGTTATAGACCTGTGATTGTATTACTGTGTACAAAACTCCCAGTGACGAATCTCTCGCTGCCAGTACAGATTGGCACCTGCTTTGCCACTTACAGTCTCAGATTGTAAACAAAATATATACAAAGGAATTTCAGCAAAGTGGAGGGGGGAAATGTTCCTTGTGGCAATGTTGGCCCTCCCTAAAGGTAGGCAGGAATTCCTGAGGTAGGGGAGAGGACAGAGAACAGTCCAGGTTTGGGGAACATGGCACAATATGGTAGTTCCAGGAAATGGAATGGCATGTACAGGGAACAGCTAGTCAACAAAACTGGGAGCACAAAGTCAGTGAATGTGGAAAGAGATTAGAGCCAGATGAGAAAGGGCTTTAAATGCCAAATGGGAGTGCCTATTTTATCCTGGAAAAGTGCGTGGGAGATGAGAAAGTGGAGGCAATAAAGATAGACAGCTTTTTCTAAACATTTAGTAGTGAGAAGATGTGAGAAAATGGCTGGAGTCTCAGTCTCAAGTGAAAGTTGTTTTTTTTTTTTTTAAGATGAGGAAGACCTGGGCAGACTGGAACAGCAAGAGGAACCAGCAGATAAAAAGATGGCAATGCCTTATGTCTTCACTGACTAGTCTGTCATATAATAAAGGGTTTAAATATGTATTTTCGAATGTCATAACAATGCAAGGCATGTGCATCATGTTTAAAGGAATACAAAACATTTTACATATGTCATTTCGTTGTTTTGAGCACACAGTCAGTCTTGTAGTAAACATTCATCAAGAGCCTACTGTGTGCCAGACACTGCAATAAGCAGTGGAAACACAAAGAAAGGCAAAAGTTTAGTCTCAGTCTCAGAGGCTTTTTATCTAATGACTGGCTTTACCACTTAATAGCTGTGTGAGCTTCAGTTTCCCATTTGCAAAAAAAAAAGTACTAATTATACTAGTACTCCCCGCCTTACATAGGTTTGAATAAGATAATGTAAAAAAGACTCTTTGTAAACTGTCAAATGGTATACAAATCTAAGTTATTATTATTAAGGAGATTGCAAGCGTGCTATAGAAACCAATCTAGGCTGTGATAGAAAATCATCAATCCCCAAGGATGACAAAATAGCATCCTTTGCTCTGAGCTAATGCTTTCCTTGATAAAGAGTGCCAGGTGGTTCTAGAGATGAGCCACTAATCTTTGATTCTCTGCCTGAGCCTGTGATCAAATGCCATTTGTATTCATTACAAATGATACAACAAATGTGATAGCCACAGAACTTACAGATGATACTAAATGACCAATGCTGAAGCAAGAGGATCAAGGCAGAAGGAATTCTTGCACAAGAGCACCATGGCAGCTTATGTTCAGGGAAAGGGAAAGGAAATAATATAAATATTAATTCATAGCACCATAGATTTAGAAATGCAAGGACCCTTAGAAGCCATCTAGTTCAATTTCTTCATTTACAAATGAGAAAACAAATGAGGTCCATAGAAGTGAGGTGAATTCTCCAAGGTCACTTGGGTAGTCAGGGAAGGAACTAGGATTTAAATTCTAACTCCAATCTAGGAAAGGGTAAAAGGAAGGGAATGAGCCTTTCTATAGTACCTACTATGTGCCAGGTACTGTGCTAAGTGCTTTATAAATATTATACCATTTGATATTCACAACAACCCTGGGACATAGGTACAATGATTTTCTTTATTTTAGAGTTGATAAAACTGAGGCAAACAGAAGTTAAGTGACTAATCACACATCTAGCAAGTATCTGAGGTCAGCTTTGAACTCAGATCATCCTGACTTCAGCCCAGGGCTCTAAATCCAGCGTGGTGCCATCAACCTACCAAACTAGTGCTCTTTCTGATTGTACTGTTTTATCAAGAATGGAGAAGGGTGGGAGTGGGGGCCAAAAACAGTTGAGTTGATCAAGTGGAAGAACATAATATAATATTAATAATCCAAAAATTGCCTTAGGAGTTGATAATCACAAAAGTCTTGCTTCAGAAAAGATGTAGACCTTCCCTAGTTCAGGATAAATTAAAAAGTAGATACCTACTATTATAGTTGATATACTAATAACTATAGGGTTTATATACTAATATTAACTTTTTTTGAATGTTCTAATGGAATTAACTGTTTTGCAGATAGGAAATAAGGATCAGGACTGGATTCATGATTTATTGCTTTAAGGAACTCCCAAGTGATGTATCTCCCTCTACCAATGCAAATTAACACCTTATTTATTATTAATCATCTTAGAGAGTTGCCTGGGGGTGTAGCAGATGACTTCTTCAGGTTCATACAGCCAATAAGACTTGAATCCAAGGCTTTCCTATTTTGAGGTTGACTTTCTATCAACTACACCATAGAACATTCTTTTAAAAACTGATCTCTATAGAGAACAGCCAAGCCTTCTTTGATTAAAAGAAATGGTACAGTCTTCTTACTGCTAACCAACAAGACATTTCCAAGGCAGTCTTCTCAGAATCAAAACCATATAATCACTAATTCTCAGAACTAAAGGCAAATTAGAGCCTTTACAGTCCAACTTGCATATAAACAAGACTTTTTTCTCCATCACAGCTGATTAAGGTGTCATTCCACCTTTACTTGAGGATCTTTGCTGAAGGAGGAACCCCCTGCCTCTTGATATTTCTAGGAACAGAGAACTCTACTAAGTTTGTCTTGGGGGTCAGGCATATATTTCTTCCTTTCCATCCTATGTTCCCTTACTTCTGAAATTCAGTATTCTTTTAGGTCATAACCCCACAGGATATGTGTAAGGATGGACACATTAATCAATTTCCCACCACACACTCTTGTCTATTAGTTCTGTCTGTGTCTTCCATGTAAGACACTCAGAACCAATAACTAGTCATGGAAACCTGCAGTTTTGAGGTAGAAAACTTTATTAGCTGTGAATTTTACATATAAAAGCATCAATTTTTCTCCCACCCCTTCATTGAAGCAAAACAAATCAATTTATCAAAACAAAGAGGAGATGTGCCTAAAAATAGATTGTGGGTCCTCAAAGTTTGACTTCCTATCGAAATAACGAAAGTTCAAAAATAACGATTTTTTTCAATGTCTTAGTTTTCATGTCTTCTCAGTTATTATTTTGAATCTAACTATTATAGGCTGATTTTCTTATTTCCTTACTGTCAGCATCATTTTGCCTCTTACTTAATTTGCAAAGGTAGAATGAATAGCAGATGGATTACTGAAATTGGGAGAGAAGGGAGACACAGCTTTGAACCTTCCTCTGAAATTTACAAGCTGGGGTAACCTTGGGCAAAGTACTTCAGCACTCTGGACCTCAGTTTTCTCATTTGTAAAATGAAGATAATGAGAACCTACAGGACCTATATCACAAGGTTTTTAGTCAAGCTCAAATGAGATAACAGATAAAAAGGATTTATAACTCATATTATTACAGAAAGGGTAGATTTTTTTAAACCAGTCAATAAACATTTACTAAAGTACCTAATATGTGCGAGACATTGTGCTAAACCAGATCTGTGATTTCATTGGGTAGGGAACTCTCACTGAGGGATATCAAAATGTTCTGAGATGTAGTTGTTGAAAGTCAGCCTCAAAATCAGACAGATTTGGACCTAAGTCCACACTCTGGCACATATTGGCTGGATGAGCTTGGGCAAGTCACTGAACTTCTTGATGTCCCCAAGCAACTTTATAAAACAATAGCAAAGAAAGTGCTTATTTGTACTGCCAGAGGGAGTTACATCACCTGGGAATTCCTTAAACCAGTGAAATCAGAGGTCTAGTCCTGATTCTTATCCCTCTTTGCCACGTAACCGACACTTTCAGAGCATTCAATAAAGACAGATATTAGAGCTACATAAATGCGTTGTTTAGTCATATGACAAAGACTTGAGTTCATTCAAGAATTTATAGGAAATTGTACTCAGTAAGCTGGCATAAACAAGAACTTTATTATTATATGGAGGGACTTAAATTATTATAAGCAGGAAAAAAGTATATACATACATATGCTACTTTTTAAATGCTCAATACTTTCAACCTATGAAACAAGCAAGAAGATCAACTAAAAATCCCTACTATGTGACAATAGTGTATGTGTATATGTATATACATATATATATATATATTACATATATGAAACGTTAGAATTTATGAAACATTTTCTTATATACTATCTCCATTGACCTTCAGTAAAAACCCTGTAGGGGCAGCTAGGTGGCACATCAGATAGAGTGTGAGGCCTGAAGTCAACTTCTTGATGAAGTCATTTTCATCTTTATGAGTTCAAATCCAGTTTCAGACACTTACTAACTTTGTGACCCTGAGCAAGTCACTTAACCCTGTTTACCTCAGTTCCTAATCTATAAAATGAAGAAGTTGGGTTAGATAATCCTTAAAGTTTCTTTGTGGGAAGCTAAGTGGCAGAAAGGATAGCCAAAAAAGCATTGGTCTCAATGGAGAACTAGTCTTGGAATCAGGAAGACTCATTTTCATGAGTTCAGATCTGGTCTCAGATACTTTCTAGCTATGTGACCTTGGGTAAATCATTTAATTGTGTTTGTCTCAGTTTCCTCATCTGTAAAATGAAATGAAGAAGGAAATGGCAAGCCACTCCAGTATCTCTGTCAAGAAAAACAAAAATTGGTTGCAAATACTTGGCCATGACTGAAATATTTGAAAAACAACAAAAACCCTGTAAGCTAAGTTATGTAAAGTGTTATTACTGGTAGGAAAATTGACAGTCAGAGAAGTCACTTGCCTGTGGTAGCACAGCTTTGGTCAGGGTCATGGGGATTCAGTCCTACATTTTTGCATGCCTTAAATGAGGCATTCAAGTCCTTAGGACCAGCAACTCACATCCAAGACTACTACGTGAGCTTCTAGATGTGATTGAAGAACCTTTCCCTTTTGATGATCACTGAAACGTGATGGGGGGAGGGAAGGATGTTAAAGGGTTGATGATGATCAAATGTATTACCAATTTTCAAAACAGAAAAAAAAAGAACAGATCCTTTAAGCTATAGGCTAATGAGTTTCACTTAAATTCCTGGGAAAATTCTAACGTAGAATTATTAAAGGATGATTTGCAGTTAGAAATAGAACAAGGAAAAGGAAAGGAAGGTATAATCACTGAGACTCTAAGTCATATCTTTTTTCCACAAGGCATTTCTGCATACCAATAAATAAAAAAGAAAGAAATACTAGGACAGACTTATGTAAATGTAAAATTTCTTGCAATAAAATGGCATTCTGATCACTTTCAAATGAAATATTCTTTGCCTATAAGAAGACTATTAAAAATCCCTACTGACATTTGTGAACAGCTCCAAGCATCCTATAACCTTCAAAATATCCCAGCGCCCCATTGAGCACTGGCTTTTCAATTTTGTATCGATCAAAGTCACTTAGTTCCATGTCTCCTGCTTGTTATGTGACCTATTCTGCTTTCTTAAGAGGTAAATGCCCCTTCTCCATGGGTAGTAACTCTGTCTCTCAGCTTGCCTATAGCACCGCTGTCATCATTGGCACTCTGCCTCTCCCATTCTTTATGGGTCACATTACTTTTCATCACCTCTTATCTCACCATTTCTAAAATCATCCCTCCAATATAAAGGTAAAAGGAAAGCATTATCTCAAACTACTTTCCTCTCTCTGGTGATGGCATCATTGACTCTTCCTGGGTTAATCACATTACAGAATAATGGGATCTCAGGAGGAATTTATCAGGTGGTAATCTTATCAAAACGGAATTTCCATATAAGAGCACCTTCTGTGTATGGCATGGTTCTTCCAGATTATTTTAATGTTCCCAGCTGATTCTAATCTTCCTGATCATAAATTAATAGTCCCCTAAGCCCAATATATTTCAATCTGACTGCCATTTACAATGGAAGCAACTTATATTTTGTACTGATTTTTGTGTCAGGTGAAAAACTCCACACAGTGTGATTATTGTGAAACATTGCTTATCTTGCCTCCCTATCCATGTCCATAGAACTGCTTGATCTGTTTTAATTTTATTTTTGTATCAACAAGTCTTACTTCTGACAGATACTAGCTATGTCACCATGGGCAAGTCACAGCTTCTCATTTCCCCCTTGCAAGTCTCTGAAGTAGATGCTTTGTATATGCACGTATGCATATGCAAACATACATATATGTAAATATACACCAAAATATCTCATTAAGCTAAAGGCCCTGCCCTATGTCCAAAAAGGACAACTTATTTGTGTAGAAATTCCATTTGCTCCTGCTGAAACTCTGATACTCATTAATTTAGTTCACTAGTACTTATTCACTCAACAAACATTTATTAGGCATTTTCAATATCGAAAGTACTACGGTAAGAACTGGGTACCCACAAAAATCAATCACAAAATCATTGACTCAGAACGGCCCTTGGGAGGCCATATCTGGAGAAAAGCACTGTACCCCATTCCGCACTGCACAGCACCATCCTCTATCTACAGCGGGAAGGAACTTCAGAAAGCTTTTAGGTCTCCTCACTTTACAAGAGAGGAAACTGTGGCCCAAAGAGACTATAACTTCACCAAGGTCACTTAGAGCAATTGAACCCGAGTGCTCCAAGAGTAGACAGAGATCTTTCTATTACATCACACTGCCTCAGGAAATTACAAGTGGTCATCTAAATTTTGCTTAAAGACCTTCAGAGGATGGGGATGGAGAAGCACTCACCACTTCTCAAAGCAATTCATTTCTTTATGTTAAAACAAAATTTACAACTTGGTGATTTCCACCCACTGCTTCCACCTTTGTACTCTGGAGGCAAAGAAAAGCAAATCTAATTCTTCTTCCATGCGACTATCCTCCAAATACTTAAATCCTCTTGTTATGCCACCCCCACCCCAAATCCAGCTCCCTCCTTTAGGCTAAATATTCCCATTGCCATCAAACAACTCTCACATTGCAGAAATCTAAGTCTTCACCCCATGCTGGTAATCCTTCTGTGGGTGGACTCCAGTTTATTCACTTCTTTCACTTGCCAAAATTTCACACTGTCCTCAAGAGATGGTCTGATTAGACGTAGAGCATAATTGGACTCCCACTTCCTTTATCTTATATATGCACCACTTAATACATGCTCAAGTAACTTAGGAGTTTCTTCCTTTATCTCGCAAATTTGTTCCTGAAAATGTATCTATGAACAAAATTGTATTTGCAAGATATGTAGATGTGGATTGTCTAGATAGAAGTGGACTGAATGAATGTGATCTGAAGTTGACCCACTTTGCAAAGGGCAGAAAAAGGACTAGGTCTATACTGCCAGCATGATAGAGAGGCAAGATCCAAGGGTTAGGCTCTTCTTCAGCCTCCAAGAGCAGTGTTGGGCTAAAGTTATGTCTATCTTCCTTCAAATATCTCTAGTCTAGGAGTATGAGTCTGAGTTCTGAAAGAAAGTCACTTCCCTGATTTCCCTTGTGGGGCAGGGAAGTCCTTAAATTCTAATGACCAGCTTAGCCTATCCCCACCAAAGGTTAATTATACAAAATACTGTCATACTTAAAAATAAGATGAGAAAGGGAATGAACATTTATGTGAGACCATTCTGCACAAGGCAATTGTGTTAAGTGCTTTGCAAACATTATTTCATTTGATTCTCACAACAGCCCTGTGAGGTATGTGCTGTTATAACCCCCATTTTATAACTGGGAAAATGAAGCAGAGATCAACTCACTTTCCCAAGATCATGCCACTAGTGAGACTGAATTTGAACACAGATCTTCCTGATTCCAGAACTAATACTTTGTCCATTGTGCCACCTGGCTGACAATAGATACTAAGTACATTTATTCTAACAGAAATCAGAGTTCTACAGATTAGATTATAGTACAGCATATGCATGAGTAAATGAAGGCTTCAGCTGGGAGTGAAAGATCTCAACTCCAACCAGGAGAGACAGAACAATCACTCCCACTGAAACTCTGCCCTCAGCAGTCTCAGAATTTGTAATCCCTGGAAGTCAAGAAAAAGATGAAGTTGTCCTTCAGAAACGTCTTCAGGTTGGTGGACTTCAGTCCAAAATTCAGTGTCTCTCTTGAAAGCTATCCAGAAAGTCCACGGTCTACATGTGTCTCTGAAGTAAGAACTAAGTCTCTTGTGTAAATCCCAGACCTAACATTCTCTAACTCAATTAACAGCCATGTTTCCTTCTACATAAGCACATGGTTGTCCCTCTGCAAAAACAATCCAGTTTGAACAGAAACCAGATAATACTCCTCCAATGGACCAATGCTTTTTTGGCCATCCTTTGTAAAAATTACACAGAGTAAACATGGAACCTATAACTCTTAAAACTAACCAACATCAGTTTCCAAACAACAAGGGGGATTCTTCTGGCATTCCAGGTAACCAAACTATGGCACCACTGAAAACAAAAGACAAAAAATTAACATTGACAGTACATTGAAAAGACATGGCAAGAGAGAGCCAATCACCTCAGAGGATACCGAGGGAAAACATGCCTAAATTACACAGCACACACTCAACTAAAGAGTATATGCCTACCCAGAGTACACAGAAATTTGTCACAAAAAATTATTATTGAAACTCACGGTTTTATATTCCTAGGATTCACATCAGTCAGTCCACTTTTATATGTGTAGGATGGGCATGAATTGTAAGACAGGATTACTCAACAGGAATTTAGAAAACACCTATTATGTGCTAGGGACTGTGCTAAGCACTAGAGATGAAAAAGCCAAAAGGTTCATCATTATTTGGTTCCCACTTGCCTTTTCAATGTTAATTTTGTTTCACTTTGGTTATCATGATACAAGCAAGTGGTAGAAACAGTTGCATGAGTGTCAAATGGTAAACCCAAAACTCAGCCCAATTAGATACAACAGGGATGAAGAACTACTCCTTCCTCTCAGCCATCAGTCTGACTGAGCAAGAGACCTTTGCTAAGGGAGCCCAAGTTTCATCATAATATTTCCCCCACTGTTTGCTCAGGGATGACGCCTTAATCCCTAATCAGTCCAGTTCAGCCAACCTAAGAATCACCACAGATTTTTGTAAAATGGTTTGAGCTCAAATATATCCAGAAGGATCATGAACAGACTGGCATGATTTCAATTCTGTTTGCCCTCCATTGCCTTAGCCATACCACCATCTTTGATGACAACACACATCTTTTTACTTGCCAGACAAACCCTCATGTGTCTATTTACTTAACTGTTGGATATTTTTTATTTTCTTTTTCAATTAATATTTTTCTGCCCCCCACACCTTACCTCCAAATTTAAAAGAAAAAGGAAAATCAAAACCTTTCTTTAAAATATTCCTCTTCAAAGAAAAGAAATTCCCATCTGACCCATGCCTCAAAATGAGCATGTCACATTCCACATCTAGAATCCATCATCACTTTTTCAGGAGATAGGTAGCACAGAACCTCACCAACTTTTGAAATTATGGTTGGTCATGGTATTTGTCAGAGATTCCAAGTCTTTTAAATTTGTCTTCACAGTGTTGTCATTACTGTGTAGATAGATTATTCTCATGCCTTTTCTGTGGTAGCAAAGAACAGAAAACTGAGAAAGTGACTATCAGGTGGGAAATGTCTAAACACATTAAGATATATGAATGTAATGGAATACTATTTAGTCTAAGAAATTTCTAAGGTGTGTGTGTGTGTGTGTGTGTGTGTGTGTGTGTGTGTGTGTGTGTGACATATTTACATTTTGGGGGGATGAAGACCTTAAGCAAAGTGTGAGTTGAGTAATCTGCATCAGTTCATAGAAATCTTTCCAGATTTCTCTGAAACCATACCTTTCGTCATTTCTTACACTAAATAGTATTCCTTTACATTCATATGTCTTAATGTTTTTAGACATTTCCCAACAGATAGTCACCTCAGTTTTACATTCTTTGCCACCACAGAAAGTGATGATATAAATGTTTGTCCAAAGGAGCCTTTCCCTGTCTCTTTGACCTCTTTGGAGAACATGCCCAGCCAAGAGCTATACACAGCTGAATTACTTTTGGGGAAGCATTCCAAACTGTATAGCCCATATGTCACTCAACTCTGGATTCTCACAAACTGTTCACTTCAGTATGGGGTGTATTGGATGATAAGTTTATCTAACGTGGCTGAAGCCCCCATCTCAGCTCCTCAAATAATGACAAAGATCATCTAAACTGAGCCTCCATTTCAGTAGCAGCCTAGATAAGGAAGATGCATATTAAAAGCAAGTATATAATCAAAATTTTAAAATGCAAAGAAATAGGGAAAACATTCTTCTCATGCATCTCTAAGCAAATAATGGGGATAACATTTGCCTCTGAGGCTTGTTCCAGTCTGTGGAAGGTTATGGCAAAGATTTCTTGTCCAGTCAGACTGAAGGATGAGAAGATCACCTCATTCAAATTATGTATTTCTCCCTACCCACTCCCATTTGTGATCACTACGGTAGTTTGATTTCTTTCTTGGTCTCAGCTACAGGTTTTCCTTGGTAGTAGACAAGACTGAAATGTCACTTTCATTATCACTTTTCCTATACTATGTGCTGCCATGACTACTTCCCTGTACAGTACCCCTTCTTGGAAGTCTTGGTTCCTTTCCTAATACATTTACTCTGAACCATAGGCATATAGTTTCCCAGGAAATTAAATCCGGGGGGCTTTAATCAGATAGAGCACTAGCCCTGGAGTTAAGAAGGCCTGTGTTCAAATGCAGCCTAAGACACTTACTAGATGTGTGGCCATAAGCAAGTCTCAAATTTCAAATTGAGGAAATTTACAGTTGAGGAAATGGAGACAAACAATAATTTTGAAAACACCTACTATGCTCCAAGAAGCACTAGAAATGCAAAGAAAGTTTGTCTCCATGTCTTCAATTGTAAAATGATAATGCAACCTACCTATTGAAAGTATCAATTAAGATAATACTAGGAAAGTGCTTAGCAAAGTGCCGGGTATATCATAGTAAATTCTATAGAAATGCATATCCCCTTCTTCTCCTTCGCACCTATCCTTGGAAGTGAGTTGCCTCATGGGAAAGTGCAGTCCTTTCCTCAAGGAAGCCCCAATATCATTACAAGTGGTGTTTCCTTTAACACATTTGAAATGAAATCCTTGTAGAGAGGAATGTCTTGTTTGGTTTGTTTTGGGTTTATTTTTTATTCCTCTTGTTCACTGGAAAATCTTCTCTACAACTATGGGTAATAAAACCAACTGAAGTGCCCATTGCCCTGGTTCATAGCTGAAGCTTTGGCAGCTAGATGCTTACTGTGTTTGAGGAGGTATCATTTCCTTTTGATTCATCATTGATGAATATTTCTTTCTGCATAAGAATTAGATCCTGGATAAACTCCTTGTGAGAAAAATTTGCAAGGCTCTTTGTGTGTGGGGGGCGGGGATTTTTTTTAACCTATTCTCTAGCATATGTGACGTTTGATATGGAAATATATACACTTCCACTACATCTGGCTGACTGGTGTGCTCATAGATTCCTTTGTAAATTTGGAAACTAAACCCATAGAATCTTCACCTTAGTGCATGTGTGGTGTACATGCATATGTGTTAGGTGCGTGTGTATGTGTGTGATGAATGTAAATACTTTTTTTGGATGAAGGCCTTAAGCAAAATGTGAGGAGGGGAATCTCAAAATCTATTTCTTCCAAAAGCTGCCTTTGTTCATGGTTGAGATCATTACCAAAAATTCTCACAGCCAGAAATACAAATTTTAAACTCCCTTGCTAATTAGATTCTTTATAGATCTGGCTTTCTCTATGTTGCACTCAAAATGGCAGCAAGAGAAAGTTTCAGAAATCAGACTATTCCCAAAACTTTCAAAAATACTTTGTTTAGCTCAATGATGATCTTAGGAATCTTCTCATTATATAAAGGACTTCAGTCCCATAAGCATTTATTAAGCACATACTATATTCTTGAAGTGCTAAGTGCTGGAGATAAAAAGAAAGTCAGAAAACAATTCCTCTTCTCCAGAAGCTCACATCTTAGTGGAGAGAAGACATGCAAAAAATTACGTATGAACAAAATATGTCCAGGTAAATTGGAGGAAATCAATACAGGAAAGGCATTAATACTGTAGGGGATCAGGAAAGGCTTTTCATAGAAGATAAGACTTTAGCTGGGATTTAAAAGAAGCCCAGAGAAATTAAGAGGTAGAGATATGGAGGAGATTCTTCCAGACATGGGGAACAACTAATGGAAATTCCCAGTCTGGAGATGGAGTGCCTTCTTAGTTCAGAGGAGATCAGGTTCACCTTGTATTTATTTATGTTCTTTAAGTTATAGTTAACAATGGCTTGTCTAGGAAATTTTATGAACTGATAATTTGTGTTGGTGTGCTCTGAGGAGTATAATGTATTAGTATGGAATTTCTTAGCAAGATTTCATTAGCATTATAAAGCCTAGAACTTGGAATACCATAATGACCATAGATAGACTCCTCTGTCACCTTCTAAAGTCTCTTTTCTTCTCCCTCTTATAGGATCCCCCAAGGCTCAGCCCTTTGCTCTTTTCTCAAAATAAGGATTACTGGCCTGGGTCAGGCTATTTCAGACAGTTTTGATGAGAGGTTAATGATATTCTCCAAATAGACATAGATTTCTGTAAGAAAAAAGAAACTGTGGGTCTCTCATCTGTGAATTTATCTAAACCTGAATCTAGATTTTCAGCTTTTGTCACCTGTAGGTTTTGTCAGTTTCATGGGTTCTATAAATTCACTCTCCTGCTGGCCAAGGTCTCACTTCCTTTTTATTATGCCAAATTCACTTCTTTCACGCAGTCCTGAATTGTTCCTTCCTTGTTTAATGTACATGTTTTGTCTTCAGAAGCATAAGGGCAGCCTCTCAAGGACAAGGATCATATGTTCCTTTTTAACCTCTCTGAGACTCAGGTTTCTCATCTGTGAAATAGGAATAATAGCCACATCTACTTCAAATGCAGATCCAGTGCGAAAATAGATGGAAAGTGTTTCATAAATGTCAAGTCACTTTATGAATATGAATTATTATCATTTGATATTACTTGTCGTATTCTTCCTATCTGTTTCTGTGGAATTCAAATAGTCCTGCCCTGGGACAAGTCACTAGATAGATATTGTTTTTTTCATATTTAATGTTCTGCATTAAAATTACAATAAAGCAATAATAACCACTATCACGTATTTAATGATTTAAGATTTATGAAGTGTCTTGCTTGTATTAACTCATTTGATCTTTGCAACAACACTGTGAGATAGGTGGCATTATTATCCCTATTTACAAAGGAGTAAAAGGAGGTACAGTGGTTGGAGCACTGGGTGTGGAGTCAAAAGACTCCAGTCAAATCTGACTCAGACATTTATTAGCTGTGTGACCCTGGACAATTCACTTAACCCTCTTTGCCTCAGTTTCCTTATCTATAAAATAAGCTGGAGATGGAAATGGCAAATGAAAAATCACTCTAGTATCTTTGCCCAGAAAACCACAACTGGGTTGTGAAGAATTAGACATGGCCGAATAACTGAACAATGACCACTGGAGTCTCAGGTATTAAATGTCTAAGGCAGGATTCAAATTCAGGTCTTCCTGACTCTACATCCTGCACTCTATAGCCACTCTCCCTTGTCATGGGCTAAATAAATATTTTGTTTTGTCTTTGACAATGTGAGCTCATTTGCTATAGACTTACTGAATGCATCTGTGGGATAATTCCAGTATCAGGCAGGGGGATGAGGGCAATATGTGTTCCATTTCATTCCCACAGAGATTTGATTTCTTTTGCTGGATCTCTCTAGTTGGAAAGTCTTTACTTCCTCACAATTTCTTCAAAAAATAAGAAACTTTTCTAGGAACTGAGAGGATGTTGGGCAGATTATGTGTATTCAATATGGAGACATCTACAAGAAAAAAATGTTCTTAAATTTTTACAGAGGATTATATCTGAGCAACTGTGAGTAAAGCTTTTGTCTATGATAATGGTCCAGTTTGGTACAATTTAATAGTAATGATAATAAAAACTAATATTCATATAGCATGTAATATGTAACATTGAAATCTCAAGGATATTTTGGCATCCATATTTGCAATATAAGAATGTGTTGTCTGTTAGCTTATGAAAGATGAAGAGTTTTTGAGATATAATTCAGACCACCTGGTGTGTGTCTTTCCGAGCATTCAACAGATGCTAGAAGATGAACATGCAGTGATAGATTACTGCACAGTTTTCACTATTTTTTCCATAAGTTGCATTGATCAACACTTCCAGACTCCTTAAGACTGCCTCTCTTTAATTTGTGGTGAGAATGAACATATAATGGATCAGAATCATCAACAGTGAGCCCTCCACCCTGGTTTTTAAATAAAACCTCATGATCTAGACATTTGTTGGGGGGAAGGGTATTTTTTTACTTTTAGTAGAATACCACCATTTTCACCCTCCTAGTTCCTGACATAGCATGGACAAAGAAAGTTCACACTCACTCTTTACCGCATGAGTGTATGATTAATAACAGAGCCACTCCAGAAATAATGATGAATATGTGTATTGCCAACTCCACCATTTGTTTTTGAGAGATAAGTGCAGGGCCAGCTGATCAAGTGCTTATGCCACAGAAGACAGGTTTTTAGCTTAAAAATGAAAGATTTTTTTTGGCCACTGAGGGGGCTTGCCCTTATCAGAAATAAGAGAGAGTCCAGTTTCACTGAATCTGTGAAGCAATATCACAAATGACTTTAGATCTTCAAAGGGAGGCCCTTCAGAAGGAGATGGAGTTGGACCAGTTTTCAAGTCAGAAGATCAGGTCACTAACCTAGTTCTGACACTTGTCACTTGTTGGCTGCTGGTTCATTTATTACCTCTCCAGCTTTTATCCCAGCTCTTTGTATCCTCCCTCCCCTAACCCCCATAACAACCAACTACAGTATTCTCTACACCTGAAATTAAAAGATCCCTGGTTTTAGAATCAGGGGTGCTCCGGACAAACCCCAAGTCTGCCTCGAGATGACCTTGGACAAGTTATTTCAACTCTCTAGGACTCAGTTACCTTAGTTATATACAATGCAAAGATTGGAAATCATCATTATTATCAAATAGCATGAATGTAGGACTTTAGCTTTACGAAGTGATTTATATATTTACATATGTGTATATAACATCACTTGATTCAATCCTCACGACACTGTGACATAGATACTGTTAGTAATGTCATTTTACAGATGAGCAAACTGAAACCCAGAAAGCTTAAGTGACACATCCATGCTCACAGTGCTAGTGAGTGTCTGAAGCAGGCTTCAACCTCTAGTCCTCCTGAATTTAGATGGCAGTACTTTAGCTACCTAGCTGCCTCCATGACCTTTAAGATCAGGAATGAAGGTCCCTTCCTCCTCTAAATCTATAATCCTGTCATTCATCCTCTAGCTATGAATTCCACATTGATCGTTAGCTTTTTGCTGCATCTACATTTCCATGTTTCTGTCTAGACATGGCTAGTTGACTGACTGATTGACCAGTCCTCTCATTCTCTTTGAGATATTTTTGTTTATTTCTTTCCTTATTAATATAAGGCTGAGAAAGTATGAATCTAGCTTTTGAATACACAGAAACCCTCATTTTAATTCTGACTTTGCCATTTGCTGCCTGTATAACCTTGGACTGTCCTCTTCAACTCTCTGGGCTATTGTTTCTTCACCTATAAAATGAAGTGGTTGACCCAGATGGCATCTAAGATCCCTTTCAGATCAAAGTCTTCCAGGTCCCTCCCTATCCTATGATCATGTATTGCTGCTCTTTTTCCTATTATTCAATAATTATCTAAAATTCTATGCAGCATTGACCTCCAGAGGAGTGTTGACTATGTGATGAGATATTTTAGCTTTAGCTTTTAGGTTTATCATAGGATCACTGTTAGTGGTACAAGGGATCTCAGAGGCCACTGAGTCCAGTGCCCATGTTTCAGTTGAGGAACTGAGTGTCAGAAGGCTAAATCATTTGCCCAAGTTCACAAAGATAGCAAACACCAGAGGCAAGACCCTAACCTCATCCTCTCCCTCTAGAGCCAATTTCCTTTCCACCGTACAAATGTATATCAAGTTCAAAATTAAATCATTATGTTTTTAATCTTTTTAATAATATATTATTCATAGAGTCACTCACATTTGAATTTCAAGTTGAGTGTTTTGCTGTAACTTTAAAAAAGAGAATCATTTCATTTGTGCTTTGTGTGGGGTGATTTTTCATAGTGAAGATAAGAGCTTTGGTTTTGTTTCTCCCATATGTCCTGCTCTAGAAGACCATAAATTGTGATGGTCTATCTGGCCAGGAAATCCAGAATAGTTAGATATCCAGTATCACCTGGAAGGACTAAAATTTGGCATCATCAGTTGAGGGTTAGATAGCCTTTGAAAGGTTCTGGAAAGATTCAAGGATAATTACTATCCAACCTGAAAAATGGAGATCAGAACATTGCAATCCCAGGAAAGGTTGTCAGATACTTAGAGATAAGGAATTCATTTGTCCTTCCACTAACTCAACAGAAGGAAAGCTTGCTGGTCCCCCCTCTAAAGGGTGTAAGTCGCATTCTACAGAGGAAAGAGGAGGAAATTAGGGCAATTATGTAAGCTGTAGCACTGCCTTTGGATTCTGTGGCCCTATGGACCTCATATTCTCACAAATACTATCTCAAGGCTCATTTCAACCCATTGACTTCATGCATTATTGACCTCAGTGGAAATTTTACATGAATAAACCCAGCATTCTTTGATGGCCTCAGTTCACATACTGACCCCATTAACCTGAACACTCTTTGCTGGGAAGAGCAAAATTTTAGCCAGAGGTTTAAATTTATGTACTTTGAGCCAGCTTTTCCTGCCCATTATTTCATTATTATCATTAATTTACGTGAACGCAGTGCTTTCCTTCAGGGCAGTCAAATTTTTTCAGTAACAAGAGTTTTATTCTTCAAAGCCCTCTACCATCAATCCTTTTCAGGATAGTTACCATTCTGGCCAAATGTCAAATGAAGACATTACTTTAGACCTTTCCCATAGAATTGCCTTCTCCTATGTATATAAATGATATGTCCACATTATTTCTTTAATAAGGCTTGGGACTGATTTCCCCTAAAATAGAAGTTCTTAAATTGATATCTATGAATAAAACATAATATGATGATATAATATAATATATACACATGTATGTTTATTTATATTTACATATGTATATATGGGAATATAGATAAAGTATTTCTATATAATAGGAGTTTTTTATATTTTATTTTACATATTTTAAAACATTTTTTTCTGAGAAAGAGTCCATAGCTTCATTACACTGACAAAAATGTCTAGAATGGAACAGAGACAGAAAGAGAGACAGAGACAGAGAGGGAAAGAGAGAGAGAGACATGGGGGTGGGGGAGAAGGTAAGAATCATCCTGGATCTAGAGTAAGGAAGGGAAATGCCTTTATCAAACAATTTTCATCAAGAATTAAAATTATCTAAAGCAGAAGTGTCAAGCTCAGGTCACATGACTTCAAAACTCCCAATTAGGCCCAAACCAGATTAAAATAAAATTGGGAAATGTTTAATAAAAATAAATGAAAATACAATACAATATAGATAATGCTATTTATAGTTTTCTAAGACGATATGCTGCCCTGCAGGGAATTATTTCTATATTCCATTAATACCACTTATCTGAACAATTGATCAACTAAGGAACTACATTCCTTTTCATGGGCAGTCTCCAACCAAAGGTTAGATGGGTGCTTGGTGGTCACATTGTAGAAAAGACTGTCCATTAGACATGGTTTGGCCAAGTTGACCTTTGATATACTGAAAGGCTGTGGTTTTATGATTTTGTGGAAGACCATCAAGCAAATATATACACATTTTAAAATTTAAAGATTCTTTTTATGAATAGGATGTAAACAGTGGGCATAGAAGAAGGAAATTTAGTCATTTTCATTTTTCTTGCCATTAGCATAGTCTTAAGTAGCAGCATGACAAAATGAGTAGAGGGCCAGCCTTGGGAGATATGGCATCAGTTCCTACATCTAATGTGCCCTGGCTCTATGGCTCTGAACCAGGAGCCTTACACCTCAGTGCCCTAGGCAGCTCTCGAAGAATTTTTCTTTTTTTTTTTTTTAACCGAAGAATTGTTGATTCACATTAGTGGAGTAAATTTCCTCACCAGGTGCTGCTCACACAGATGAAATTACAGGTTCGGTGTCCCACCCGACCCCACCCCCCAAAAAGCTACTAGTTCTTTCTTTTGATATTTCTTTCATTTTCATCTGCAGTTATAAAATGTGAAGGCAAGAATTGTCCTGTGGAAAGAGTCCTGGCTCTGCTGCTGTCCTTGTGTAGGTCCACTTTGAGCTCTGAGATCTTAAGACCTTCCAAGGCAGCCCATTCCACTTTTGGATAGCTTTCATTTTCATGAAGTTGTTTTTGTTTTTCTGACATCAAACCTAAATTTACCTCCTTATAACCTCTTCCCATTAAGGCTACGTTTGTCTTCTGGGGCCACATAGAACAAATCTGATCTCTCTTTCTCACAGCAGCTGTTCAAATGCTCAAAGGTAATTATTATGTTCCCCTTGGAGTGTTCTCATCTCTGTGTTAAACATGCCCAGTTCTTCCAAGTAGTCCTTAGTGACATGGACCCAAAGCCTTTCTCCATTCTGGTTTCTCTTCCCTGAACATCCCCTAGATTATTAATATTCTTCTACAACTGTGGTCCATAGGATTAAGCACAATACCCCAGGGCATCTTCCATAGTTGGAGATCTTAAGGATTCTCACTGCTGATCTACCAAACCCTCTCCATTCCTAGAAACTGTTTCTTTTCACAGAATTTACACAGTCTGTTCTTCAGAGCCAAACAGCCCTAAAAATATAACTGGTTCTATAGATATTACTCAAAGAATATTGGACCCCAAATGGGAGGCATTTCTCCTCTACCAAAGAGTTCCTTGCCAGCACCACACCCCAGGAAGCCTGCCTGGTTGATGGTGTGCACATGTGTCCATCACCTAGGTATTCATTAGTAATGCCCTGAACTAATGTGTTGCATTAAGTGAGGTCTATTTCAAACCTAGTGGTCAACATAAGTGAATTCCTGATGGCCTTAGACTTCAGATCACATCCACACAGCCAAGCAGAGAATAAAAGCTTGTTTATCATCTAGATAAACAGCCCCTTTCATTGCCTCAGGACGCTCCATGTAACTCTGGTAGAGTCAAATACTATTAAATTGTCATCACTGTCAAAAAGAGAAGTTATACATTTTTCCACCTGAGTCATACTTAATGACTTCTACAATGTGTGACAAATCTATGCTTCTGTCAGTCTTTTCTCCTCTAACAGTTGTTTACAATCGGTTCTGACCCCATTAGACTGCAGAAACAAGGCAGATTTTGGAAATATAAAATATACCTTTGTTGCCATCTCTTATTTTGACCCATAAACCTGTGTAGTCAAGCTCAGATAGAAAAGGTTCAAGGGGGATCACTAGGTCATATATAAGGATCCCTGTATGATGCATGACAGTTTTAAAATGTAATGTTATCTGTGTTTCATTTTAGTTATCTTGTTAAATACTTCTTGATTTCATTTTAATCTGATTCAGGACACACTGGTGAGTGTTCCAGGCCATGTAGATAATCATTGGGTTTGATTGGGTAATACGTTCACCGCCAAAATTTAAATAGATATGAACAAGGGAATTGCTACAGTGGAGAGAGAGGTGGATTTGGAGTCAGAGGCATGAGTTCAAATCTTCATTTTTCCACTTACTACTGTGTAAGATTGGGTAGGGAGCTTAAGTTCTCTGAACCTCAATTGCTGAATCAGTAAAAGAAGGGGGGTTGGTCTAGATGGTTTCTACAGTCACTTCCAGCCCTAAATCTATGATCAAATGAATTTCAAGTCTACATAAAGGGCACAGATATGAAAGTATTTTATATAATAGAAGCCTTGAAGGCAACCTTCCCTAAAGTTTTGAGTAAATCCATTTTTAAAAGTTGCTTGCATCATTTTAGGGGGTGATGCCACTTCTACTGTCATAATCTTGAATCCCACCTGACCATTTTAATTATTGGACTTTCGAAGACATATATGACTGTGATTAAGCTATAAAGAGGCCTGGAATTCCTCATCCTGGCATTTTGCTAGCTTCAAGTTTATTTTATAAAGCAAACTCTCACATAAAATGGTGCATTACCTTTTTTCTTTCAAATGATATACCTAGTCATGTCTAGGTCTTTTCTTAATAAGTGCCAGCTATATCCTATACTCAGCTGAAATTGAGGGACTGCTGCATATTTTTCTCCCGTCATTTTTCAGAAATGATCCAACCATAGAATTTTAGCTTTGAAGTAGAAGGAATGTTGGAAGCCCAGTGATTGAACTCTTCATTCTACAGATGAGAAAACAGAGGACTAAGGATGCTAAGTGACTGGGTCAATATCCCCCAGCAAGGATTGGAGCCCCTGTTCTCTGTATCTAAACCTAATGCATTTTCCATTGTGCCCCTTTGCTTCTGGGACTGCCTTTACTATGGCTGCCACCATATTGGAGCGGCTAAAGTCAGACCCATGGAGTCACCTATGACACTATCAACAGCTCAATGTTTAATACCAAGGTGACAATAGTAGACCTCCAGCAAGTCTAAAATTGTTATTGTTTGCCAGATTCTGAGATCAAGGACCCCACCAAAGAGAGAGCTCTCTAGACTGACAAAGACCCTGGGAACCTAACCCCAAGGAAGGTCACCTCAGGTGGACGTCTATGGCTTGTTAAGGCAGTTGGGTGGTATAGATAGGGTGGAGAACTAGATTTAGAATTAGGAACACCTTAGTCTGAAACTTCATTTAGACACTCCTTGGCATGCTGTGTGTAGACTCTTTGTGCCTGAGCTTCTCATACGTAAAATGAGGAAGCTGGAGTAGCTCATCACTGAGGTCCCATCCTATTCTCAAATTCAAAAGCAAGACTTAAAGCCAGGGTCTCTGAATGCAGATCCAGGAATAACTCTGCTGTGTCACATTGGCTCTACAGTACAATTCAGATTGCTGCCACTGTAATAAATGGGTGGAGAAAAAGTGAGATTTCTTGAACCCATTATGATGCTAGCAAAGGCTGAAGGACTCACTACCAACAGGGCTCAAACTGGCCTCACAGTGTGGCATGGTGAGTCCATTTTTCTGGAACAACTCATGATTAGATCTTCACCAGACATCTACATCTTCAGTTTTGTGTTATCTTTGGGGAGTATAAAAACACTCCTGAAGATCTTGGGAGAACAAATTCAATTATGCTTAGGTTAGGGAGAAAAAAAGGAGTAAAAAAATGTTAGTTTCAGAGATGGTAATTCTGCCTCCCTCCTCAAGTGATTATTCTTTTCACGTGTTATATTGCCCAATAGAATATAAACTCCTTGAAGATAGCTTTTTTTTGTCTTTGATGATCTGCAAGTGAATGTATGTGTTGATGTGTATCTGTGTGTATGTGAGTGTGTGTGTGTGTGTGTGTGTGTGGGTGTGGGTGTGTGTGTATGTGAGCATGTGTGTGTGTGTATGTGTGTGGGTGTGTGTGGGTGTGGGTGTGGGTGTGGGTGGGTGGGTCATCTAGACATGTAACTTCATTCTCTCCAAGCAGATGCCTCACTCAAGCCTGTTCAGACTGTGTGGTGTGTAATTCTGATCAGTACATTAATTTGCACAGGATTTCTAAAGGGTAGAAAGGAGGTAAGCGTGGATCAACCCCAGTCTATTTGTGGAGACTACAGGGACTCAGATGTGATAGCCTTATCCTTATTCTACCTACTGAGTAGCTGGCAGGTCTGAGAATAGAACCCAAGGTACTCGATGCCTAAATCTTTCAATCTTCCTCCATAACCTCTCAGTTACTGCTGTCTGATCATGAATAAAAGCACTCTATTAGAAAGTAGTCAAGAACCAAGGGCTCCCTCGTTATAACCTCATTGATCCTTCCCTTGTTAAAATTCTTTTTATTGTGTTTTTATTACAGCTATTAAAAATGTTTTTCAGAGTGAAATGAGTCCATGTTGTAGAGCCTAACTCAGGAGGACAATGCATTGGTCATTTTCGTACTTGGGGGAACAAATAGAGCACAGCTCTGGAATTTGGAGCCAATCACAATCATTGAACTCGCATTAAAATATTATACAAAGGGAGGAAGAGGTGAATTCTGCACAGATCATTATTCTGTGGTTTAGGATGATGGGACCAGGTAAGAAGTGAGAAGAAAGGTTTGGTCCAGGGGTAGGGAACTGTAGCCTCAAGCTACATGTGACCCTCTAGGTCTTCAGTCAAAGGACCACAGTTGAGGACCTAGAGAGCCATATGTGGCCCTAAAGTCACAGGTTCCTCACTCCTAATTTAGTCTATTAGGAGTTTTAAACTGTTATCCAAATATATTGATAACTGTATTTCAATACAATCAGTTTCCTTTGTAACCTTATGCATTTTGCTTTATGGATTTACAAACATGATTTTGCAAAAGGGTCCATTGGCTTCACCAGACAGCCAAAGGCATCCACAGTACAAAAATAATTAAGTAATCTTAGCCAAGGCAGAAATTTTTGTTCTGACACAAATTGATTTGTTCATTTTTTCCTATTTTCTTTCAATGTGTATTTCTGGTACAAGTTATATTAGCCCCATGGGAGCTATGCATAAACACATGACCAAGTATTCAAGAAGTAAATTGTATAATCTTTGCTTTATCTCTGATCTCACATTTGCAGCATCATGGATTTTGAGGATAATGGGAACTTAGAGGTCAACTAATTCAATATTCATTTTACAGATGAGAAAATAGAATCCCAAAGAGATTTAGTTGGTCAAGGTTACACAGTCAGGTTTCAAACTCAGGTTCCTGTGACCGCAGACCTAACATTCTTTCCTCCTTGACAAGATGTTAATGTGCACACTCTTTTCAGTAACAGATAGCAACTCATCCATTACTTGCAGGTCTGACTATGTTGCTCTCCACTCCTCTACTCAATAAACCCAGCTGGCTCCCCATAACATCCTGGATCAAATACAAAATCCTCTATTTGGCCTTCCAAGCCTTTCATAACCTAGTCCACTCCCTTTCCAGCCTTCTTACATTTTACATGCAACCATGTACTCTTCTATACAGTGACACTGGCCTTCTGGCTGGTCCATGAACAATACATTCAGGTCTGAACATTTCCTGTAGCTGACTTTCATGCCTGGGATGTTCTCCCTCCTCATCTCTCCCTCTTCCCTTCCCTGGCTTCCTTCCAAGTCACAACTGAAATCCCACCTTCTACAGGAAATTTTTTTCTTAATTCCTCTTCATTCTAGTGCCTTCTCTATGTTAAGTATTTCCCTTTTATTCTGTATATAATCCATGCATATCTTGTTTTTGCTTGTCTCTCCCATTAGACTACTAGATCCTTAAAGGCTGGGATTGTCTTTTGCCTCTTTTTGTATCCTTAGCACTTAGCACAGTTCTAGACACATAGTAGGCATTTAATAAACGATTACCAACTGACTGACTTGGATATTATGCAACCATCATCCATATCCTCCCATAAATCTCCAACAGAGGTCTGCCTGATAAGCTGAGAGTCTTCTGATGCCCTGACAGTTCATGGATGAGAATGGAGTATACAGGCTATCAGGCATATCCATCAGTTCTCCCTCCTTCTCACTACATGATTGGTTTTTCCATTCAATATTTTGGCACCTTTTATACGCATCATGTGCCTCCCATTGCCCTTTGTTTGACTCAACTTTGATTCATCAAAGACTATGACATCTAATGACCTGCAATGTCATAATTTAAGAACCTATACACAATAACAATGCTTCAATGGGCCCATAACCTCATTAAGATATGCACACCCTTTAATGGAGTAGATCACTACCCATTGACATCTCTTTATCCTGTGAAGTCTCATAAACAGAAAATATACTCTAAACACTGGAGACTTCCACTAGAGCTTGTAATCTTGTCATGGCACCAGTATAGCTCTCAGGTTGTCTATTTGTTATCCTTATTCATGCATGACCAATCAGCCATATTATACCTTTCCTGGATGGTCTCTTTAATGTCAACGTGGCCCCAGTGATATTCTGTGTGACCCAGCCCAGCCAAATATGGATAGACTCATTACTATCAAATTTACCTCGTGATGAAAATTTGCCATGGAAACCCATGAAACAAACAAGAATGCAAAATAACCTTTAATACTGTATGCCCCTCCCCCTTGCTTCATCACAATTATTAAACCACTTACCAACACTGATTTAACTGTTAATGTTTTGAGCTTTTTGTCCGATGACCAGAAAATTAATATGCTGCTAGGACAATTGAACAGCACCTATATTGACATTTTGACCATGAATGAAGCCAAAACCTTAGGGAAGTTACAGCTTTTTAGGTGTCTGGCCCACAGTTTCTCCTCAGAGAGGCCAATAAAGGAGTTGATCAACAATTCCACAGTATGCCCAAAGGCTATAAAAACAAAATAGCAACAAAAATCTCGTATTTTTCATTGAATCAATGCATCAGTTTGTGATGAAAACTGGAGTAACATAGTGATTACTGCTGGGCTTAAAGTCAGGAAACCTTGAACTTAAGTCCTGTCTTGGTCTCATACTGTCTGTGTGACTCTAAGAAAATGTCTTAACCACAAACAACTTCCATTTTCTAGTCTTTAAAATGTGCTCACAAGATCTTATGAGAAAACACTCTTCAAATCTTAAAGCTCTGCATGGCATAGATGAAGAAACAAAACCGTGAGTGGAAATAGTATTATAGTCAATGGAACTACATATTTGATTATGAAGTTGGGATCCAAAAGCATTGCAACAGACCAAAACAAATCTAATCATAATTAAATTCAATAAAGATGAATGTAATGTCTTCCTTGAGTTTTTTTAAATTATCTTTACCAAGACAAGTTAAGGAAGGTATGTGAGACAGCACAAAAAATATCTTCAGGTTTTCTTGGTTTTCATTGCACTTTAAATCAGCAGTGTAATATACAACTAAATGAATGGTCACCATTTAAAATCTATAGGGAGAAGCCTGATCTCTAGAACAATTTAATAAATAGTTATAATTTACCCATTTTAGTAAGGACAATGACAAATGATAAGGCTTTCAAAGGTGACTGACCAAGATGATGGAGGACCTTAAATTCATTCCATGTAAGGATAAATTGTGAAAACCCGATATATTTATCCTGAAGGAGAGAAAAGGTATAGTGGGGGCAATTATAAGGACATGTAATGACTATATCCAATGTTTCAAGGAATGGAAAAGAAATTAAACTAATTCTGCTTGTCCCCAGAGGATAAAACCAGGAAGTCTCAGTGGCAGATAAGATCTTGATGTATGGAGATATTTCCTAATAAATGGAACTACCCAAGTGTAGAATGGGCTGCTTTTGGAGGTGGTGGGATCTCTCTCACTGAAGGTCTTCAGGTGGTAACTCTGAGGACTTTTCAGTAGAGGAAATTTGGGGGGATTTCAGATATAATTGGACTCAGTCTTTAAGGGCTTTTCCATCTCTAAAATTCTGGAATTAGACATAATTCACCAAAATCTGCTTTAGTTGCTTAATCACCTTTTCCCCATTTGTTCTGGAAGTCTCAGAAACTTAAAAGGAAGCTAGTTTTTTAAACTTATCCTCCCCAGTCATTAGTGAGTACGGATATGTTGCCAAAGTTACTCACAATTGCTGGGCTTATGGAAGTCATTCCACTTCAAAGTAAGAGCATTTCCCTTACATGTTTGGACTCTGAAAACAAAATTCCTAAATGATTTTTTTCTAACTAGTCTGATAGGAATTACTTCATAACAAGGCACTCTACCCCACTCTCACAATCATTATCATTTAAGTCCCCCCTTCCTGAAAAGATTGTCTGATGAGGACTCAGGCCAAGTTTACAGAGGTGGGGAAAAAAAGACAGAGGTATGAATTAAATTCTTAAAGTTTAGAAAAAGATTTCATGTTTTTATTACTATTTCTAAAGTTATTCTTGCCTATCATTACCTATGAAATATGCCTTTTGCCTCATAATCTACCTTCACCTTCTTTCCTTCCTTTTTTGAAGTCATAAGAAAAGTCTAGATCATATCATAGCTCATCATATCTATCATAGCTTTGAGATGCTTCACATGGCTTTTCTGTTACAATATGTGACCAAAGAACTACAGTGCCCAAAGATGCTACTCAATTTGTATTTTCTTGTGAATTTTGATAACTAAAGCATTAGCGATATGAATCAAGAGTATCAAGTCAGCATTTTAGTCTAGATGGAGGAAATTTGCAGCAATTATTCTAAAGAATATACAGACTCTTCCATTTGGTAGCTAAAGCCTTCCACAGTTGGACTCTTGTCCACTTTTCCAGTCTTATTTCTCATTCGGATAAACTGAATCTTGTTTCAATTCAACATCCCATTTCCTGCCTCTGCCTTTGCACAAATTGGCCTTTATGCCTTAGAAAGAACCCATATCTCCCTTCTACCTCTTAGAATCCATATTGTTGTTCAATTGCTTCAGTCATGTTCAATGCTTCATGACCCCATCTGGGGGTTTCTTGCCAAAGATACTGGAGTAGTTTGCCATTTTCTTCTCCAGCTCATTTTACATATGAGAAAACTGAGGCAACCAGGGTGAAGCGACTTGCCTAGAAGTGTCTGAAGCTGGATTTGAACTCAGGAAGATGATTCTTCCTGACTCCAGGGCAGCACCTTATCCACTATGCCACCTAGCTGCCACCAATCCATAGAATTCATATTATCCCTCAGACCTCACCTCAGATACCACTTCTTACAGGAAGTCTTCCCTAATCCCTCTCTGCATATATCACTTTATTCCTTCAGGTGCATGTAAATTCCTTCAGAACCGAGATGATTCCATTTTTGGTCACTTTTAGTAGACCCGGTGCCTAGTACATAGCCAATGCTCATTGTTTGTTGAATTCATTTCAATTCCATGAAACTTAATTGGTGTCGATTTTTGTTAGTTTCTGACTAACCTAAACTGGAATTCAGGGTTGTTTGTTGCCTTCTTACCCTGGTTTTGTACCATATCTCTCTTTTTTATCATATTGTCCTCCCATAAGGACTTTGCAAAACTCAATATGCTTAACAAACTCAGTTTCCATATTATTTCTTGATAATCACGGAGGACAGTGCTGCATTGTTCTGGGATGAGGCAACACCTGTCTGGCTCCAGATATGGGTGGACATCTCATTTTATTTTACCCCCCTTCCCCATCCCCCTCCTGCTGACAGAATTTTGCTACTGGCAGAAATAATCTAGAAATAATGTATATGCTCTGAAGAATTTTTCTTCAGTGGAGGAATACTTTTAATAATGTATTTAAAGCTTTGAGAAGTGACATGATATAATCGATAAAGAGTAGCTTCAAAAGCAAGAGAAGTGGGTTCAATTCTGCCCCCAACAAATTCTTTTTAATTGATTTATAATTTGCCCCCTTCTGATTTTCATTCTTATGGGGTGAGGTGTTGCAGTGGATAGAGCACCAGTGCAGGAGTCAGGAGGACCTGAGTTCAAATCTCACCTCAGACACTTGACACTCACTAGGTGTGTGACCTTAGGCAAGCCACTTAACCCCAATTGCCTCATCCTGGGTCATCTCCAGTCATCCTGATGAATATCTGGTCACTGGATTCAGATGGCTCTGGAGGAGAAGTGAGGCTGGTGACCTGCACAGCCCTGCCTCACTCAAAACAAAGTCAAGCGCAAGTCATATCATTATTTCTCTGATGGCATGGTCTTATTTGGCAACAAAGGATGAACATACACACAAAGGTATTCAAAGATCTGTTTTTTCATTGTTTCTCTGCTATTCAACATATTTGGAATAACCTCTCTCTTCCAACTTATGGAAACCATTTAACATGGAAAAAACTTTGATATTATCTAATTCAACTTCATCATTTTATATATGAGAATATCAAAACCCAGAGAAGTGTTAAGATACACACTAAATGAAATCACTCATTGATATTGATAGGAAAACTGAAAATTCAGGTTTCCTAACCTTCAGTCATATTTTATTTCCACCACATCATGCAAGAGAATTGGAAAGTCTTGTGACAACTGAACTCTTGTTTGCTGACGTTGGCTTGGGAAATTAATAAACAGAACATTTGACTTTGGGGGTAATGTCTTTAAAAAGTCCTGAATTCCATGATAACTTCACAAGATAGTAATCTCTCTTAATTTAGTGAATTAATATCATCAACCATTATCATCATCAGCATCATCAATCATCACCATCATCATCCTCATTTTGGAGAAAAGGAACCTGAGACTTAGGCTGACTGACTTGCTCATTGTGACACAACCAGTAAGTGTCAAAGGCAGGATTTGAGCATTCATTTCTCAAGAATTGAAGTCCAGCCTTCTTTCCATTATAACATCTAGTTAATAATATTTCATTCTATCTGGATTTTGCCCAAGCAAAAGAAAATGGAAGTATGAGTGTGTTCAATATAAAAATGCTCAGGGTAAATCAGTACTACTGGCTTTTTTCCCTTTCAAAACCAATTTTTCTTGTGGAAACAAATAGCTACATCTCTTCACCACCTGAAATTTATTCTAGCTACAAAGGTAGAACAAAAAGGAGAAAGATGATTTCCCAAATAATTGCGGAGGGCAGTGCTGGAGCTCCATTTTGTGGATATTCTGATTTCTGAATCTGTTTTAGGCAAAGTCTGAGATAATGTTAATCGCCCAAATAACTCCCTCAATTCTTCATTTTGTACAGTTGGACATGGCATTTGTATAGAGATGCCACCTCAGTACTTGTTGCTAAAGAAAGCCAGGAGGATCTATGAGGTATGAAAATAGTCTACATCATTTTAATTTTTAATTCAACCAGGTGTTTCTTTGTTTGTTTGAAAGGATCACTCTACATAATGAAAATGTAAGAGATTAGAAAGGACAGGTATCCTATCCAGGACAGGCCAATGACGAGAATGGATTCTTCTCCTTCAGAAAGAGAAAAATGTGTTTATTATTTTTGTTCTTGGTTTCCATTCTCAGAGAGCACAATAGAGCAGCCAGGACTTTAGATTCCCTTTTCCTGGTGAAAACAATGGACTAACAACACCTATCCCAGCCAACTTTCAGGAGTGCTGGGAAAAGTCAACCTTTGTCATTGACGATGAGCCATGGTCTTTTATTTCCTCCCAAGACTGTTCAGTTTCCCAATGCGCCCTTGATACTCCAAAGGAAACAGTGAGCTCCCTTCAAGATATAAAGAACAAATATACACACAAAGTGAAAAAGACAGTTCTACTACTCTTGCTATATTACACTATGGTGTGATACAAGTGGTAGTTTCATTATATACTATAGTAAATAGTAAGTATATACTATGCTGTATACTATTATAAGTAGTAAGTACTAAATACTACAGTAAGATTATTTTGACTAACAGAACTATTCTTACTATAGTATAGCATGTATTATAGTTAATAATGTGTATATATGTTTGTATATCTATGTATGTATAGTACAGATTATTTATATGAGGCAGCTAGGTGGTGCATTGCATAGAGTACCAGAACTGAAAGACTCTGGAACTTGACCAGAGTCAAGAAGATTCTTCTTCCTACATTCCAAACTGGCCTCAGACACTTATTAACTATGTGACCTTGAGTAACTCACTTCATCCTGTTTACCTCAATTTCCTCATCTGTAAAATGATCTGGAGAAGGAAATAGCAATCTGTTTCAGTCTCTTTGCCAAGAAAACCCCAAATGGCATCATGAAGATTTGGACATGAATAAAACATGACTGAACAATAATATATACCATTTATACTGTATACTTTTGACTATAGGAAAACTAGTTCTACTAGTCTTCGAATTAGTCTACTAGGTTTACTGTAGTCAATAGTATCTAATATACTATTTATATATATTATATAGTATTTAATATATAATAATATATGATATACTATGTGTGTATATGAACTATATTTGTATACATTTGTATATATGCATTATTTACTATAATAAATAACATATACTTACAGTAAATATTATGGTAAATAATATAAACTGCATATTTTATAGAACACCGTATTTTAGCAATACTATGTATAGTAAATACTCTATTCCACATACTATTTAATATAGTAATACTATATTTTGCTATTTTATGTTATTTACCCCTTATGTGTTATTTGCCTTTCTTTTTGTTGTCAATATTCTGTCATTTCAGTCATGTCTGACTCTTCGGGACCATATCTGGAGTTTTCCTGTGAAAGACACTAGAGTATTTGTCATTTCCTTCTCCAACTCATTTTACAGATAAGAAAACTGAGGCAAACCGGTTTAAGGGACTTGCCTAGGGTCATAGAGTTAGTAATGTCAGAGGTCAAATTTGAACTCAAGTCTTCCTGATTCCAGGCCAGCACTCTATCCACTGTCCCATGCCACTGCCTCAATATTATTTTACTACAATGAATAATATATAAAATAGTAATATATGATACAATATTGTATAGTGTAGTAAACACTACATTAAGACTAGTTTTATCAGTCTTACTATGATGGGGTAGGATGGGATGATATTGTATGGTTAGGATAGCATAGTACACTATATCACACTATAGCATAACATGCCACAGTTAGAACTGTACTTCACAGAAGGTTTCCCTGACAAATATAATTCGTAAATATTCTTACTACATTATAACTAAATCCCAATGCAAAGTTATGAAACCTTGTTAACATCACTCAGTAATTCATTTGTTCCTTTGGATCTTGCCAACCTTTGAAACATTGTGTTTTCCCAGAACACAATTAATGGCAGTATAGTTCAAGGCATAATGGAATACTGGCTTGGAATGCTTAAGGTCAGGAAGACTTCAGTTCATATCTGGCCTCTGACATTCACTAGCTGGGTCACCATCTGCTAATCCTTTCTGTACTGTTGGGGTCTTGATATAACGGCAGTGTAGGCATCTTTTATCCAAAATGCTGGATAAAAATAGTTTCTGTATTACTCAATGATGTAGAATTCCCATGTATAATCTTGTCATTTAAGTGATCCATGGACATTGATGTTAATCAACAAGAAAATTCAGATATCAATAGAGATTTCACATAAATCACCTCAACATTGACATTTTTAATGACTGGTCAAAGTACAGAGGGATAGGATGGAATACAAAGGTTAATTTATTCTAATTTGCATAGAATAAATTGGCAGTGGAGATCTGGAATGAGCAGACTATTCTAGCAAACTTCAAAATTGAAAGTCTCAATATTGGGGTAGAAATGGCCTTTTCCACATCCATATAGAACCAGCACCAAGTTCTGTGAACCCATGTCTATCTGTGGGTTAACTGACTTAATACTTCATTTTGCCATGACTGGAAGAGTTTCCTATTTACAGTCATACCTCCTTGATTCCCAGAATGCAATTAGCCAGAGGATGAAGTGGCCTATAGTCACTTATAAATAAGGGTTTAATGGGAAACAAAAAGCTGGCCAACATTGAACCACCCTGATTGGGCTGTTCCCTAACTCCAAGTCAGCATCTTGGGTTTGAATAAAAGAATGCTAATCTGCACTGTTGGCATATCTCTCCTTCTACTTCCTACTCCTTTCTGAAAGCTGTAGGCCAGTATGTATAACTGTCTATTGGCACATACCAGTGTGAGATAAGGAATAATTGGCATCCAAAAGGACATCAGTAAAGTATGTAGAAAAGCACAATAAATGATGATAGGGAGTCTTTTTGATGTGGAATACATAACATTGAACATCATTCTGATTAAGAGATCCACCTGCTTGGAATTTCTGTCTTTGAATCCATTATTAGACCAGTGACTCAAGGACATGTGATTTCATAGCAGCAGGTACTCTCATTGTCAGGGCTACCTTCATTGGTGCAACTTCCAATCTATCTATGATCACTGATGGATAGAAGTCTCTAGCAGTGGAGTTTCAAGTGAGTGAAATACCCTTGTCAAAGAGTTAATGAATGTTTTAAGTACAATTTGAACTCAAGTCTTCCTGACTAATTCCATTATTCTAGGTACAATCCCATACAGCCTATCAAAGGACGAAATGGAGATCTGACCTTTAAAATTCCCATGAGATACCTTAGGTTTAATACATACATACTGATTACTCCCCTTGCTTTGTCCTCCAGTCCCTAGAGGTGTGCATTACAATGGATGTGACAGTCAAATGGTATTTGTAATTGGTTTCATTAACTTTAAGAAGGCTAAACAACTTGAACTAACGGTATGATACGGTATATAATTATACAATGCTCTATAAAGGTACTAAATGTGCTCTCTAGAGGTGTTGGGGCATATCTGTTACTTTGATTGATGGATCTTTTAATCAGATCAAATGTCAGAATAAATTCAGGAGAATAGGTGTTATGCTAGTTTCCATCAGGAACATGGTTCCAATCATGTTCTTAAGCCCAAACAGTACTACCAAATTTAGGGACAGTTTCACAATGTCAGAAATAACTATTCTAGATTAGGCCTGGGATACTATTGCCAGGTGATTATGATCTAAACGTGTCTGACTGCAGGTCAGCCAGGCTAAAGATTAATACATGATCAGCCTCTTCTCCTTTAACATTTGTGGTTATTGTGGCCCATTTAATTCAATTAGTACTAATTATGCACCTGCTATGTGAGGCAGTGCTTGTAGAAGGAATAGTAAGTCAAATCCTTTCTCCAAAATGTTCAATTGTGTGATAATAACCAAGTTATTGAGTGTCTCAGTACTCAGAGGCAACCCTCTAAAGCTGTGATAACAGTGCATAGTCTGGCACTGTATGCTAGATTGGAGTCAAGGAAACTCGAGTTGGAATGCTCTCTCAGGCACTTACTAGCTGTACGACCCTGGGAAGTCATTTAAAATCTCTTAGCCTCAATTTCTTCAATTGTAAAATAGGAAGAATAGCCTTGACTTTATATGGTTGTAGTGAAGATCAAATTAAATATTTGTAAAGTACTTTGAAGACCTTAAAGAACTGTGCATGATGAACAGGAAGACTTCAGAGAGACCTGGAAGGACTTACATGAACTGATGCTGAGTGAAATGAACAAAACCAGGAGAACATTGTACACAATAACAACCACAGTGTTTGAGGACTGTTTCTGATAGACTTAGCTCTTCATATCAATGCAAGATCCTAAAATATTCCCAAAGGACTTGAGGCAAAATGCCATCCACATCCAGAGAAAGAACTGTGGAATTGGGACACAGAATGAAGCAGACTATTTTATCTTGTGTTTTGTTTTGTTTTTCTCATGGTTTCTCCCATCTATTTTAATTCTTCTATGCAACATGACTAATGTGAAAATGTGTTTAATAAGAATGTATGTGTAGAACCCATATAAGATTGCATGCCATCTCGGGGAGGGAAAAGAGAGGGAGGAGAAGAAAATTTAAGACTTATGGAAGTGATTGTTGAAAACTGAAAACAAATTAATTTTTAAAAAAGCACTGTGCAAATTTTAGCTATCATTGAATCCCAGATGAGTGGTGAGTATGTTAGGTTGGGGAAGAGGTTTTCACATCAGACATTACATCAATAAAACTGCAGTTCTGGACCACCTCCCCTCAACAGTCATAAAAGTGTGCTAGGCATTTAAGGAACAAATATGAAACAAATAGAGTCCCTGACCACAAGGAGCTTACTGTGCATTGGGCCAATACAACATGTATTTACAACTAAATAAAAGCAAAATAATTGAAGACAAGAGGTAAAGAGAAACATAAACAACTAATGAGAAAATGTCATTCAATTCAGTGCACATTTATCAGAATGCAGAACGACGTGCCAGTCTGTAAGAAAGCAAGAGCGAAACCAAAGCAGCCCTCACTCTCAAGAAATTTCTATTTGACTGAAAGGCTATATCTTATCAACTCTAGCACTTACTAGCCATGTGATTTTGGGCAAGTCACTTGCACCTTAGTTTCCTCATCTGGAAAGGGAGAAGGCTGGAATAGATTCTCTCAGTTTACCCTCTAGTTCTGAATCTAGGGAGAATAAAAGCTTCTTCAGAGAAGATACTTTTTAATCTTTTTAACTGTATTCCTAGTACCTAGCAGAATATCTAGTATACTGTAGGTGATTAATAAATATGGATGTATCGATGGATCTTACACTCCATTAAATATAAAAGAGTGATAAGGAAAGGCTTCATTCAGGAAAGGACACACTGCAGACAGCTTGGGATTCCAGGGTCCAGATGAGTTCCACATGAGTGCTGACCGCCCCTCAACCTGCCTGTAACATACAAAGTAGATAGGTTTAGCAAGTTGCCAATGAGCTAAAACATGTCAGGTCCATGAGATAGATCACTGACATTCTGAGGGTCTGATCCCATAAAGGGATTGAGATTCATCTTGAGTATCGAATCACATACTTAGGGGAAGAGGGCTAGGGAGAATTTATTCCTTTCATCTACGTAGTGGGCTACCTTTTGCTTCACTGGAGAAGTAACTGGCTTAAATGGTATCTTCAAACCTGCAAAGCTTCTCACACTCCCACAGATGCTCCACTCTGGATGGTGACAGATCACCATCCCAGTAAGATCTAAACTATTTCAATCTGCAGGAAATGTGCCAATCACTGAGAACTTACACATGACTTAGAGCCCACACACTTGCTCTGTTCTTTCATATGCAGATAAAGACTGGATCTGAGGAAAGCAATGTGGGACAACACTCCACAGTTGGATTTAAAATGCAGTCCTGTTGAAGGTGGGTGGGAGGTGGAAAGCATCGATTTCAAGTCAATTTCCCAACCTCATCTATTGCCTACTGCTGTGATTTCCAGGTGCTTGTCATTAGATGGATCCCAGGCAATCAGACACACAAAGACCTGGCTTCAAGGGAGGGCTCTCTCTTAAACTATTAGAATCAGGCAGAGTTTGACACTGTGTATTGGCTACACTGGCAGCAGCAGTGGTACAGTGGATGGAGCACTGGGCTTGAAGTCAGGAAGAGTCATCTTCTTGAGTTCAAATCTGGCCTCAGACAATTCCTAGCTGTGTGGCCTAGGCAAGTCACTTAATCCTGTTTGCCTCAATGTTTCATCTGTAAAATGAGCTAGAGAAGGAAATGACAAAACATTCCAGAAAACCCCAGCGGGGTCATGAAGGGTAAGACAACTGAAAAGATTGAACAACGACAAAAAATGAGCTATACTAATTAATCATTTGATGCCTTCATGCATCCCAGTTCCAATGTAGAGTTACTGAGGTGGTGTTTATTGGTAGTTTTTTCTGCCTGCAAAGTATAATATTGTAATGCCTATCTTTTCTAAAATTACCTAAAGAGATGACCCCTTTTAATCCTTTTATTTTTTCAGAATCCTAGATGCCAATTTTCTTGGATGCCTTGATTAGCCCCTGCAGTTCTAATACATGCCATCTTTCTTTTATTGCCAGAAGGAGGAACCTGTGAAGTTATAGCTGCACACAGATGTTGTAATAAGAACCGCATTGAAGAAAGGTCACAAACAGTAAAATGTTCGTGTCTGCCTGGAAAAGTGGCTGGAACAACAAGAAACCGACCATCCTGTGTCGATGGCAAGTAGATGACTCCCTTTTCAACCATTTCTGAATGTCTCCCTCTATATGCCTAATTACTGAGTTTTCAACTTTTATACTATAACACCTCATAGTAAAAAAGAAGACATTTGTTTGAGCCAGAATGTGACCAATAAAAGGGGGAGATCTTTGAGACCCATATTGTTGATGATTTTTTTTTTTTTATTTTTCAGTAGGGGATCCTGTGAAGTGATTTAACTAAATGGTTGGATTCTTCATCTTGTGAGATCTCAGTATATGGCCAGAAATTATTTTAGAAATTAAATGTTAGTCTAATTGAATTTGTTTTTCTCACTGGGAGCGACGTGGAGTATTGAGCTGAGTTTCTAAGAGCTGCAAATGCCTCTCCCCTTTATGGCTTGTCATAAAATGTTATATGTAGAAGTTATTTCAGAGACCAGTCAGTGAAGAAGCATCTGCCGCCCAAGAGCTTACTCAGTTCTCTCTTCCACATTGTGGGGGTTAGGGGCATAGTGCTCGCACCAAATGGAAAAGCCACATGAAGTTTTTTGACCTTCCCTTGATGCCAGAAAATTCTGACTTTTTTTTCTTTTTCTCTTATGGGATGTTTACATACTTTACTGTAAAATTTGGGCTGATATTATATAAAACTATACATATATTTATGCATTTTTGAGTTTCTAACCATTTTCTTTTGAATCTGCTGGCCTTTGTATGTCATCTGCAGCTTCCCACAAAAATCCCTAAAAAATCCTATTTAATTTCTTATGCTAAACTTCAATATATTGAAACCTCTACGGGGTAAGCTATGATGGGGAAGGAATAATTGTATCTAACAGGAGAGATAAAGTACATATACTAGTAGATGAAAATGAAATGTAAGCTGAGTAAATGAAAGTAAATACCAGCTGAATAAATAAATATGAGATAATTTAGGGAGGACACTAGCAGTCGCAGGATTTTAAAGGAGCTTTGAAAATATAGCAGGTGTCACTTGGAGTAAGATGTCTTGCACTTTTATCTGTCCTCAGTCAACTGACCCTGCAAAAGCCCCAGAATTTTTTTACCTTCTAACACAATTTTGCAAGCTCCATTGTGACATCTTGAAGTAGGTAAGGGGCTCTACAGAAGAGAAAGTGATAAGGAAATGCATTCCAGGTATACAGTATATAATGACGCTGGAAAGGTAGATTGGGAAAATGTACCTACACACACACACACACCACAAACTATATGAATACATCTATAAAGCATTCATCATAGAAACAAAAATTGGAGAATATTACTTGTTCATGAGCAGACCAAATCCAATACAGTAAAAACAAAACTACCTAAAATGATTTAATTATTCAGTGCCAGACCAATCAAATTACCAAAGGATTAGTTCACCGAGCTAGAAAAAATAATAAGTAAATTCACCTGGAAGAACAAAGATAAAAAATCTCAAGGGAAATAATGAAAAAAGTGTAAAGGAAGAGGCTCTAGCAATACTAGATATGAATATATAAAACAAAGAAGCAATCATCAAAATAATTGGTATTGGTTAAAAAAAGAGAGAGAGATTGACCAGTGAAACAATTAGTTGTACAACATAAAAAAGCAAATGAATACAATCACATAATGTTTGATAAAACCAAAGACTCCTGGGGTAAGAACTCACTATTGGACAAAATTGTTGAAAAAACAAGCAAGCAGATTGGCAAAAACTATAAATAGTTATAAATCAACATTTGGTCTAAATGTTATAACTACAAATCAACATTTGGTATAAATCAACATTTCACACCACATACAAGATAAACTGTATATGAATACATGACTTAGACATAAAGGACTACATTATAAATAAATTAGAGGAACAAGGAAGAAATTACCTCTCAGATTTATGAAGAGACAGTTCTTAACCAAATAAATGACAGAGAGAACTATAGAAGATAAAATAGACAATTTTGATTACATAAAATTAAAGTTTTGCGAAAAAAACCCAATGTATATAAAATTAGAATACTAAAAACATCTTTTCAGTGATTTTCTCTGATAAGAGATTTATCCTAAATATATAAGGAAATGATAAAATTTATGTGAATGAAAGTCATTCCCATTGATAAATGGAATTGGGAATCCCAGTACACAGACACCATGATATGTGAGAAATAGAAAGAGGATTAATTTAGCTAAACAAGCAGTTTCTAAGTCAGAAATCCTAATGATCATGGACATATTTTTAAATCCTCCAAAACACTAATAATTAAATACTTAATAACTAAATAATTAATTCTTAATTATTAAAGAAAATACTCCTTAGATTGAAAAAGTTGACAAAAGAGGAAACTTGCCAGTGTTGGTGGGGCTATGGGAAAATAGTCATATGAATGCACTGTTGGTGGAGTTGTGAGTTGATCCAGCCATTCTGGAAAGAAATTGGAACTGTTCCAAGTTATTACACTGCATATCTTTTGACCCAGAATTACTACTACCAAGCCTGTATCCCCAAAGAGAGAAAAAAAAAGGAATATCCAGAAATACAAAAATATTGTAGTAGCTCCATTTGTGTTGGCAAAGAATGGGAAACCAATGGGATACCTCTCAATTGGGGAACAGCTAAACAAATTATGGTACTTAAATGTAATCGAATACCATTGTGCTATAAGAAATTATGAAGGGGATAGATTCAGAGAAATGTAAGCAGCAGCAGCGTATGAACTGGTAGCAAGCAAAATGAGCAGAAATAGGAGAACAAGTCGTAAAATAAAACAACTGTAAAAAAAAAGCAACTTTAAAAGACTTAAGAACTCTAATCAATACAATGCTCACCATAATTACAGAGTAGTAAAGATGAAGTAGACTATGCACCTCCACATCAACTCAGGGTGCAGAATGAGATATATTTTATATGATCAATGTTGAAATTTGTTTGACTTGATTAGGCATATTTGATATAAAAGCTTTTGGCTTTTTTAGTAAAGACTGGAGAGGAAGAAGGAAAGGACAGATTTTTGTTAACTGAAAAAATAAAATTAGAAAAAAAAGGTAAATTGGGGGTCATCTAAACCAATGCTTCTCAAAATTTTTGGCTTCAGAATACCATTATACTCTTAAAAATTATTGAGGACCCCAAAAAAGCCTTTGTTTATTGCAGTTATAACTATTTATATTTACCATATTAGAAATAAAAATATCTTAACATTACCATGAAAATAGTTTCATATTATGGACAGGCTCAAAGAGTCTCAGGGACCCCTAGGAGTCCTTGGACCATATTTTGAGAACCACTAGTCTTAATCAATCCACCACAACCTCAGTTTACAGATAAGGTCAAAGAATTGACAACACCCAGAGAATCAGTATCAGAAAAGCAAATAGAACCTAGGTCTCTTGACTTTAAATCCAAGATGCAAGAGAGAGAGACAGAGAGAGAGAGAGACAGAGACAGACTCCCAGTAGAATGGAAGCTCCTTGAGGAAAGAAACAATTTAATTTTTCTTTGTATTTCTGGCTCAGTTAGCTTATTAAGTTTTGTTTTGTTCTTAATGAATAAATGTTACACTAAAAAAAATCAAATGACATAATCTTTATAGCTACTGATATTTGCTGCAACATGTAGACCTCAACACACTCATGCTGGTCCAGCCCCTGACAGACATTCGTGTGTTATCAGAAGTTCAATGCAGGAAGCCAACCCAACTTGAGTTCCCCTGATATTGTGAGATTGTGAGGACAGAAGTGGATCCCATGAACTACACATACGTATTACTCAACCTTGTCATGAGTCTAGTCCTTTTCCTAGCATATACTTCTGTGATGATACCCTTTACACTGGTTCTGTTTCATGATTCTTTGTATTTTGTTGCAATCCACTTCTGTATGCCATGAACCTCTCCATTATCCTTTTGGTGTTACCTAAATTCCATTTTTCTGAAGCAATACTGTTTAATGAACTACCTAAAGTAATCACTTATGAGAAAGGCACATGGCTAAAGAAGCAAAAACTTTCTTCACGGTGGCTAGAGGGGCCTGTTGGCTCTAAGAGGTAATAAGCATTAGAAACCAATTATGGTTCCCTGTGCTTATCGCCAAAGGCAGCGTAGACAATTACAGCAATGAATCTTCATTCAGTTTCCATTTTCTTTTTTTTAACCTTTAATGATTTGGAATCAAAAAACCTTCAAAATGAAAAGACAATAATGGTACATCTATCCTGGCAGGAGTGGAGATGGCACCAGGTGCCAAGTCAATGGGAGAGGGAAACTTATCCAACAGCAAGATTTTGTGTTTCAGAAAGATCTATGCCATTTCTTAGAAAATCGAAACTCTCTGGAGACACTGGGACAGGCAAGTAGGTTTAGAAATAACTCTTCCAAATAAAACTTGAATTCACACTGAAAATTCAGAGTTTGACATAGGACAATGACATTTTCACACACCACAGAATGCTTTTGAGAACCATCCTGGAGAACACTGGAAGGAAGCATTGTGAGGATATGGAAAGAGCTCTGGGTTTAGAGAGGAATTCAGTTCAGATACTTTCTCTTCTGTGTGAGTTCTCCTTAACCTTCAGTGTTCTCATGAGGTGGTACAATGGATAGACCACTTGACCTGGAATCAGGAAGATCTGAGTTCAAATCCAGTCTTAGACTAGACATTTGACTTCACACAAGTCACTTGGCCTCTGTTTGCCTCAGTTTCTTCAACTGTAAAATAAGAATAATAATAGGACCTACTTGGCAGGGTCGCCATGAGGATCAAATGAGATATTTGTACAGCACTTAGCACAGTGTCTGGCACATAGCAAGCATTAAATAAATGTACCCAGAAAATGAGGAGACTGGAGGCAGTCTGATTTTAAGATACTCACCAGTCCCAGTCTTATGATTCTACACATTTATCATCTGAAACAACAATTTGAAATTTCCCAATGTGGCAGGCTCCCTGTTTAGCATTTAGAGCCCTTTCAAATCTGATCCTAGCCTACCTTTCTAGGCCTATTATACATTGTTTTCTTTCATGCAGTCATGTTCCAGCTAAAGTGTTCCTCCCTACCACTGTTTATAACAAACATTTCCTCTCTCACCTACAGATGTTTGCACATACTATCCCCCCTGCCTAAATTGTACTACCTTCTCACATCCATTTCTTAATTGTTAAAAAAAAAATCAGATGATTCCTGAAGTAGTCTAATGGTTGTTATAGTAAAGACACAGCTTAATAGTCTTGGTTTTCCTTCAAATCCAACCAGAGCTTCTTCAGCACCATCACTTCTGGGGACAGCTACTACTTATTCCTTCTACAGAATCTCACTAATGCTAGGCATTTGTCCTTTTTGATCCACTGGAAAATTGATAGAAACCAGGTATCCCACATAAAGACAGTAGACAATCCAAATGCTCGATTTTTCCTAATCAGATTCATTTTCATGAAATTTGCCTCTGATCACAAGCATTAAATGAATATTTCCTCCAAAGTTGCAGGTCAGGAGGCTTCTGCAATGTTTTCGAGAAACACTGATTCAGAGTGAAACCTCTCGGAAAATATTTTGTAGTGAAGCATTTCGGAAAATGTTTGAGAATTCAAGATTAGGATATGGGTCATTTAAAATAAGCCCAGAAAATTAGGGAGAAACCTTAGCCCACTTTTCTAAAAGTTCTATTTTGGGAAAGAGTAGGCCATTTTAAACAGCATTCATTTATTTAAAAAGAAACACAGGCTATACAATTGCAACTGGAAAAGCATACTCAAAGGCTTCAATTGTAAAGAAGCCATTTAAAGTAAGTTATGAAGGAGAGAGCATTGTGCCCTTGGACTCCTGCCTAACGCCACACTGAAGTCAATATGAATTATTATCCTTTAATTCACACCCTGTCGTGTTTTATTGCTTAATTATTCTGTTACCAAGAATAAGGGGGGGGAAACCCAAACACCCCATGATAATAGCTTTGATTGAGACTAACTGAAAATAAAATGTGTATTCTTCCAGTAACTACTCTTTCAATAACCTTACTCTTCAGAGACAAAAAAAATCAAAGTCAGGTAGAGTCTGGAACATAAAAGCAGGGTGATTCCAAATGGCATAATGGAGTAGAGAGAATGACGAGCAACATGGAAAAGTTAGGAAGAGCATTTGTTCTAGGACATGAAAAGTTGCCTCTGGTCTGTACTACCTGGGCATGTGTTAATATCCCTTGTCCTGGTATCCTCATCTGTAACATGAGGAGACTGGATTGGTTGGCCTCTGAGGTCCTTTAGGATCATAAGTTCAAGGATTGTTCCATCAACAAATGTCAAGATCAAGGCCACATGTAGACTTCCCTTATGTTATTAGTACACTTGTGATTTCCAACCTTATTGCCAATAAATAGTTTCTTAAAAGTATTAAGGATTTTTTAGTTAAAAGTTATTATAGGTACAGCTAGGTGGCACAGGACATAGACCACCAGCCCTGGAGTCAGAAGGACTTGAGTTCAAATCAGTCTTCAGACACTTGGTAACTGTGTGACCTTGGGCAAGTCACTTAATTTTGACTGCCTCCAAAGGAAAAAAGTTGTTGTCTAAACGATGTTAAAAGACATGGATAAGAAAAGGTATCAATCAAACATCCATGTTAACAATGATCATTTAAATGCATTTAAATTATGATTACTTTGAAGAGGAAATAATGATCACTAGACCAGCATGGATTAATTAAAAACATGTCTTGCCTTCCTAAATTCATTTTTTTATGACAATTTGCTAAACTGGTTATTGTTTTGTATTTTTCTTTCTTTTATGGTTTGGGCAGGGGTGCTTTTATGTACATCAGAGGCAATATTGTCATTGAAGAAATCACAGATTCATTTGAATACTAGATGGGTAGATCAAAGGGTTTGAAATTGACATCAACATACACACAGCAACATCCCCTGTACATCTACAAGTTAAAAGCCTTCTATATGTGTATGTACATCAAGTTTCATTTTTAAAAAGAGAGAAAAAGCTAGCTTGATGACTAAGATTATTTTAATGTAAATGCTTAAATCCAATTAGTTACCTACTGGGTACATTTTTCAATTCTTTTGACAGAATTAAATCTCTCCCGTCAAAAGAAAAATGGCTTATATCTCTCTATGTGGCCAGTCTCCATGACACGTGCTTCTGTAAGCTATTCCTCATTTGAAAATAAAAGTTATTGTCATCGCTCTTGTAGGGTTTTTGTTGTTATTTGCATTTCTTTTGCTTTTCTGGAAGAGGTGAGAAACTATGGACATATGACATTGCATATAATGTTTTTTAATTTTTAACTTTATTAATGTTTTACTTGGTTTTTCAGAAATCTTTCTTTTTTATACTTTCTCCTAAAGAATAGTTTTCTAGAAACATCAGTGAATATTAGAAGGAAAGGAGAAAGGGATATGTTGGGAAATGCAGGTGATATCAAAACAAAAAATAACATTAAAAATTTGTAAATGTATCTTTATCCCTTATACTGGTTCTGTAGGGTAAAATATCCATTCTTTGTCAAATATCTCATTTTTTTCTCAGTTGCTATACCAAGATAAGGACTGGCTTCATAATAATATATGCTCACTGGCCTTTATTGCAGTCTTGAAAATATTAGGGGAACTTTGAATAAAAGTAAGCATCATCCTGACCATAACAATAGCTTATTATGTGTGCATATGTGTGTGTATATGTGTGTGTGTTTCTGTGTGAGTGTAAACTATCCATTTATTTTTTTTTAGCTTTTTTTATTTTAATTTATTTATTTAACTTTTTACATTCAATTTCACAAAATTTTGGGTTCCAAATTTTCTCCCCATTTGTCCCCTCCCCCAACCCCAATACACCGAGCATTCTAATTTTCCCTATCACCAATCTGCCCTCTCTTCTATCATCCCTCCCTTCTCTTGTCCCCATCTTCTCTTTTGTCCTGTAGGGCCAGATGACTTTCTATTCCCCATTGACTGTATTTCTTGTTTCCTAGTAGCAACAACAATAATACTCGACAGTTGTTCCTAAAACTTTGAGTTCCAAATTCTCCCCATCCCTCCGTCCCTACCCATTCCCTTTGGGAAGGCAGGCAATTCAATATAAGCCATATCGGTGTAGTTTTGCAAATGACTTCAATAATAGTCATGTTCTATAAGACTAACTGTATTTCCCTCCATCCTATCCTGCCCCCCATTGATTCTATTCTGTCTTTTGATCCTGTCCCTCCCCAAGAGTGTTGATTTCAAATTGCTCACTCCTCCCATTGCCCTCCCTTCATCATCCCCCCCACCATGCTTATCTCCTTCTCCCCGACTTTCCTGTATTATAAGATAAGTTTTCATACCAAAATGAGTGTGCATTTTATTCCTTCCTTTAGTTGAATGTGATGAGGGTAAACTTCATGTTTTTTTCTCAGCTCTCCTCTTTTTCCCTCCACTAAAAAGTCTCCTGCTTGCCTCTTGAATGAAATATAATTTACCCCATTCCATTTCACCCTCTCTCCTCCCACTACATTTCTCTCTCACCATTTCTTAATTTCTTTTAAGATATGGTCCCATCCTATTCAATTCACTCTGTGCTCTCTGTCTCTGTATGTGCATGCATGCATGTACATGTGTGTGTGCTTGTGTGCATGCGTGTGTGTGTGTGCATGTGTGTGTGTGGTCCCACCAACTACCCAGATACAAATATTGTCTTTCCATGTAGGAATGTAAACAGTTCACTTTTGGTAAGTCCCTTATGACTGCTCTTTGCGGTTTACTTTTTCATGCTTCTTCTCATTCTTGTGTTTGAAAGTCACATTTTCTTTTCAGCTCTGGTCTTTTCATCAAGAATGCTTGAAAGTCCTCTGTTTCATTGAAAGACCATATTTTCCCCTGAAGTATTATACTCAGTTTTGCTGGGTAGGTGATTCTTGGTTTGAGTCCTAGTTCCTTTGACTTCTGGAATATCCTATTCCACGCCCTTCGATCCTTTAATGTAGAAGCTGCTAGATCTTGTGTTATCCTGATTGTATTTCCACAATACTGGAATTGTTTCTTTCTAGCTGCTTGCAATATTTTCTCCTTGACCTGGGAACTCTGGAATTTGGCCACAATGTTCCTAGGAGCTTCTCTTTTTGGATCTCTTTCATGTGGTGATCGATGGATTCCTTCAATACTTATTTTGCCCTCTGGTTCTAGAATATCAGGGCAGTTTTCCTTGATAATTTCATGAAAGATGATGTCCAGGCTCTTTTTTTGATCATGGCTTTCAGGTAGTCCCATAATTTTTAAATTGTTTCTCCTAGATCTATTTTCCAGGTCAGTTGTTTTTCCCATGAGATATTTCACATTCTCTTCCATTTTTTCATTCTTTTGGTTTTGTTTTGTGATTTATTGGTTTCTCAGAAAGTCATTAGCCTCCATCTGTTCCATTCTAATTTTGAGAGAACTATTATCTTCAGTGAGCTTTTGAACCACTTTTTCCATTTGGCTAATTCTGCTTTTGAAAGCATTCTTCTCCTCATTGGCTTTTTGAACCTCTTTTGCCAATTGAGTTAGCCTATTTTTCAAGGTGTTATTTTCTTCCGCATTTTTGGGGGTCTCCTTTAGCAGGGTATTGACCCATTTTTCATGCTTTTCTTGCATCTCTCTCATTTCTCTTCCCAGTTTTTCCTCCACCTGTCTAACTTGATTTTCAAAATCCTTTTTGAACTCTTCCATGGTCTGAGCCCACCAGACATCCCCCTGGGATGTCTGGGATACAGAGGCCCCACCCTCCACATCTTTCCCTGATGGTAAGAATTGTTCCTTGTCATCAGAATTGAAAGGTAGGAATATCTGTTCCCCAAGAAAGTAGCTTTCTATGGTCTTATTTTTCTTCCCTTTTCTGGGCATTTTCCCAGCCAGTTACTTGAGTTCTGAGATTCCTGTCCACCCCTGCCTAGATCTGCCCAGCTAGTGCTTGGGGTCTGAGATTCAAATGCTGCTCCCCAGCCTCAGGGCTTTCAGTGGCAGGCAGGGCTGCTATTCAATGTGAGCTTAAGTTCTGGTGCTTGGGTGGGGGCAGGGCCACCTCCCAGTCTCAGTTCCCTCAGGGGGTTTATGCAGAGACCTTCGGTAATGGCCCTGAGCTCCTGCCTGCTGCTCTGGGAGCCCCTGGCCACCGCTGCCTCTGCTGCTGCTTCCCGAGGAGGCCTGAGCCACGGAGACACACCGCTCCCCTCTCGGCCAGCCCAGAAGTCTCTCTCACTGACCTGGAGCGCCTGTGGGTGGAGGGACCTTTGGGGCTGCCGGAGATTCCGTCCCTGAAGCCTGCTCAGATCTGCTCCTCTGGGACCATGCAGCCAGGGCAGCGCAGGGGTGGGCTCTGTGTCCGGTGCAGGACGGAGCTTTGGGGATGGCTTTCTGGAACGGAAATCTCTTCCATTGTGTTTCTGCGTGGCTTACTCTGCTCCAGAATTTGTGGGGAGTTTTTTTTTACAGGAAATTTCTGGGCTGTGGATTTGAAGCTAGCATACGTAAGTTTTTCTACTCCGCCATCTTGGCTCCTCCCCCCCAAACTATCCATTTATATACATATATTCGCATAGAACTTTTCATGGTTTCTCATATGAGTTTCACAAAAACTCTGACAAAAACCCTATTACCAATAACTTCCTGTTACAGATGAGGAAGCTGAGACAGAGACAGATTATGACTTGCTGAGGATAACTAGTAAATGACTGAGGTGGGATATGAACCTAGTCTTCCAGACTCCAAGTCCAGAGGTCTATCTAAAGACACAATGCTTAAGAAAGGCACTGTATGGGTTACTTATTTTTTGTTCAAAGCTGCCATTTCAATCATGTAGGAGCCAATGAAAGAACTCCCTCTGAGAATGAAGATCAATATCCATTCTGCAATGTAGAATGTCTTAGAGTGTCATCTGCCCCCTAAGACAGTAAGTGGCTTTTTCAGACTCACATCTCCTGGATGAACCAAAAATATAACAAACTTGGGTTTTGCTGACTCCATGATCAACCCTCTATCCACTCTGCCACACTTTCTGTCCTACAAATCTTAAAGCCTTGTGTAAATGAGAACTGTGGTTATTCTTCAGATTTCCCTATAAAGGGGGTGGTTTGTTTAGGCTTTGTCTCATCATAAAAGAGAGCTAAGTCTCCTGACAGAATCTGTCATCAGGAAAATGGCCAAAGGAAAATATTGAACTTACCTGGTTTGTGCCAGATTCATTAACCATGAAGCCAAATCAACATCACTTTTTTTTTTCACAAGCAACCAGGTAGGCACACAGATTTGGCTGTGATGTGGGATATGCATTAGAAAAACTGTGTTATTACCAGACCTCCTGGCATTGTAAACACCAAACCCTTGGCAGTTATGGGCTAAATCTGAATTTTGTTAGGCTTTCTCCCATATTCATCAACAATGGAATTCCCCAGGAACAGTCACATAGCCAGTGGCTTCCATTTATCTCTCATACCTCAAGTGACTTCAAAGACCTGATCTTCTGGTCCCAAGCGAGAGCACTTTCCATCAATTCTTATTTCTTGAGAAAGGGAAAAAATGTTTTTTTAAATCTAAGGAGTCAGCTTCTTATCCCTCTTAGTGTGCACCGACATAGATAAGAAGAGATTTCAGAGTCCTGTGTTATTAATGTGCTGTCTCTAAGAATAACGAGCAAGGTTTGTGAATTATTTCACACTTCCAAGAAAATCTATAGTCCTCTCCTTCCACAACACCACTGGAAACAACTCAAGATGTTTGTATTTTTCTGATAGGCAGAATCAGATGACTTCATTTGTGTTGGGGATAATGATAATGTGTGCTATACCCTCGAAAGGGCTGTTTATAAGTCCCTAAAACAGGGTAAATCATGAGCTGGAGGGCAAAAAAGACAACTTTGTCATCTTGTATCAGCTGTTCTCTGAATTATTAGGTATTTTATTTAGCATGGTATTAAAGTTTTTCAAGGCCCCATATTCTAGGAATCTCTTGACATTGTAGCTGAAGTTAATAACATTATGGAATGGTTTAGTCATCTACTCATTGAAGGGACAGTCATAGGCCTTCACTCTGTAGTACTGAAGGAAGAACCCAAACTAACACAATGGAAAGAGTTTATCTCATGCCTAGGATGGGAAATGTTCAGTTGACTCAAATTTTATTGATATTATAATTTCAGCCATCAATCAGAAATAATAGTACTAAATGCTCTATCAAAAAGGTGACTGATTATTGGCCAAGAACTCTGGCCTTTGGAATACGTAACAAACCAAGCCAGCTAAGTTAATCAAGCCAAATGGTTTATTCAGCTTTAAGAGTTCACAACTGATTACATGAATTTTGCTTCTGCACCAGTCTCATATTTATTTTATATTAGTTTATCATAGAGGCCTGGTATTGTGTTTAGAATACTGGGCATAGGGTCAAAGAAGACCTACGTTCAAAACCCAAACCTGAAATTTGTTTATGTGACTCCCCCAAATCATTAGCTTCAGTATACTTCTGACCACTCCCTAGACTTAATTCCTGAGTAATAAGTGAGCAATATGGTAGAAAGTAATAAGAGGGCAACACGTTAGAACGTAAAGAGCTCTGGTTCTGGTCAAAAGTTCAGTCATTTTTCAGTCATGTTCGACTCTTTGAAACTCTCTTTGGGGTTTTCTTGACAAAGATATGGAATGGTTTGCCATTTCCCTCTCCAGCTCTTTTTACAGATGAGAAAACTGAGGCAAACTGAGTTAAGTGACTTGCCCAGGGTCACACAGCTAGTTAAGTGCTGTATTTGAACTCAGGAAGAGTCTTCCAGACTGTAGGCCCAGCACTCCATCCACTGTATCACCCAACTGTCAAAGGATGAGGGTTGAAATCTTGCCCCTGGCACTTACTACTTGTATAAATTGGGCCAGTTCCTTGATCTTCCTGGGCCTTCGTTTCCTCAACTGTAAGTTGATATAGTGGGACCAAGTAGTCTCTGAAGTCCTTTCTAGCTCTTTGACTATGGTCCAGGCTGCATTGGTAGTGGAAGTTCTTCACATAGTTTATTTTGCTCCCACGTATTTGATTAAAAGAGTTTCTGTATGAATAGCTAAAAGGGATCCAGTGAAATCATGTTTAAACATTGGAAACCAAAGTGGTGTGTTGTATTTTGTGGGTTATGTTGTTTTTACAAGTAGCTTAACCAAGAAGTCACATATATCCTGAGTGTGGGGAGCTATCATTGGTATATCTGGCTGAAACTAGAAGCAAAAGGGTAGGATGTGGGGGGAGCAGTGTATTTAGTGTATGGATTTCCATTCATCAATAAATGAGTTCTCAAACAGATCTGTTGCTAAGCATATATAATCCTTCTATTCTGTGCCAGGAATTATTCTAGGTACTAAAGATACAAAGGCCAAAATGAGGCACCTTAGTCTCAAGGATTTTATATTCCAGTTGGGGAAACAATGGGTTTATAGATAATTATAGGATATGTATAATAACATATTGTTGAATACTTGATTTCTCCTTGTTTGGGAGGTAATAATCCTCTTGCCTTATGTGATGTAATGCCAGCAGGGCTATAAGGAACATTAGTAGTCATTTCATCCAGACCCTCATTTTCATATGGGGGAACTGAGTCCACGGATGTAATGTGTCTTGCAGTCACATATCTAGTCTGTCATGAAGTAAAGTCTAGAACCCAGGTCTACTTGTTACTTAGATCAATATTCTTCTTACTACACCCTTGCATGGCCTTTATAGGTCCTAGAATTAATGTAAATACCCACAAGTGACATGAGGGGTGAGGAATGTGAGATTACATTTTATTCCCTTTAATAAACTTATTTAATAATTTTTCCCTTTAATAAGCAGATGAGTATAAATGAAAAAGGAATGCAATACTCTTCACATCCACGCTTAATATAACTACAATTCAGTTTACCCTTGAGGCAGAGACCCAAGAAGCAATTAATTGAGACCATCAAAAATCTCCCTGTTCACTTTCCTCCGGCAGATTTCCATACCTCTTGGTGAACGCTTCAGAAAACAGCAAAGAAAAGCAAACCCAATTGCCGTCTTTGATATCAGCAGCTTCCACACATGATATCAGCACTCCTCTCTGTCACCTAACCCCACTTCTTCCACTCCATCACTGCGATGTAGGATTCTCATTCAAAAAAAAAAGTTGTAAAGAAGGTTCTGATCTAAATATTCGAGTCCCTTTTCTATCTCAAAACCCCCTTCTTTCTACCTCAATTTAGATTCTTCGCAAGGTGGGAGAGTGTAAGGAGGGGAGGGGTTTCAGGGGAGGGGAATTGCTAACATGAGATCAAGTTTAAAATTGTAGACAGGTGTTATTTCATGTCAACGTACTTTCCTCTTGATAATAGTTTATCTCCCCCTTTGTCTCCAATTCATTTCTTTCGGGCAGTCCATGCATCCCCAAAGGCAGCTTTTATAATACCTGCACCAAAGGCTGCCTGATGAAGCCCTTCCTGAGAGCCCAGGAAGCTGACTAGAATTCTAATAAGTAAGATTCCAGCTCTTGAAAATGGGGATGAGAGAATGACAGCTTTCTTACTCAGTGAAAACGGCACACTTCAGACAGAGTATCTGAACAAATTTCGCCATTTGTTTCCCAGAGAATGTCAGTGGGAATGGGTAGCAAAGATGATTCAGTCACATGTTTGTCACATGGGTCCAATTGTGCTTGAGATTTTGGGAAGGCAGGCGAATAGACCTGTCATTTCCATACAGTCCAGAGGAAACTCAGGGGAGCTCCCTATCTAGAATAACACTCAAATAAGTTGCCCAACCTGAATATAGAGGCTAAGTTATTACTAGGGCTAAAGGATTAGGGCTATGGGTCAGAGTATTGAAATTTCAAGGGTGTAAAGTGTCATTTTGGAATTGTAGATGGGTGTAATTTCATAGAATTGATTCCCCCTCCCAAGAAACTGAATTGGTTTTACTATGTACCTTTCAGGCCACAAAGTATATTATTGATTTAAAGGTATAGTACTTGCTACATGTCCCTGGCACCAAAATTGCTAGCAATGGCTCTCTATGGAGGCAAAAGATTAATTGAACCATTTAGTAGTTGGTCTCCTTTGAAGTATCCCTTGGATCTGACCTTTTTTCTTCTATAGTGGAAAGGACAGAGAACATACTATAATATGGCAATGAGAGATGTCTTGTTTCCCCTTTGCTGCCATTCCAAACTTCTCACCCCAATTTTCCAGTGCCATTAGTGTAGTTTAACCGGAAAGGCAAAGGATTTAAACTGAATCACTAACTGGAAATTTTCCAGTAACTAAGCCAACTTTAACTATTCCAAAGGACTGGCTTTGTTTCTTATTGTTGGAGAGTTGGTGACATTAGAGGCAAAAAAAATCAGGTTGTCTAAAGAAAATTCACTTTACAATGTTGGAGGTGAATGAAGATGCCAGAATACATTTGTAATGGGAATTACTGGAGGAGCTTTGACAGAATTTTTGAGTTGGAAAGAATTGTAGAAGACCAATGGTAAAATATAGGATCACAGATGGAAAGTTGGTGGAGACATTAGAGGCTACTGAGTCTAACCATCTCATTTTATTAATGAGGAAACTGAGGCATGGAGAGAAGATTTGCCTGCATCACTTAGTGTCAGAAGGAGGATGCAAACACAGAGTCTTCTTAAGTCCATATCTAATGTTCTATCCACTATCCAGAGGTGTCATATATGTAAATTTTGGGTCACATGCAGCCCCAAACATTCCAAATGTGGCCTGATTCAGATTAAAACGTAATTAGGAAATATTTAACAAAATAAATAATACAAAAATACAAAAATGTGAGGTTTTTAAAATAAGCCTGTGGCCACAGCAATTCTTATGTACAGTTTAGTTGCCTCTATGTCTATTTGACTTTGACAATGCCCTACTCCACCTACGTCTTGTTTCCAGGGCCTCCATCAGTGGCAATCTTGGCTAATCGATGCACGAAGAAGAATCCTTCCTACAGCATAAGTGATCATTCAGCCTATGCTTGAAGATAAATCATGAGGAAAACCCACCCCATTTCCCAAAGCAGCTCCTTCCATTTTGGGACAACTCAATAGAAGACAATTAGATGGATATGGAGTTGACCAGATTCAAAGACTAATCATTAATGACTGAATGTCAACTTGAAGGAAGGTCTCCAGTGGAGTGTTCCAGGAATTTGTGTTTGTTTTTATACTGTTTGAGATGTTTATCAAGGCCTTGAATAAAGGCCTCCTTATTATATTTGCATATGACACTGAAAAAAATTAATACACTAGATGACAGAATCAAGAGCCAAAAATAAAAAAAAGAAAGAAACTTGACAGGCCAGAAAATTGGAAATTTGATTGAACCAAATCAAATTAAATTTAGGAGGATAAATGTAATGGTTTAATCTTAGCTTCAAAAATCAACTTCCCATGCATAAGATGAGTGAATTGATCAGATAGCAATTTTATCTGAAAAAATATCTGGCAGTTTTAGTGGATTATAAGTGCAATAAGAAGCAAACAGAATGACAGGGCAAGTTTTTAAAAGCTAATACATACTTGAGCTTCATTAAGACAATCGTAGCTTCCTGGAATAACAAGGTACAAAACCCATTGTACCCTTCCTGGGTCAGACAGCCCCTACATCAGGGGATCATAACTTTTTTTTTAATGTCATGCATGGACCCTTGCGTAACCTGGTGAAGCCCATGCACACTTTGTCAGAACTTTTATTAAGAAGTTAAAGAAAATTCAGAAATATATAAAGGAAGCCAATTATATTGAAATACCACTGTCAAAATATATGTGTGTCTATGTGTCTGTACGTTTGTGTGTATGTGTATGCATATGAATATGAATACATAGTATTCATTTTGGAAAATTTTAAGTTCCAAATTCTCTCCCTCTCCTCCCCCACTCCTTGAGAAGACAAATAATTCGATATTGATTATACACATGAAGTCATGAAAACCATATTTTCATATTAGCCATGTTACTAAAGAAAGCAAAAAAGTATGCTTTCATTTGTGCTCAGTTATCGGTTCTCGATCTCTGGAGGTAGATAGGATTTTTCTTCATGGGTCCTTTGGAATTGTCTTGGATCGTTGCCTTGATCAGACAGAGCTAAGTCTTTCACAGCTGATCATCCTTCCAATATTGCTGTACAATGAGCTTCTGCTCCTACTCCCTACACTCCGCATCAGTTCATACAGGAATTCCCAGGTTTTTCTGAAACCACCCTGCTCATCATTTCTTATATATTCCATTACAATCGTATACCACAACTCGTTCTGCCATTTCCCAATTGTTGAACATTCCCTCCATATCCAATTCTTAGACACCACAAAAAGAGTTGCTGTAAATATTTTTGTACAAATAGGTACTTTTCCCTTTTCTTTGATCTCTTTAGGATACAGACCCAGTAGTGGTATCGCTGGATCAAAGGGTAGACATAGTTAATAGTACTTTGTGCAGAAGAACAATGTATTTTCATTTTCATAACAAAGTCTTCAGATTGGAGCTATAAGTAGTAATTTTGACACGTGGGGGAAAAATGAAATGATCCCTCAAATCAATTTTTCATCTAAGGTACAGCTGCCAGGTGTAGGAAGAATGCCATCTGGTAGCTTCATGGTTTATCTAATTGTTCTTGCTAACTAGGAGCTAAATTACATTGTTTCTATACTGCTGAAAAAGTACCATTTTACTTCTCTAAATTTTGATATCCCGAGTCAAAACTTTCATTGTCCGATCTTAGTTATACCTCTGCTCTGAATTCATGACCAACTGGCATACTAGCTGGGAGACACTAAAGACTTGTCTTTTTTTTTCTTAGCCTGCGTACGAATTGATTACTTGATGATATCCCTGAGCACCATAAGGTGCTTTTTTTGGGACTGAGGGGTGGTGTTTGTCTGCATTGCTATTATCCCATGCAAACAAGGGCAGAAATGAGACAACCAGCCTCATTGCCCAAAGGAGTTGAGTTGTTGCCTTCATGTGCAATGTACACACAGCTGTGGATCTTTTTTCCTTCGAGGAGAACACAGGGGAATAAGGAAGTTCTTGTACTTGACGAAGCTGATAAACAGCCAGATGTTTGGTGTGAAAAAAAACGCACTAAGTTAAAGCCTCTGCTTCTATCATCACTCTTCCTTGTTAAGGAGATTGGCTTATAGATATGGTAAAAATGTTTAACAATTTGTAAACCTTGGAAAACAGGATCCAAGTGATTTTTTCATGTGTTCCGTTGGCAGTGGGGCTTTACTATTAATAAAATGCCCTCTCCTTAAGAGCATAGTGTTTTTTTTTTTCTTTTGTTCCCAGGGCATATAGCACTGAGCTTTTTCCATAGTAGTACTTTAAAATGGTTGTGGAATTCAATTGTGGAATCACTTACAATTGCTAAAACTAGACATTTGAGGGTAGATGAATTCTTATCACATGTGTACTAGCCTCCAGTCTCTTTTCCTTTCCATATATAATTCCATAAAATACAGAAGACTTTGTAATAAAGTGACTGTGAAATCATAAAAGTAACCTGGAACTCCATTGCTGAGACCATTTCCAAAAAAAGATCCTTACTCATAAAAGAATTCACATGATCATAGATCTAGGGCAGGAATGGAATTTCCAGGACATCTAGGTCAACCTTCATATTTGAAAGATATTATCTATGGAGATGGTTCTCAGATCTACTTGTTCAACCCTATGTACATCCTGACCTCTGTTTTCACATCTCCAACTTCCTATTGGACATCTTTAACTAGATGTCCTATAGATATCTTAAACTCAGCATGTCCCAAACTCTTTTCCCCAAAAGCCTCCCTTTTCTGAACTTCCTTATTACTATCTTGGGTGCCATCATCCTCCTAGACACACAGGCTCAAATTTAGGTATATTCTTATTTCCTCTCGATCTCTCACACCACTCCATATCTGATCAATTAGCAGGTCCTGTCATGTCTACCTTCGCAATATCTTCTCCTGATTTCTCTCCAGTAACATTGCTGATACTCTGAGGCAGGACCTCAGCACCTGACACCTCTACCATTTCAATAGCCCAGGGATAGTCGTTGCCCCAATTCAGTCCATCTTCCACTCAGTTGCTAAATTGATCTTCCTAATGAGCAGGTCTAATCATGTCAGTTCCAGTCCATTATACGGTAAATTTCAGTAACTCCTTTTTGCCTCCAAGATCAAATATAAAATCTTCTATTTGGCTTTTAGAGTCCTTCATAGCCTTCCCTTCCTCCCTTTCCAGTTATTTTATACTTAATGCTTTCCACAGACTCCATGACCCAGTGACATGATCCTCCTAGAACAAAGGACTCCACCTCTCCACTTCATGTATTTTCACTATCTCTCCCCATGCCTAGAACTCTCTCCCTCCTCATCACTGAGTCAGCCTGCCTTCAAGACTTACCTAAAATCACACATTTTGAAAGAAAGCATCCCCATTCTTGCTGATTTCTTGCTCCTTCCCTTTAAGACTATCCCCAATTAGCCTTAAATATATATTATTTGTTCAAAGTAGTTTGCATTTTATCTCTCTCCAAGACTACAAGTTCTTAGAGAAAAGAGACTGTTGGATTTCAATAGTGATTGGGGGCTTTAGGAGTTTCTTCTTCCTATTTTGAAAGAAATAATGAAGATGGAATCAGATCTATCCAAGATTTACCTATCTGAATCCCATCAGTTGAGCTTACTCTGGATTTCCCATCCCAAGGGAAGAGTATCCAGTGTACATATAATATGTACATTAACCCTGTAAAGTAGGTAGCATAAACATTATTATACCCATTTTACAGTTTCGTGACTTTACAGATTAGTGGCTCAGGGTCACATAACCATTAAGTGGTAAACCCAAGATTTAAACCCAAGACTTTTGACTCTATGTTCTATATTCATTTCATCATGATCCGCTCTCTTCAAATTTACCACAAATATGCATCTCACTGAAGACAGATGAGTAGTTGCATTTTCTAAATGAGAACATATATGGGAAAACCTGGCAAATTCTAGTTCTCGGTTCTAGCTTTGGTTTTGAAACTCTATCACCTTAGCCAAGTCAGTTCTCCCCATTTTCTCATCAGCAACATGACTGATATATAAATGGTACTCAGGTTTGCAAAGCACAGTTTAATATACTATTATAATGTGGTATAGTATCACAACAACCACACAAGGTAGATACTACAGAGATCATAAACCCCATTTTACATATGAGCAAACAGAGGGTCAGATAAGTAAGATAACTTATCTATGTTAACATCACTAATAATTGGGGGAGGTAGAATTTGAACACAGGTCCTGCTGACTCCAAATCCAGAATGCTACCCAATATACCACACTGCCTTTCAACCTCAATAAGCTCCAAAGGCACTTTAGCAGTCTATACTTCTACTCCATTTGACCATCCATCTGGTCTAGAGCCAATTAAACATATATTCAGCAAATATCAGTAACTATGTGATCATCAGAGGACTTAGGTGACAAGTAGGCATGCACTTTGTAAAACAAAATGTTAGAAAAGCATTTGGTAAACTTTCTTAGAACATGTCTTTTGCTTTGAATTTAACATGAATGTGGCCCAAACAGATGTCTCTATGGAAAGTTGAGATCGCATTAGTGCTCTGCCTATAAATGAACAGCTCGGAGGCTGGTATTAATAACCACTCGTGCTTAAAGAGACAGATGCCTGTTCTTTGCACCACTTGGGTACTTATTAGCAAATATAGACAGTTCCATTTCTGTTGTTCTAATTTTGCCCACTTAATTAGAAAATAATTCAAACTTCTGTTAAAAAGTCTTGTTTTTGCCAATTATACTTCACTTACAAAAAAGAAACCATGAATTGGATTTCTACAAAATGATTTTGAGAGTTACCCAGATGCCCTGATTGCTGAAATAGGATGTTGGTGGCTAGCCCCAATGAAATAATAGCACTAAAAACAGCTCATAGAATACATAATGTTAATACATAATAATATTAATAATACATGTTAATACCATAATACAATGTTAAGACCATAGTCTTTGGAGCAAGAATATATAGACACCAGTTCCAAATGTGCCAATTCCTGTCCATGTGACTTTGCCCTTTTCCTGACCCTCAGTTTCCTCACCGTTAGAATAAGGTGATAGAACTATATGATCTTTGAGGTCCCTTCCAACTCAAAACTTCTGTGACCTGTGGCAATTATATAATGCTTTGCAATTTTAAACTGAGGTAGGCAGTGTAAATATTCAACTTACAAATGCTTTGCCCAATAGTCAGGATTAGAATCCAGTTCTTACTACTATAATTCTAGTCCTCAATCAATAAAAAAGAAGTCCCTAATAATGTATCCAGAGGCTTGTCCATGGCCTAAAATCAGGCAGAGATTTAAAGCAGGGATCAGACTTGAAAGAAACCTTTGAAGCCAACTAGTGTATGAGAAAACCTCTTAAAAAGTACTCTACCAATGGCCTTGCAGCCTTTGCTTGAAGACTTACAATCAGAGGGAAGCCATTATCAGCTGGAGCTGTCCATTTCACTGTTAGTACTTTCTTACTTTCAGCCTCAGCTGTCTCATAATTAATTTCCAGCCATTAATTATGGCATCATACACTTAGACCTTTGGAAGTTACTCATCTCAACCCCTTCATTCTAGAGATAAGGACATTAAAGCCCTCAGAAGGTAAGTAATTGACCCAAGGACATAGAAAAAGTGGCATAAGGTCTTATGCCTTTAATTCTCATGTTTTGTTTTGTTTCCACTACATCACACCATTTGGTCCTTATGGATCAGAAGAACAGATAAACTTCTCTTTACAATGCTTGGAGACAGGCATGACTACCACCACAGAGATCCTTCAAAGTCTCATCTTTTTCAACCAAAGCATTCCTAGCTTCTCCAACCACCTTAGTATGACATTTTCTTTAGGCCTCTCACCCTCCTATATCTTCCTCTAATTATATTTATGTAAAGTGGAATCATTACTCTACCACTTACAACCTACTTTTGTGACCTTAGACAAGTCACTTCCCTCCTCTAAACCTAAGTCTACATTTGTAAGAGGAAAGGGCTACACTAGATGACCTGTAAGGGCCTTGCTTTAAATTATTTAATGAAGTCAAGAGAGAGATTCCACAAAGGTAGACTGAGGCATGTGTTATCCAAGCCAAATAATTATTTATTATCAGGGTATGAGCCTGCCAATAGATTGTTTGAGTGGATGCCTCAATTTTAACACAAAGACAACAAGGAGAAGGACAGTTCTCTTTTCATAAGCATACAACAAATAGCAGAACAGAATAGGTGAGGGAACAATAAAATTGATTACAGAGTTAAAAGAATCAAGGTGGTGAGGGCAACATAACTGGTTGGAATTAGGGGATGAGGGGCCAGCAAGAGCTCCCTCCTTTCCTCCTATGGCTAAGAAAAGTTCACTGTTTGGTCCATCTGCAAGGTCAAAGATAGTGGACCAGATCTTTGGATAGCAAATCAGACATCCTTGAAGGATAGTGTGATAGTATAAAGATACTAGACCAGACTCCCTGGCACCCACCCACATTCCCAAGGATAGCAGATTTCCTTGGAGCAAGAATAGAACAGTGATTAGCCGGAGAAGTGAATTTCTAAACTTAACTCATTACAGGACAGCTGAATGTCTGAACTATATTGAGACAAAGAACCATGACTTAGGCAGTTTTCAGGACAAAATCAATTACGGAGTGAAATGAAACATAAAATACAAGATCAATGTTTGCTCTTCCCAATGATAAAGAGAATTTAGGTCATTTTCACCTCTTTCCTGGCTAATCTAAATAGCATTGTAACTGCTCTCCTACCTTTGGTCTATCCCTTAGAACATAAGATCCTAGATTTGGTATGAGAAGAGACCTTAGGGCTCATTTAAAATACCTAGTCCCTTAATTTTTTAGGTGAGAAAATTGAGGACCAGGGTAGTTGAGTGATTTGGCCAAGGACATGCAAGTGGTAAGCATCAGAGGTGGAGTCTGAACTCATCATCAGTGGTCTTTCCACTGTACCATACAATCTCCCTCATCATTTTTAATCCAAATGCCAACAAGCCTACTGGATTTATGACATCATCAATGTAAGTATTTGCTCCAACAATACAGAACTCAACCCACCAATTTTACTCATTCTATGCCACTCTTGTCCATGTGCTTATTTAGGTTCCCACACAAGTTCTACCCTTCAGGGCGGGGGGGCTTCCTTAATTTCTGACATTGTGAGCGGAGCATGTGATTTTGACACTCCTGGAATCAAAATGATAAAAATGAAAAAGAAGCACTATCTCTTGAGTTAGAGACTGTCTCATAATTCACAAGCAGTTGAGCCAATTATAAGTACCAATAGTTTATGCAAGGTCATCATTAAAGAATGAAAATGAAATTGAATTGAATCATACACATCAGTGATCGATTTCTACTAGATGAGTAGGAGCTGAATGTTTGGCATTCAAACTCTTCTCTCCTGAAAAGACACAGTGAGCATTTCCCCCACTTGAGGTAATAGATTGAGTCCCTAAATGTGATCAGTAACTGGGGAACATACACAGTTAGTTAGCTGTGCACTCACCAGAATCCCAAACTGTGAGGAGCAACATAAGGCATGTTTGTGTTTAGCCTAAATACTTAAATCACCAGACTGGCTACACTGGAATCCCTGGGGTGGCAGAAGGGGTAATAAAAGCCATCAAGAGAGCAAACCTTGGGCATTGGATTATCTCCTTTGCTCGGTTAAGTCATATCAACAAACATTTATTAAGCTCCTACTCTATGCTAAGTATTGGGGCTACAAAGAAGGGCAAAAAAATAATCATCCCTGCCCTCAAGAGGCACCCAATCTAATGAAGGAGATAACTTGCAAATTATTATGTACAAGCTAAATTGGAAATAATCTTAGAGGGAAGAGACTTGGTGCACCTTCATGAACTAGCAAAAACGCATCTTTGGGATTGGGTACAGGAGTATTTTAGTGAGGAATCAAGAGCTGTGTTAGGGGGAAATCGTGGGAGGACATGCTCTGATAGTTTGAAAAAGTTTCCTCTCTTCCTGATTTTCCTTTTTGTCCTTTAAAAATCTTTTGATTCCTCATTCTGAAGAAGGCAAAAAAATGATTACATGTCACTTTATAGACATCATCTCATCTAATCCCTACAGCAGTCAATGTAAAATATTATCATCCCCATTTTACAGATGAGAAACCAAGATGAGAGGTTAAAAGACTTCTCAGAATCACACAGTCACTAAGTATTGGAAATAGAAACTTCACCAAAGTCCTGCATAAGTCAGCATCATTCAGGACTCCAATGATTTTCTTTTGTCTCGCTCATCCCCATCCTCCCCACTACCCCTTCCCAGCTGCCCTATGCCTTGCCACGTGTTTCTTGGGCCCTTGCCTCCTTTTTTTAACTTTCCCTTTGCATCATCCTTTCAGGCTCCCAAGAAAGTGCCTGGGTTCCAAGCCACCTTCTGTATGATACCTACTTAGATCCAACATTTAAACTTCAACACATATACTTAAGAATTTATCACTTGCCCCAAGGATTCCTCCCTTTTCCAATGACTCTTCATTTTTACCACATATTTCTCTTAGGATTTTGGTAGCTTACATATACTGAATGAATACTTACTGATGGGCTTGAACTTCATCTTCAGAATCTATATTGATTCCCCACTCTATTTCTTTTCTTCCTATCAATAAATATAGATCAAAGGTCCACTGCATTCAAGATGTCCTAAATACTGTCATTCACTCTGTTAAAACATTTATTGCACTTACTATGTACTTGTGACCAAGGATGGGCAACTTGCTGCCTTGAGGTCACATGTGGCCCTCTGGGTCCACAGGTTCCCCATCCCTGTTTTTGCCTAGAATACAAAGAAATCTAAAAAGAAAAACAAAACACCCAGTTCCTGCCCTCAAGGAATTTATATTCTAATATGTGGGGGGGGTGTATCATGTAAATAACTAGATAAATACAAGTATATACAGGATAGACTGAACATAACCTGAGAGGTGAAGGCATAAACATCTTGGGAGGATAGTAAAGGCTCCCTGCAGGAGGCAACATTTGAGCTAAATCTTGAAAAGTGCCAAAGAAACTGAGAGGTGGATATGAAAGGGCTGAAAATTCCAAAATTGTGGGAGAGGGGCAGCAGGACAGTCAGTGCAAAAGCACCAAGGTGGGAAATTGAATGCCATTTTGAGGTACGGCAAGTACATCAGTGTAGCTGGACTATAGACCATGGAGGGGAGTAGAATGTAAAAATCACTTAAAAGGTGGTAATGGATCAGGGTACAAAGAGCTTTAAATGACCAATGGAGGACTTTCTCTTTGATCTTAGAGCTAATAGGGAGTCATAGGACTTCACTGAGTCAGTGGATGACATGGGCAGACCTACATTTTAGAAAAATCACTTTGGTGGCTAAGTGGAGGATGGCTGAAATGAGAAACGCCTATGGTCAGAGAGAAAAATGGGGCAGTCTAAGGTGAGAGGTGATGACTACCTGAAGTAGGATGAGGACTGCATAAGCAGAAAGATGTAGACAGGAGAGTCTGGGAACTCAGAAATGATGAGATTGGGCAAGAGATTGGATATACCAGGTGAGTGAATGACAAGTTGAGGGTGAATCTTAGGTTGTGAGCCCAGGGATCTAGAAGGATGGTGGGACTTTTGATAGTAATAGGAAAAATGGGAAAAGATAAGGATGTGAGGGAAAAGAGAAGGAGTTAAATCTGATTTCAAATCAATGAGTTATCTTCAGGACATCTAGTTCAAGCTACGCAAAAGGCAAATGCTTGTATGAGACTATAGCTCTGGAGACTACGGACAAATACGTGTATATGTAAATATGTGTGAATATGTGTACATGTACATAATTAAAGTATGATTTTTAAAAGATAGGATTAAAAAGTTAGGATTTAAATCACATAATTTCAATAGAAGTGATCATCAAACCCATGGGAGCTAATGAGTTCTCAAGTGAGATAGAATAGAGAAAGAAAAGAAAGGGCTCAGGTCAGGAATAAAGAAAAACAGGACATAGTTTTCCTCCAAGTGGTATGCTTTGGAACCTGCTTAAAGTGGTCAGTTGTTAAATTTTCTGTTTGAGCATTTACACCTTGCAAATCAGCCAATACAAATGTCACTGTATGAGTTGATTGTTTAGACTTGAGAAAGAAAAGCAGAAAATGTAAATAAGTCAAATTAAACTTAAAAAAAGAGATGGTTGTCAAACATTTACCAAAACCCTGCTGGTTCCTACCCTATAATGATGAATTGATCATCTAGTTATGGACATAGAACTACATAAGGACTGGTTAGAATGATGCCAGGAATATTGCCCCCTTCCAAGTAGTCAACTGAGAAAGCTTGTTGCAATAACCGTGCCATTTCCCAAAATGTTTATGCCAAAACCTTCTACCTCTGAATCACCATTGGAACCTGCAGCAGTTAATTCTTTTGGGTCACCTCATTTGTGGCAAATATTTGTCCTTTGAGGGTGAATCTAATTTTCCACAACCAGTCAAAAAAACATTTGGCAGTGATCCTGGTAAATAAGTTGATTGGCAGATCGAGGAATACTGCTTTCAGGACAACCATGATTCATGACTGTGAAGTAAAGGGATTGGCTTTCTTATATGGCTTGGAAGGATATTCAACTCCACTGCCACTCGAAAGAGAGTCAACTCTCTAGCATTTAGAGGCTAGAAAGGATCTACAGGAACTGTTGATTCCTAACTCAAGACAGGATTTTCTATGAAACGTATACTTCAGATTGCTCATTATATTAAGAATTGAATATTTAAGTACATGTAAGTATATAATCTCCAATCCACTTACATTGGCTGAGCCTTTGCTTCTTTAGATGAAGTGATGAGATCAGGTTACCTCTAAAATCCCTTCCGGGTCCAAAACACCTGCTCTTTGAACACTTTGATGTGTGATCTTGGGTCTATCGTTTCACCTCCTTAGCCCCAAATTTTCTCATCTACAAAATAAAAGTATTAGAAAAGAGAGAAGTCACAGTGGGAAGAACACAAGATAGTCTTGGTTCAAAGCCCAGGTTACAACCGATGTGACCTAGAGCAAGTCATTTCATGTCTGTGGCACTCATTTTCCTCACATATGTAATGAAGATATTGAAAAAGAAGACTATGGGGGAGCCTACAACTATTATTCCAATGGAAAGAGGGTTGGATTTGGAGTCAGGGGATTGGGACTATGATTGCACCCTTCTGTTCAGCCTTGGTCACTAACAGTCTCTAAACCTCAGTTTCCACATCTAGAAAACAAGGATAATAATGGCTTCTGTCTTATGAGGTTGATGTGTTCCAATTAAATAATGTGTAGTGATTTTTAGTCATGAAAACTTTGTGGAAAACATTAGTCTCTTGGGGAGCTCTTGGTAAATATATTAGAGTAGTTGCCATTTCCTTAACCAGCTCATTTTACAGATGAGAAACTGAGGCAAAAGGGGTTAAATAGTTTGCCCTAGGTCACACAACTAGAAAGTGTCTGAGGCCAGATTTGAACTCAGGAAGATGAGTGTTCCTGACTCTAGACCCAGCACTCTATCCACTATACTACCATACGTGTACTTAAACTCAACACATTGGCAAAAATGATGAAAGATGGTAATTGGTGATGCAAAGTTTATAGACAGACATTAATGCATTGTTGGTGGGAACTGTGAATCAGGACAACTCTTATGGAAAGTAATTTGAAATTATGCAAAATGACAAAAATACCCCTACTCTTTGACCCAGTGATTCCATTGATAGGATGTAAAAGGAAGTCACTGAGAAAAAGAAAGGCTCCACATACACCAACAGCAATCTGTTTTTGCATTTCATGCCTATGGTGACTTGTCTCCCAGAGGCCCTTCAGTCAGTTGCTGATGCATGTATATTTGTGGGGCCCTCTCACTGACCCTTCTCATGGTTAACAAGAGAAAATGTAAGAAAGGAACTGGGCCACCAGGTCTGGAAACAAGTTAGCTATTCACTAACTGGGGTGGGGGGATAAAAACTAAACAAATTTTTGCACATTAATGAAATGAGATATTAATGTGCAGTAACATATAAGCAAAGGAATACAGAGAAATGTGAAAAAGACTTATACAGGCAGCATAAAATAAGCAGAGACAAGAAAACAATATGCAAGATGACTATAACAATGTAGAAAGAATAAAAATCACAAAACAATCTAAAATAAATGCAAAACTGAAGAAAATTATGAGAATACATCTCTCCCAGTTCTTTTTAGAGATTAGGGTATGGAATATTTCATATAAGAGCTCTGGACTTAGAATCAGGAAGATCCAAGTTCAAATCCTGCCTCAGACACTTAAACCACCTTTCTGATGATGCATATATAATTGAACCTTTCTCAGTTTCAGTTTCCTCAGCTATAAAAATTGGAACAAAATAGCACTTACCTAAAAGGGTTGTTGTAAGGATCAAATAGGACTACATATGTACAACATTTTGCAAACCTTAAAGTGTCACATAAACGGTAGATATTGTTATAAGCTACTGTTTATTTTTTGGTGTGTCAACTTATTTTGCTAAAATTTTATTTCTTCCTTTTTCTTATTTTGTTTTAAATTCTTGTAAGAGGTGGATCTCTGGAAGGGGAAAGGGAAATGAATACAGGAAAGAAAATCTAGGAAAGGGAAATGAATACAGGAAAGAAAATCTAGGCAATGTTCAAAAGATGTCAATAACCTCTATTTATAAAAAAGGAATGTGTATATTTATTATCATAAATTCTAAATAGAAATGTAAGTGGAAATACATAGAAAAATAAAAATATAAAATGCCCCCCCAAAAAAAGACACTTTTGTCAAGACTTTTGTAAACCACGGAGTGCTATTTAAATATTAACTATTATTAATATAGATGATCAAAATTCCCTCTAATTGTTAGGTAGACCTATTGCTACTCCTTCATTTTGTGGCCATGCTATTTCTCACTAACATCACTGCAAGAAAGAAGGGAAACCTTAGCTCATCATTTTTTTTCTTTTGCCCATTTCAAAAGGTGAATTGGGGAGGTCTAGGCATTGTGGATAGAGCACTGTATCTGGATTCAGGAAGACCTGAGTTCAAATCAACACTCAGGCTATTACAGCTGTGTGACCTTAGGCTAGTTACTTAAGTTCTGTTTGCCTCAGTTTCCTCTATTATAAATTGGGAATAGTAACAGCATCTACCTCACAGGTTGTTGTGAGGACCAAGTAAATAATATTTATAAAAAGCACTTAGCTGGTATATAGTAAATGATTATTCTCATCTCCATGCCCCCCAGTGCTTAGCACAGAGCATAGCACATAGTAGGCTTTCTTGTCTAACAGAATAGAAATGAATTGTCCTCACACCTCAGAGATTTCAGAAGCCATAAACCAGGCATTTCTGTGCATGTGTGAAATTGATTGTAAATCACCCATGTTGTTTTCAGGATACTGAATGCTCCCATTTAACATATTTAGCATGTTTCTGACATTTACAAAGTGTCTCACCTGTTCCGGATGATCATTATTTAAAGCATTTTACAGAAAGTGCCCCTGTCTAGTTCTTAAACACAGCATTCTTGTCCAATCGATTCTGCTTGTCCCTGAACAGGGTGAGCCACTGCAAATATTGAATCCTACAGTTGCCAATCATCATATCCATCCATTTGCTTCTCTGAATGGGGATGCAAATTCATTTGAAGCACTCCGTGGAGCCAAAGATGAGTTTCTCCACCCTCTTGTACTATGGCTGCCTTGTATGAACACTAAACGCATACAGCCTTGTCAGTCCTAAGGGAAAGAAAGAGAGATATTAGGACTTGCTAACCTTTGGAGATGCCTGACTCTAGAGAATGACAGGAGTTTCTGTGTGTGTGTGTGTGTGTGTCAAAGGTGCCACCCAATTAGCTACAACCCTCACAAGGTTACCACCCCCAGAGTCCCCTCCCAGCAGTGTAATTTGGGTTGGGAACTGACAGCTTCTACATCAGAATGTAAGAACATCTCCATTAGAAAATATGGTGTTTTAGCATGACAGAAGTAGTATACAAAACATATTCCCTCTTTCTTAGATGCATTTTTCACTCTCACCAGATCAAAATACCAGTCCAGAACTGGTTCCAGTCCTTCCTTCAATTTTTTTCTTTCCCACCATGAGCTGGGATGGTTGGGAGGGGCACACAAATCATGGATCAGTGGGAACCTTGTAGGACAAGTCTCCATAGGTATGGGATGCTAAAACAGACTAAAGTCTCTTTATCGTATGTTTTGTGCAGCATGGAAATGCTATCAAATTTGAAAGTGTGCTTTTCAACAATTTGGCAATGGGCAGTAGACTCCTCATAATCATCTGGCATAAAAATTAGTGTAACAAGCAACAATGATGTGCCAAAATTGTGCTGGATAATAATAATAAAAAACGAACTCTTTGTCAGGCTCAATACACATTATTTCTGGAATCATGCTCATCAGCCCCATCATCTAAACAGCAATTAATGTAAAACTGTACATGTTTCAGTCTCATTCTTTGATCATGCCCCACTCTCCCTGTTATTACTCTTTATGGATCAAGGTCCAGCTGCTTCTAAGTCATCTCGCCTCGGGTATCTGCTGCAGATGTGGACTCCAATCTCAGACAGGGTGACCTGTGTAAATAAAGGTTAGATGGGAATGACTGTGATGGGAAATTAAGTTTTTTGTACATTGCATGGAAGGCAAAGCAGGGCAACAGATGTTCTCGGCCAAGAGCTACATCAATTTCAGAAGTTACAGCAGTTTCTGAGGATACCGCTGTTAACCTAACATCCAGCAGCATCATGGCGTGAGAGCCAGGCTATTCTACAGATGAATGGCTGCAGAATGACTATAACATTTCCATTGCATCCTTCATTATGGAGGAGCTGAGAAATGGAAAGGCGGTGTATTCCACACTTTAGTACTTGTGAAACCAAAGAAAGTAGAACACTATGAAGGTCAAAGCTAGCTTTGTCTTGTTTAGACTCGTCATCCCCCTTGAATAGGAAAAAGAAACATGGAAAACTATCATGGTGGAGAGGAAGGGGCATTGGATTTAAATCTTGGCTCCACCTCAGTTTCTTCCTCTGTAATATGGAGCATAATAATAATACCTGCTATGTCTACCTCACACAGTTGCAAAAATAATCAAATGAAACAATGTATGTAAAATAACTGGTGTTTATTTAGCCTTTATGAATACCAGCTGCTAGCTGTAGCGATCTTTCTAGTGTCCCCATAATGCTGCTTGGTACCAAGTGTCAGTTTGCTTAGTACATGAGTGGACTGGTACCACGAGCCAGAAGAATGGTTTTGATTTGCTTGTTGGAAGCTTGGCATGATATTCTTTTCTTTCCCTGCAGATTACCCCCTTAACCAGCTACTTCACACTGTGTGATACAGATCACAGATATACCTTGGTAGAGAGAATGGGTGGGTTAGTGCAAATTTCCTCACCTCTCCTAGAAAAAAAAATCCAGTTCCATCCCCCAACTGGCCTTTATGTCTAAAAGATGACATGATTTGGGAACAGATGACAGTCCCATGTCATCTTGTGACAAGACCAATGTCATTGACAAGACCTGTGTACCCATATGGAAGTCAAACGTGTGAGGGGCAGGAATCAAAACAAAGAGATTTTGTTTCCATAAAGAGTCTATGAGACATTCATAAAATACCCGGTATCTCTATTAGTATGAATAACAAATCCTGGGAAGTGCTAAAATTAGTCAAATTCACCCTGTATATTTCTATTGGGCTGGAACCACTTAGCATATTTTACCTAATTTTAAATTTGAAAACATGCAGCTACTTCACAGGACTCATTATTTGCCCGAATTGGGACCGAGCCACACTGGTTAAAAGATATACAAAAGGCGCCATGATTGCTGTAAAGAACATTGTAATTGGTATCAGAAGAAGTGGGTTCAAACCCGAGACTTATGACCTTTGTTACTGGGGATAAGTTACTTCTGGGAGCTCCTTCACTGCAGGGAAGGATTCTGGGTTTTTGTTGTTCTTTGCCTTTCTTTGTACCCCAGCACAATGTAAGATATACAAATGGTATTTAATAAATGCTAATTGATTGGTTCATTTTCTTCATATGGAATGTGGACTAGGTGACCTGTAGATTTCTTTCCTGCTCTAAATCTAGGGGTTCTTCTATTGTATCCTTCAGAGCTGTGATATTCTCCACTATCCTGTCTACAAATACCCCATATGGAAACTGTATGAGCTACACTGCTACTCAAGTACAATTCCTACAAGTAGGCATTGGTTGACTTTTTTTTAAGTAGAGCCATTGGGTAACTTTTTTTTCTATTTTATCTTCTTACATTCATAGATTTAGAATTGGAGTCCAAAGCAGGTATTGGAAAGCTCAGAATAATTCAGTTGCTTGGGTGAAAAATCTTGAATTGTTCCAGTCTGTTTTTAAGGTTCAGAATTTTAAATCTCCTTAACAGAATAAACAGGACTTTAAAAAAACAATTCCAAGCCCTGGTTGATTTCTAAAGACATGATTTCTCCCCATTTTGTTGCCAAAGGAGAAAAGAAGGGACGTTCCCAGCTACAAATGTTCATTTTTGTAAAATCCTAGTTCACAGAATTGAATAAATACCACTAAACTCTGGTTATGAGAACAAAATAAATGGAACCAAGTCCTGGTTTTCTGAGAACTGCACAAAAATATTTGCAGCTGATAGAAGGTATTACTAAGTAATAAGATCAATGCGATGATATTCCATTCCCATGTTCTCCTCAGATAGAACCTGCATTTATTGAAAGCCCCCATTCAAAACTCATGACGTAAGCCATCCCTGGTGAAATCAAATCAATGAGTAAATTAATAATATAAATTTCTCATGTGTAGCCTGAGCAACAACAGGCTCTGGGAAACATAATGAAGATGTTTTGCTAAACCCACTTGAGTTATGGATTAAATGGCAGGTTATTCTGTCTCCTCTGTGCTGTAATTAACCATTACTTCATGGTAATAGTGTAGATGGTCAGTGTCATTCAGGTTGAAGAAGCATCCCAAAACTCATTCTTCTTGGGGTCGACCTGCCCCTTTCTGTGTAGGGGCCCTTCTATTGAACCTCAAGAGAAAAAGGAAAAACCTACCTGGTCTCCTCTGGGTAAAGGGGACAGGGATAGATATCTTAGGTTTGGTAGGATGGATCTAGAGCTCCAAGGAAACCAAGACACTGTAATTCAACCTTTTACAGATGAGGAAACCAAAGTTGTACAAGATCACAAAGCTAGGAAATAACAGAGCTAAGATTTGAATCCAGGTTCTCTGATTCCAAATCCAGTGCTCTTTCCTCGCATCCCACTGCTATGTGTCATCTCCCCAAAGAGAAAGGAAGGAATGAAAGAAGGAAGGATGAAAGAAACAGAGGGAGAAAGAAAAGAAGGAAGAAAGGAAGAGAAAGAAAAAGGAAGGAGGGAGGGAAGGAAAGAAGGAAACAACACTTTTTAGGTGTTCACGCTGTACAAAGCATTAGGGAAACAAATAGAAAAGTCAGACTCCTGGACTCTCAAGGAATTCATATTGTAATGGAGGGAAAAGGTGAAGTGAAAAGGCAATGGGACTATCAGCTTAACATGTGATTTTCTTGGTGTAGAGAATGCTCTGATAAGGGAACTCTGTCTCCAAATGCACTTCATCACCTTCCTGCAATTTATTGTCTTAGAGAATTGGCTAAAGCTATGGGAAGTTAAGTGACCTGCCCTGGGTCACACAACCAATTCATGTCAGAGGTGAGACTTAAACCCATCTCTCACTGCTTATAAGACTGAGTCTCTATGCACTCTGTCATGCCACCTCTTTCAGAAGATAACAAGTACTCTAATAATAGAAGTCAGTGATTGATTTTATATCACAAGGCAGTGGGTAACATCAATTAAAATATAGAGGTAATATCACAATTCTGATAAAGACGGTTAAAGTTAAGTTAAGGCAAAGGGAAAGAATTGATCTGGGTCTTGACACATGGGTAGGATTTGGAGAGAATGCCATTAACCCCCTCCTATTTTCTTATCTAAAGAGTGCAAATAAGGGGTTCCAAACTATTCACTGTTACCTAGGAAAAGGAGCTAGGAATCTTGGCTGCTGTTACCCAAAGAGTGGAGCTCCATGCAACTAGCTGATGTTATTCATAGAGCACTGGGATTGTATTCAGGAAGACTGAGTTCAAATCTCACATCTAGCACTTACATCCCAAGTTCAAGTTCCCATCAGATGGGATCATAATTATAAAACACTTAGCATAGTGTCTAGCACACAGTAAGCTCTATATAAATATTGGTTTATTATTAATTATTGTCATTATTATGCACAGCTGTGGACCAAGGTGCAAGCAAAATGTTGGGCATCATCAAAAAAAGTAAAACACTATTCTTGCTTTACCATCTCTCCCAGCACTCAAAATTGTTCTGTCTGCCCCCATGAAGGTCTTATGACTGAACTAGAACTCATCTAGGGAAGAACTTAAATGATGCAAAACTCTGGAAGAATTCTATGGGAGAAACCAAAAAGATGAATTTTTTAGCCTAGAGAAGTTGACTTTCTAATAACTAAAGCAGCTTCTCAGTATGGACTTGTTCTCAAAAAATCTCAGAATATTAGACGTAGACAACATCCACAGATGCTCACAGTAGAGAGTTTGGGGGCATCAGTAAGCAGGTGGTGGTGGTTCTCTTTAATGAGTCAGCCCCACAGCCCCACCTAGTCATCCATCAAACCAGCAGAAGGCCGTAGGCTTGGATTGTCTTTTAAGGTCCTTGTTTCTGCCATGTTTTTGTCATGTCCCCTCTCCTTGGCTGATGAGTGCAATCCTATCTGTTGTGATTACTCTAAGGTTCAAGAAAGCCATCTCATGAATTTCATTTAGCAAGACTTAAAGGAGAGACAGGAGCAGCTATCAACTTTGTCTTTTACATTCTTTCCAGCAACAAATTAGTTGTTCTCCTTATGCATAGAACTCGGAATCCCAAAAGTATATATGAGATATAACTGTGAAGTAATGACATTAAGTTTGGGGTTCAAGAAAATTGGGTTTTCAAGTCCTGACTTCCCCACATGTATGACCTTGGCCCAGTTATTTCATTTTGAGGAGGCATCTGTTTCTTGAGCTAAGAGATTTCTAACATGCCTTATGACACTAACATTCTATGATTTTGTAAAGGGTTAAGATAAATTCCTAGATGAAAGAATCATAATCCTTGAAGAGTGAATCACTAATTTTTCAAGATGATGTCATGACAAAAAGCTACTTACTGGCTTAGTACCATTGTCATAGAATAAATACTAGACTACCTGAATCATTGGATTGATTTGCTATGACATTTTTAATAACTGGATATTAATCTAATATCAAAGGTGACTTCATTTCCTGATAATAATAATAAAATTAATATTTTTATAAATAAATAAATAAAATTCAGCAGGTAACAAGTCCACATAAAGCAAAAGGCACCAGTATAAGAGATCTGCATTTCAACCTTAATAAAATTTCCTTAAGATTCTGGAGGTAAAGCAAATGTACTTTGGCAAGATGCAGTATTTCAATTCAGCTATTTATTAAATACCTACTATGTACAAGGCCTTGTCTTCAGTGCTGGGGACTTGGGACTCAACAAGTTCAGCTGGTACTCAGATAAAATAAATCCTGTTCCTATTTCGAATTTATTTAGCTTGTATTTTTTTAGTGAATAAAACTCCCCCCTCTCTAGACTCTTTTTATCCCATTTTATTACCTGTCTCTTGCTTTTGGTTATGTGTGATTATTATAATTTTAGCTGAAAGGGCATCAAAGAGTTTAAAGCTGGGGGGAATAAATTGTTATCCAGTGCAAGGCATTGATCAGGTCAGCCAGTAAATTAACAGCAGCAGAACACCATTAAATTTTAAACTTAATTGCTTTCCACTCTTAATTTCTATTGGATATAATCAATAGGTGCCAGAGGAAAGTTAAAGGAGTTATTTAGCAAGCATCTATTTCCTGGAGCATAATGGAAAACTACTGTTTCATCTTCTGGCTGACGCAAATAATTTGCTGCAGAAGTGTGGCCACTTAAGCATTTTATCAAAAGGCTTCATTTTAGTTTTGTCCTGATTAGCACCCTCTCTCAGCAAGCCAATGGGAGATTTACTTGGGCGATCAATTTAGCTTTGTCTCTAGCTCTCCCATGCTGCTTGATTGAGGTGGGGGCTTGTCTTCTCCATCTTCCTAGCTGAGAAGCACATCTTCCATCCCTTTGTTGAAATCCTGGCATGGCAGCTTTGAAACATGTGTGTTCGTGCTCACTCCATTCTCTGAATGAATGCCATTTGAAGAAGACCATTTGAGCATGGGATTAATGCTGGATTTACCTTAGTGTCAGTGGGCATGACAAGGTATGTGGCACAGAAGCCATATTGTTTGTAGATTGGGTTTACAGATTTGCATTGTGCATTCTGTTTGGGAGAATGCCATCTGCACAGTTTGCTAGCTCTTTCTCAGAGATTAGAGAGATATAGAGATAAAGAGAGGCCATTGTATGTATGTATATACATGCACATGTATGTGTGTTCACAAATGTATGTATAGAGAGATATGTGCACTTGTCTATATATGAGTGTATTATGTATGTGTATATATAAATGTATATGGAGAAATATAATTATACACACATGAATGTGTACAGATGTATACCCTTCATTAAAATGAGAATTATGATAGCATCTACCAGTCATGGCTGTGAAGATAAAATGAGATATTTCTAAAACACTTTGCAAACCTTGAAGTGTTCTATCTATGGTTATGTTCATTAAAATTATTATTTGTTTCTGTCTCATGGGGCAGGGGTGGTGGGATCTGAAATCAAGCAAATACAATTGTCCTTCCCTGGAAGCTGTCAGTGGTGAGAGAAAGCAGAAGATCTTGCAAATGCTGCCTTCATTCTATAATTCCTCCAGGCGGGGCCCAATAGCCAGAGATATTCAGCCCTTGGCTATTTAGATAAGCTCTCCTAAGAGGATTGTACCTGTTTTGTTTCTGTTTTCTTTGTATTTCAGGTACCTTTTTCTCAAACTACTAACTTGTTTCAGTTAGGGAATACTTTCAAGGGTTTGTTGTTGTCCTTGTTCTTTGAATGATAAATCTATATGAGAGTCAGAATGTCTTAATGGACAGATTTGGAATGAGGAAGTCTAGATTTGGAATTGGGAAGTCCTAGGTTCAAATTCATCCCTGACTATTATCATCTATCCAAAAATAGACAAGTCTCTTGAAATCTCTGAGGCTCAGACAATGACCTATGCCAGGGATGGGCAACTTGCGGTCCTGAGGCCACATGTGGACTTCTATATCCTTAAATGAAGCCTTTTGAATGAATCCAAATTTTATAGTTGCATAAAATTACAATTCTGTAAAAACTGGATTTCATCAAAAGTTTGAACTTAAGAATATAGAAGGCCACATGGTGACCTCAGGGCCACAGGTTCCCTCTCCCTGACCATGCCAGTGGAAGAAGTTCCCATTCCAGGATCATCAGGTCTTACACGCACATTCACACATGCATATACACATACACACACACACACACACACACACATGCAGAAAAGAGAAGGAAAATAAAAACAGGATTTAAATGATATCAGTAATAACATCCAGTAGATTCTCATGAAATGCTATCCAAACTTGTTCATATTACTGGGACAAGGGGCAAAGGGAAAAATCAGCAAATTGCAGTGTAGGCTATATATATTTAAGAATCAGCCACATAGAAGTGATATTTCAATCCATGAACATAAATGAGATCTCTAAGGCAGACAGTGTAGAGAGAGGAGATAGGCTACACACTAATGGAGTGAGGAGCACCAAGCTATTTTTCCTGACTTAAGAAGGAGGGCTGGAGCAAAAAGATGGCAGAAGAATGCAGAATGAAACCATTTTTTGATTTGATTTTATTTTATTTTATAGCTCTGATTCTTTTAATGCATTATAAAACAAATAGAAAGGAGAAAGAGCTACTCCAGATAAAGAATTAGGGCAGAGAGAAGGCAGTAAAAGCCAACTTGACCCACTATGAGTTTTGTTAAGAACTGCCCTTCCTTTACAGTTATGGCAGCCTTCTAAAAAGAAGGGATCTTCCGTGTTCACTAAGAATCTGTGCTTAGCTATTTGCTGTTTGTGATTTTTTCATCAGCGCCTTAGATAAAGGCAGAGATGGCATGCATATCAATTTTACAGATGACACAAAATTGGAAAGGACAGCTATTACATTGAATGACAAAGTCATGATCCAAAAGGATCTTGACAGGCTAGAATCTAATAAATGTGAATATAAAACCTTACACTTGGGTTGAAATTATGAGCATACAAATACAGGGCTATAGAGGGAGAGAGCCATTTGTCTGCCAAATATCGGGGGACTGTGCTGTACTACATGTTCAAAATAAGTAAACGGTGAAATATAGTGGTAAAAAACATGAATGTGATCTTGGGATGCATTAAGAGAACCAGAGCTCCCATGGAAGAAGGGGAGGCAATAGAATTCCTATACTCTGTCCTGGTCAGACTATATCTGGTATATTGTCCTCATTTCAGGCCACCATATTTCAAAAAGGGCACTGATAAACTGGAGAGCATTCAAAGAAGGCATATATGCTGGTAAAGGGTCATATAAATATTAGCCAAAGGAGCTGGGGATCTTTACTACTGAGAATATTTGGGAGACATGATAGTAGCCACCAAGTATCTGAAAGACAACCAAGTAGAAAAATGTGGCTATTCTTGTTCTGCTTGACTTTAGGAGGCAGAATTAGAAATTACAATGAAGACAACTTAAACATAATATATGAAAGCATTTTTTAACCCTTAGTTGCTCAAAAGTTGAATGAGTTACCTTGGGAAGTAGTGAATTCCTCATCACTTGAAGTTTCCAAGCAAAGGTTGGACAACCATGTGCTCCATGTGTTGTAAAAATGATTAAGGATGATGAATACTAGCAATTCTCTGAAATACTTATTGGCCTCAGTGGTTGTTTGGTCATTTTTCACTCACCTCTGACTCTTCATGACCCCATTTGGGGTTTTCTGGAATGACTTGCCATTTCCTTCTCCAGTTCATTTTACAGATAAGGAAACTGAAGAAAATGGGGCTAAATGACCTGCCCAGGGTCACACAGCCTAGTAACTGTCTGAGGCCAAATTTGAACTCAGGAAGATGAGTCTTTCTGATTCCAAGGCCAGAGTTCTATCCACTATGCCATGATATGAAGTAAGTTAAATTTTCTTCCCCGATTGCCATCTGACCCCCCCCCTCACTTCCTTATATCAACATAATAATAATGGCCAGGTTACTAAAGAATGAGATAACCAATGGGAAAATGGATTTTATAATGACCACAGGTGCAAGTAGAGTATAACTCATTCCCAACAATGACTTGTATACAAGAATGGTATAGGGCTACCATCTTGGGAATCAATGATTGGAAAAGGAGGTGGATTGATCTTCTAACAAAAGGATAACAGCACTGTAGTGGAGTGGTAAGAGCACTAAATTTGAAGACAGAGGACCTGAGTTTGAACCTTGGCTTAGCCACTTTGTAGCTGCATGATCCTGGGCCTCTACTTCTTCATCTGTAAAGTGAATATGTTTCACTAGGTAAACTATAAATTCCCTTCCTACTCTGTGATCCTAATAAACTTGGCTTGTATAATAATTGGCAGCTGATACTATTTTTAGGGGAAAATAACATGGAAATATTATACAAATTTTATACATTATATTATTTTATATGTATATTATTATATAAAATAATATGGGAATATTATAAATGGGAAAATAGCTCTGCAGGGAAGTGTGATGTCAAGAACCCATGTTCATCAGGAGTTATGTAGGTGTCAGATTATTATTGCCCTGGTTTCTTCTCTCTGTCTTCCTCCTCTTCCTCTTTTCCTGGCCACACTTTGCCACGTTAATGGTATAGCACTTCTACCTGGTGCCAATAAAAGAAAAACAGGAGTCAAAAAAATCAAATCAATCAGTGTGGCTACTTGTTATCAGTTCCTGTCAAGAGTTTGGCCCATGAGGGCACAGAAGCTATTGGCTAAAATGAAGTTCTTAGATTATTGGTGGATTTCAATTACTGTATTGGTGCTCTCTAGACCCCTGTTACCCTGGATAGTTGAGAGTTGGCAATATTTTTAAGATTTATTATGCTTTTTTCCCATGGTTAGTTCCATCACAATTGGGCTCCATATTATCAGCACTTTTCTATTATCTTCAAACCTAGCATCTAAGAAAGACATATGCCTGCTGCCTATGCAGCTTTAAAAGCTGCCAGCTCATCAATAGTTATGTCATTTTTAGTCAGAAATGAATTCCACACAGTGTCAAATTATTCCTTGTCAAACCAGTTGGTTCACTGGAAAGTCACAGCAGGAAAAGAAATGAAGAAAGAATGAAATCTCCCCACAGTTGCTTCAAAATGAACATCTTTTCCAAGGAAGGGTTGGCCACAGTCCTGGAAAATGCTTTACTAAGTACTGAATAATGGTCTGGAAACAAAATCAAAGAATTTTCTTTTTAACATTAATGGTTAAAGAAAGGTAGTGGTTTGCCAAGGAACATTTACAAAACCTATTTCCCATCAGCACACTATAATAGAGACCCCAACACATTAGCTATGGTAAGAGGTTATTACTTCCTCTCTCTCTCTCTCTCTCTCTCTCTCTCTCTCTCTCTCTCTCTCTCTCTCTCTCTCTCTCTCTCTCTCTCTCTCTCTCTCTCTCTCTCTCTCTCCCCCTCTCTCTCCCTCTCTCCCTCTTACCAGGCCTACCATATTCCTTGTTCTCCTGTTGAAGTTAACTTTTTTGGAAAGAAAGGTATTTCTTGTATTTCCACATGTATTATGGATGTTAACTGCAGGGCTAATTTTAGGGGGTTTTCCCTGTTATTTTTCATTCCTGAAATAGTGACATGATTTACTGCTTTTTAGTCTTCAGCAGATGATATGCCATAGCTGAGGTACCCCTTTGAAAGACGGGAAGGAAAGGTTTGGAAAGAGAGAAAGGATATGTAAAGCTTTTTATGGAATGCTATTACTTGTGAGGAGAAGTGCAACCATGCATCCTGCCTTTCATCACTACATCAAAGATTGGAATCTAGTCCCAGTGGAGACCAGAAACCAAATGGTTTCATTGGAATAGAAAGTCATCTGGCCCTACAGGAGAAAAGAGAAGATGGAGACAAGAGAAGGGAGAGATGACAGAAGAGAGGGCAGATTGGAGATAGGGAAAATTAGATGCTTGGGGTATTGGGGTGGGGAGAGGGGATAAAAGGGGAGAAAATTTGGAACCCAAAATTTTGTGAAAATGAATGTAAAAAGTTAAATAAATAAATAAAAATTAAAAAAGAATATCGCAACATTTTCATACTGAAATTAACAACCAGAGAACCATCTAGCCAATTTGGTTAATTTGCTTCCAAACTTGAGTTGGCTAAGCAGCTAATGGCTCCCTGTAATAACAAGCCCCAAATATCTACAAGCTGTCTACCATATTGGACCAGGAAAGTAGACAGCCTTACCCAAATGATTATTTCCTTCTAAAGCTGTGTCTCCACATTCAGACAATTATCCAGATAATCCAAACTTGGGGCTGGGGAGTGAGGAAGGGAGGCACACTATATTTTAGGTTTAATGAACTAGGTATTTCAGGCAAAGGCCTGAATTGACTATGGAAATATCACCTCAGTTCTTTACTTGGGGCACGTAGATACAGCCCAGTTGAGCTGAACAAGCAAACAATTTTTTTTAAGAAAGGATGAGGGCTTAAAAGCTCACTAAGCAAATGTCAGCAGGAAACAGTTGTGATTTTTATTTTGTTTGTTTTCCATTTCCTTATGAAGTAAAGCAAAACCAGCATTTTTCACAACTGATCTTACATGGAGCCCCACTCTTATGGAAATCTCAGGGTACTGACCAGTGCAAGTGTGAGAAATAGCTAAAAGCTGTATGACAAAGCAGACTATCCCATAATTACTGTGATGTCAATGACCAGAGAAATGGCAAAAAGGAAATAAAATAACTTTAACTTAATACTTTGATTTGATTGTATTTAAAGGTACACTTTAGCTAAACAAGCAGTGGGATCATGATTTTTTAAGGCAAATCATCCAGTTGGTTGATTATCATGGCACCATTTTGTAGAGGTAACATGGCTTAATGCCTAGGGAAGCAGACTTGGAGTTAAGAAGAATGAGGTTTAAATACTGGCTAAAATATTAGTTGCATGATCCAGGACAAGCCACTTAACTTCTCTGGGCCAAGGATTTTCCCTGGTTCTCCATGAAACCTGGATGCCTGAAACTCTCCTTCCTCATTTCACTCTCCTGGCTTCCCTGGTCTGCAAGAAGCCTTTCTCAGTCCTCCTTAATCCTAGTGTCTTCCCTCTTGGACTACCCCAATGTACCATGGGAATATCTTGTCTGTACATAGCTGTTTTGAAGCTGCATCTCCCATTGGGCTCTGAGTTCCTTCAGAGTAGTGTCTGGTACACAAAGGGTACTTAATTAATGCTTATTGATTGACAGTTCTAGGACCTTGGGGAAGGTACTTCCCCTCTGTAAACCTCAGTTTCCTCACTTTTAAAAAAAGGACTAAAAATCCTTACCCTGCCTAGAGCAGAAAGGTCAACCTTTCATTAACCCGAGTTACACTGGGTAAATCCCTTCACTTCTCTGGCTCTCAGTTGCCTCATACATAGAATTCATGCAGCTACTCTAGATAAACTTTTAATAGACTTTTGACTCTATGTCCTGTGATCTTAGGTATAAAGGAGGAAACTAAGACTTTGAGAGGCAAATTTTAGCTTAAGTATCAAACACCAAGTCTGAACTTGTGTTTTTGGTCTTTCACATCCAAGGCTCATTCCACCCTCACATGCCACCCAAAGGTTACTATGAATGTCAAATGAAAGAATACTTATGAAGGTGATTTGAAAAGTGTGATGTGCAAATGTTTTGTGATTTTTACAAGTTTAGGGGACTTCCTGAACCCTACTGAAATCAAAGCCTATCTATGACTTAGTATGTAAACCCTGAGGAGTTGTTTGAGGGCTAGAGATGTTAAGTGATGTGTGCAGGGTTAGTTAATCATCAAGCTTCTATCTAGCTCTCCTTTGTGCCAGGCCCTGTGCTAAGCCCTAGGGAAACAAATGACCAAAATGAAACAATTCCTCCCCTCAAGGACCTTACATGCCACTGCAATAGACAAAATATACACTTAGAAATAAATAAAACCTATATTCAAAATAAATGTGAGGTAATTAGGATGAACAATTGCTAGCAGTTTTGGGAAGGGATCAGAAAAGGTTCAATGTAGAAAATGGTGTTTGGTCTAAGATCTAAAGGAAATGAGATTATAAGAGGCAGAAGAAAGATGAATTCAAGACATAGACAGAGGTACTCTGCAACTAAATACAAAATTTCACTACGAGAATTTACATGTCAGAAATTAGAAATTGTCAACTATTATACATCAGTACTTGGCTTGTTGTTTTGTTGTCAAGACTTGAGAAAATTATGGAGAAAATGATGATAGTGTATTGTCAAGAATATTTTTTCCCAGGGAGAGCTGATTGTTAAACATACCTCTGGATATAGGAGGCAGACAGTGCAAAGACATAGAGATGGGAAAAGAAGTGTCACAGCTTAGAAGGCCAGTCTGGATCGATGTACCCAAGTGTGCAGGGAGGGGAGCAGGATTTGAATCTAGGAGTTTTCCTGGCCCCAAGCCTAGGATTCAACTATTTAATATCCTGGATTCTCCCTGTGCAATATAAATGTAAACTTATTATAGAGCTCTTCCTGGCCTCTCTTTCCCTTCTTTGCTTCTTTTGGCCATTTCTTTACTTTTCATCATCCAAGTGGAAAAGTGTGCAGAACAAGAGAAATGCATTTACTGTTTGGGATTTTTTAAGTCACTAGAATTCAGGTTTAATATATTTCAGTGAAAAATCAGGGTCCGCTGGAACATTTGGGAGCATCAGGTCTTTGTGAACCTTGGTTTGAGTTCATACCCCATTCTCAAACTGCGAACATTCTTTAATGGCTCACAAATCATTTATTCATTCATTTATTTGTTTGTTTGCTTGTATTTATTTTTAATTGCTGAGCATTATTTCTTTTCTTTCTCAATCTCTCTCCCCAAAAGAAAAAGGGAAAGAAAAAATTTGAAAAGAAATATGCAGTCAAATGAAGCGAGCTTCCTCATTTCGGATGCCTCATTCTGCCTCTTGAATCCATCATGACTGCCAGGAAATAGGGAGTATGCTCCTTCAGTCCCCTGGAATTGTATAACCTATGATTTTTTTCTGAGTTCCTATTAGCATAAAATACCTTCCAAGATACAATTCCACTGCTAATGCTAGGTTTGGGATTATCATGGGATTCCAATTTCCCATGATACAGCTGCTCCCCATTCCTATGGATAATGAAAACTTAGCTTACCGTCCCAATGACTGAACCAGAATAACCCAGTTGACCATAAATCAAGTGCCTTTAGAAACTGCTTCCATCCTTTGGAGCTCCTGGATTCTGGAGCTCCTTATTCTGGGTACTCAGTAGCATCTCAGTAACATCTGGCTGACTTGAAGGACTTAAATGAAGCTTCCAAGGAGTAGACGAGAGCTAGTGTTAGAGGAATTGGGATCCCATTAATTTCTTGAAGCCTCAGTTTCCTGGTTATGCTTTTATCATCCAGTCATCCATCCTTGGACATGGTAAGTTTAATGGAGCTACCAGGCACCACTACCAGCCCTGTAAATTTGAAAGGCTAACTTAGACTGGCCCCCACTGAGCGGGAGGTAAGACAGAGAGAGACATACTGGAAACTAAGACAAAGTGGGTGACACAAATCATCACCAGGCTATGGCTCCTGGTCAAGGAATCACACCAAGCAACAGGGAAAAACAATGAAGAAAACTTTGAATTTTATGGTGAGTTCTCCTTTATCACATTAACGAAGATTCTCTGCCCCATTCACCCACCTCCACCTCCAACTCTGCTGTATTTTTTTTCCTGTTGAATATTAGAAATGTAGAAGGTGTCTTGCAACTGAAAGAGAATGAGTCTGAGCCACTAGCCAAAGTCCTGATTCCTTATTAGGCAGAACCCAGATACCTTTGAGTTTTTTTAGACCAAAAAAATGAAAAGACCAATGAAATGAGCAGCCATAGTTCAAGAGGATCAATGGCGAAGAAAGCTTGACATCTCTTGACAGAGAGGAGATCAACATAGATTTTTAGAAATTGTCAATGTGGGCTTTGGTTTTCTCCACTGTGCATATTTCTTTCAGTCAACAAACATTTATTAAACACCTACTATGTGTCAGGCACTGTTCTAAGCACTAGAAATACAAGTACAGAAAAAAGATAGTCTCTGCTCTCAAGGAGTTCACAGTCTAATGGGGAAGACAATATGCCAATAGCTATGTACAAACAAGCTACAGAGAAAATAAACAGGAAATAGTCAACAGAGGGATATCACTGGAATTATGGGGGATCAGGAAGGGCTTCCTGTAGAAACCCTTTTCAGTTTTTAGTTTTATTTTAGGTTAGTTTTAGTTGCCGCTTGAAGGAAGCTAGGGACATCAGTAGGCAAAGATGAAAAGGGAAAGCCAATGAAAATGCCCAAAGTCTGGAGTATCTTACTGGATGAACAGTGAGGAGGCAAGCATCACACGAGTGGGGTATGGGGGGGTAGGGGAATGTAAAGTAGAAGAAGACTGCAAAGGTAGAGGGGACAAGTTATGAAGGTTTACTTTTTTAATGTGTTTTAATGTAGAAGGGAGGGGGAAAATAGGGTACTCTCCTTCCAAAATAGAAAGGATAATAGAAGGAAGCTCAGAAGGAATCACAGACAAATGGGACAAGTTTGAAAATAACATTTTGAATCTATTATATGCTTTAAAAGAAAAGCAAACTCTATATAATGTAGATTAAAAGTTTCAAGGATATTCCTCTCTTTCTGTTCTAAAATGTATATGGAAATGCTCATTTTTTTTGGTACTTCTTAAATTTAAAATAAAAAAGAAGAAAAGTGAAATGAGAATTCCTGTTTGAAAGAGCAGACGAGAGCAAAAGAAATCAGGGTATACTTTTATTTTCTTGCTATGTATTACTTGGTATTCCTTTCAAATATACAATAAAATTATCATGTCAATTTCTTTTTTTCTCATCCCTCCCCCATTTCCCCCTTTTGGTTTAGAGATGGCTACCATTGGACATGATAGATAGATAGATAGATAGATAGATAGATAGATAGATAGATAGATAGATAGATAATGTAAAATTATACTATATATACTTCTATTTATCAATTCTTTCTCTGAAATAGCACATTTCTTCTTATGTCCTCTATAGTTAATGTGGGTATTTAGAACAGTCAAAACAATTTACTTACTCAAAGCTGATTTTAAAACAATATTGCTGTTACTGTATGTTCTGCGTATTTTATTCTTTACCGCTTCATGGTAGCAGCTAGGCAGAACAACAGAGCACTGGACTTGAAGTTAGGAAGATTCATCTTCCTGAGTTCAAATCTGACCTCAGATACTTACTATCTGGGGGACCCTAGGCAACTCCCTTAAGCCTGTTTGCCTCAGTTTCCTCATCTGTAAAATGAGCTGGAGAAGGAAATGGCAAACCATTCCATTCCCTTTGCCAAGAAAACCTCCAAAGGGGTCACAGAGAATTGGACATGAGTGAATGACATGTTATAGGAGGAGGAGGAAGAAAAGGAAGAGAAATATTTACAATTAGAATAACATTTATATAGTTCTTTAATGTTTGCAAAGCACTTAACAAATAGTATCTTCTTTAAAACCAAGCTCTAATGTTATGTGAACTTGAGTCGTTAAATCTGTATATACATACATATATATACATACACATACATACATACATACATATATATGTGTGTGTATATATATATATATAGCTTCCTCAACATCACAATGAGAAATAACTCAAATGGATTTATGGTCTCAATTTGGAGGTTCCTTCTAATGCCATAGGTAACCCTTACTCATGCTTGCTTATCATATAAGACTCTTGTCTATGTTCTCCCAAAAGTGGTCATCTGGGGATTCATCCAAAAACCTTCCTTGCTTTGTCTTGATATGACAAAGATAATAAAGGACCACACAAGCTGTAATCCACTTGCCTTTCCCCTTGCACCTCTGCATGACCAGTCCATTTATTTTGTTTGTACATTTTTAATGTACTTTATGTACATTAAATATACATTTAATGTACAAAGTAAAATCCTTTACTTTGATTCTTTGTAATATGATGTGGCTTGCTCACTGCCTTTCACTATATGCCTCTCCACTGGCCTCAGAAAGATATTTATTTTTTATTTTTTATCAGGCAGGGGTGGAAATCCTGTGGCCTTGAGATAAAGTGGCCTTCTAGGTCCCTAGAGGCAGCCTTTTGACTGAGTCCAAGTTTTACCAAACAAATCCTTTTATTAAGAGGATTTGTCCTGTGAAGTTTGAATTCAAAGGGCCTCACTTGAGGACCTAGAGGGCCACATGTGGCCCCAGGTTCCCCATCCCAGTAGAGTTTTCCATGATTTTCAGATACATGACAACACCTGAAAATACTGATATCAAAATGTGGCCTTTATTTCAAAGTTCAAATCTAAATTTAAAAAAAGTCAAAGTTCAAGTCAATTCAAAGTCAAATTCAAATTCAAAGTCAATTCAAATCAATTAGAAACCACCCTGTTTGTTCTCAAAAGATTTTTTCAACTGTCCTGACATGAATGGCAGCTGCATTAGAATTTTGTGGTGGATGAAAGCGTTCACATACAATCAATCTGAATCTTAAACCTCTTCTCCACTCTGTGTCTGACAGGAAGAATATAAGAGCTGCTAATTTTGCATTGAAGGACATCTCATCAATGTTGTGTTCTTCGCTTGCCTCATCCTACCCCACAGTTTTGTACCAATAGCTGGTTCATCAACTACACATATTACGCTGCTGTCCTTGAACCCAATATTTCAGCAGGATTATCCCCAACAGGGCTTAAACAACACAAGATGTCAAGACTTCCATAGTAGAACTATCTCTTCATGATCAAGAAATGTTTAAATTCCAAAAGAATGATAGGATAGCGGTTTGGGCCTCCAACAGCATTATAAATAGAAATACTGATGATTTCAGGAATCCATTCATTCAAGAATGGTTTTTGTATTTTCTCTCAGTCAGTGGATCCTCAGGAGACAGACCTCCATCTGTATGTGACTAGTGCAAGAAGAAGGAAATAACTTGATCCTTGGAGATGTTACTCTCAGCCTAACTGGAATGATTCTCCTATGTTTCCTGAATACTTGCAGGTGACAGCAGCAACATTTGCTGCCTCTCTTGATACTCCCAACTTTGCTGATGCCTTTTTGTAGAACAGATAGGAACATGGCACAGCAGGTTGACAGAACAGGCAAGGGAAATTCTCTGTGAAGTGTAAAACTTGCCCTGGCCACCTGTGCCGATGTATCTGTGCCTACCATTCTTGTTGAAGAGGCAGGCTACTCTTTCAGAATTTTGATTGGAGGGTGATTTGGGAAATCTTTTCCAACTCCCCCCATCTCTCTCTCTCTCACTCTCACTCTCTCTCTCTCTCATACACACACACAAATGCACACACCCTAAAATGTGTATCTAACACCCCAGTAAGTAGATTTAAAACCAATAATAAAAATAAGAACAAGCATTTATATAGCCCTTTAAGGTTTGCAAAGTACTTTACAGATCTCTTATTTGATCCCTGCAGCAACCCTAGGAAGCAGATGCTATTTGCCATTTGACAAATGAGACAATTGGTGACTAGTGTCTGAGGCTATATTTTAGCTCAGTTCTTCCTGAATCCAGGTCCAGAGCTCTAACCAGTATGCACTGAGCTGCTTTCCAACATAACCACTCTGCAACTGTGGTGATAGGAAATTGCTTGAGGAATTGAGAATGACTCCTCCAGAGTCACCCATATTGTTGACCTCAAGCCCCAATTTCAATACACTTCCCCCCCACACTTCTAAAATCCTTACTGAACAAACATGTCCAAGAACTTCTATCTCCCAAACCTAGTATAAGAGTTGACTGGATTGGGTGCCCTGTATTTGGAGTCAGGAGACCTGGTTCCAAATACCAACTTGGTTTAACTGCCTGGATAATCCTACTGTATATGTCAGATTTAACTTGCATTAAAAAAAATACTAGGGAAAGAGGTCTCTCTTGCCACCCTTGGATACTGGGGCCGCTAGGTGGAGCAGTGAATAGAGCACTGATGTCGAGAAGACCTGAGTTCAAATCCAGCCCCAGATGCTTATTAACCATGTGACCTTGGTCAAGTTTCTTAACCCCGATTGCCTTCCCCCCCCAAAAAAAACAAAGAAACAAATAAAACACTAAGGCAAGAGGTTTCTCTGGCCACCCTTGGATCCTGAGTAGACCATCATCATCTGTGGCTCTATTCTGATCCCAGTGATGCAAAGAGTGCAGCTCAGAGATTTAATCTCCATTTCTACCATTACCCCCTTGCCTAGCAGGGGTTTAGGGTTTATAAAGTCTCTTTTCCTCAAGAATCATAGGAGATAGGTTGTCTAAATATCATTATCCTCATTTTGTGCATGAGGATACAAATTTAGAGAGGACAAGTGACTTGTTCACTGTCACATAGCATTCAAACTCAGGTATTCTGACTACATCCACCACTTTTTTTGCTATATGATGATGCTGTCAGACACAAAACATCAGTTTACCATTTTGGTCCTGCCCCTAATCTCTCCCTTCACTACAGTATCCAGTATATGAAATTCAAATTAATATTCTTAAAACCACATTTTCATCATTGGAGTTTCATAGTCCAGAACTTTAAAATGATTTCCTGTTTCCTGTAGGACTAAGTCCAGATTACTTGATCTAATAAGGCTCCGTCATCTACTCTTAGCATCATAGTTCTTTATAACCTAACAATGTGATGTCATGGAAAAATGTGTTCCTTAAAACCAGATGTCACCACATCCCTCCCTCCTCTATTTCAAAAATCACCCAATGGCTTCCAATTACCACTGAACACACACAAACATGCACACACATACACACACACAATGGCATACACACACACACATATATATATATATACACACACATGTACACATACCCATATATAGAGATTATATACACTCATATATATATATATATATATATATATATACGTATATATATACATATACACACAAATATTATAATATGTATGTATCCCCAGTCTGATTTTTAAAACCCACTACAATATGCCTGGACAGGTAGGTAGAACGGTGGATAGAGTACCAGGCCTACAATCTGGAAGACCTAAGTTCAAGTCTGGTCTCAGACTTAGCTATATGATCCCAGGCTTAATCCTTAACCATTTGCCTCAGCCTCTTCATCTGGCAAATGAGCCCAAAAAGGAAATGGCAAACCACTCCACTCCAGTATCTTTGCCAAGAAAACACCAAATGAGGTTACAAAGAGTAGGACATGACTGAAACGATGAAACAATAAACAATATGCCCCCCCCACCTACCATCCAATCTTATTTCATACCACCCCTTTTCATTCCACTAGCTCTGTTCCTCAAACACAACTTCCCATCTCTCTGCGCTTGGGCACAAGTTGTTCCACACATGTGCCCAGAATGACCTCCCCGTTAATTCTGACTCTTCATATCATGAGCTTCCTCCAAAGCACAGTTCAGGGACCATCCCCTATAAGCCTCCATTCCTAATCCCTGCCCTACTGCCACCCATTAGTGACCTCTGTCTCTAGAAATGACTTTCTATTACTTTTCATTTATTTATTGTCAGTGCACCTGTTTATCTCCCAGGTAAAAAGTTACCTTACTGAGGAAAGAACAAGGGCTTACCCCTTGGCTGGCACCTCACAGAAATTGAGGAAATTCCAAATTCTATTGAAGAATTTTTAAAAAGTTATTCTGGAACTGAAACATCTAGTTTGGATTCCCCACTAGGATATGCCTCATTTGCTCATTTGATAGCTCAGCGTGAGTATACATTCATACACTGCAAAGTTGTTAGGGATATAACTAATAAGACCGTTGCCATGCTTATAAAATATTGTCATCCGCAAGTGTGAGTTGCCTGTCATGAATTCAAGGATGTTGACAAACTTTGCCTCCCCTCGTGTGATACTTGGGTCTGACAAGCTTTGTTTCTGTTCTCTGTCTTTGCTAATGAAGGGATGCCTGTAGATTCAATCACACCTGCAATTTCGCTGAAGCTGGGATGAATCACCAGAGTGGCTGGCATCTATCTCGATGTTGTGAATATAAGCTAACGTTGAGCAAACTCTACATTTTTCTTAGAGAACAAGATAAAAACGTACTTGGTTAATTTGCTCTAAACTGACTAACACAAATCCACCCAATAACAGTGAACATTCCGAGACAAGCGCATTATCATTTTCTATTGATTGGAAACCCCGCTATCATTTTAATTCTCATTATGTAGTATTTGTGATGACAAAGAAAAATGCATGCAGATTGTATAATTAGATGGCATTAAGGTCTTCGAATCATAAGAGTTAGAGTTTGAAAAAGAACTTTCTCAGAACTAAGGTAGGGTCTTTATCTCTCAAGTACTTGTCATTAATCTTATGGGTAGACCAAGGCACTCATATTTCAAAATCTTTGAAAAGGCAGGTTTTTAATCTATATTTGGCCCACTAGCCCTCTATCCCTCCCTGCCAAGAGATTGATTTAGTTTTGCACGTGATACTCTAGTATTTCTATTTAAATAGAAACTAAATAAATTGAATTTAAAATTTTTGCTGGGAGAAAAGGAACCATTTGCTTGCTACATCTTAATGTCAGGACAGAAATTGTATATTTTAACCCATCTCCTCATTACCTTCCATGGAAATGCAGAAGCACTGCTTTACACGTGCTACTGTGTTTAAAAGAAACATCCAGGGAGTGTTCAGTGTAGCTGTTTCTATACAGGAAGAGACATCTAGCGAGCAATGGGTCCCATCTCCTGCTTCCGGGAAAGTGCATTTCCAAAGGAAATGACCTTCTTTAAACTCTTCTAAAGATGGAGATTCAAGAATGTCTCTTGGTCACCTACTTCCATGACTTTTATCATCTGTGTCCATTGGGGGAAATATAAATTCAGTCAGTTACACTAGATTAGTCCGGCTGGCTGATTTAATCCACTTGCTTTCTAAATAAGCAATTGTTTAAATATTTTTTGTCTTCCCCAAACTAATTTTATGTGTATAGATGTGTACATACACATATGCGCATGTACAATAAAACTTTTCTGATCAACCCTCTAAACATCTATGTGTATTTTGCATAGATAACTATAAAAATGGATATTCAACCAGTGGATTATGTTTCTTATTGAGGAATAGACTTCTTAAATGTATTAAGAAAAGTGAATAAATCCCTCCTTTTCACTGTTGATAACATTTGTACCTAAATGATACGAATGGATCAGATAGAAAGGAAATGATTCATCATTCTCCCACCACATCTGTGCTCATTAGACATTCCAATCCATTAGGATCTCCAACTTTCTCCTGCCTAACTTTCTCGTCATGACTTTGTGGGAAATGGTGAGTCATTTGTAAAGTATCTGAGGACCAAATGATAAAGAATGTTGGACCATTAGTCTGGAGGACTCTAAATGTCCACTCTGGATTATTCTAGTCTCTTATTTCTTACTTGTCTTTGAAACTTTCCATTTAACATCATGAACAGACAGCAGAGGAAAATGTAAAATAATGGGGACTCAAATTTTCTACAAACTATAGGGTAAATATTCCATAGGAGAGAAGGTTAAATCTGCTTGATTTTATGTACCTAAAAGGATCTTGTATACTTCAAGGATCTTTGGTTTCTTCCATGAACTGCTGTTCTCCACTGACATAGATGGCAGATCCTCCCACTGTTAGCAGATGCCTTCGACAGGTACCAAACTGGCCAACTTAGTGAAGAGCAACTCCAAACTTAACCAAGCAGGTCTACAGATAATATAGTTTGTCACTGAGCCCAGACCTGAAGCTTTTTCATCTTGGTAAAATCTGCAGCACTTGTACTCTGCTGGAAAGGATTTCAAGAACCCAGGGCCACCCCATGCCATGAGGAGGCATTGGAGGAATATAGAAGTGGAAGTTCTAGTCACTTCTTTAGGAATTTTGGCCTCTGCCCTGCCTTATTAAACCTAAAACTGATTTCATGGTTACAAAGAGATAATAAAATATGCTAGAAAGAGCACCTGTCTGGGCTTGTGAATTCTGTATTCTGTTGAAACTATTCTTTCCATAGCTACCAATGAATTCAATTATCATATCTAACAGTTTTCTCAGTCCCTGTCTTTTGGGACCTCCTTGATATCTTCAGTGTGAATGATCACCCTCTTCTCCTTAATAGTCTCTTCTCTCTAGGTTTTTGTCCTGGTTCTGTCCCCATATATATGACTTTTCCTTAGTCCACTCTACTGGTTCTTCATCTTAGTTTTGCCCACAAACATGTATGTTCCCCAACGTATGTATGGAGCCTCTTCTCTACTTCCTTTCCATCCCTTTCTTCCATATATTTCCACTGGAATTGTTTCCTCCTCATATCTGCTTCCTGGCTTCTTTCAAGTCTCAGTTAAAATCCTACCTTCTATAGGAAGATTTTTTGAGTGCCCTTTAATGCTAGTGTCTTACCTCTGAGATACTGTCCAGTTTTTCATACGCAACATGTGTTTTTTATATAAACTCTCCTTAGCCCCTCTTAATACAAATGCTTCCTTTCTTTTAATTATTTCCTTTTCATCCTATAGTTTCTTTGTGTATTTCATCATCCCCATTGGATGGCAATTCCCTTAAGAAGAAGGACTGTTTTTTGCCTCTTTTGTATCCCCAGCCCTTAGCTCAGTTTCTGGCATATAGTAGGCACTTAATAAATGTTTATTGAATTGAATATATGTATATAATTTGTACATAGTTATTTGCATAGATTTGCCTCCATTAGACTGTGAGCTCCTTGAGGGCAGGGATTATTTTTACCTTTATTTATATACCTAGCTCTTAGCACAGTGCCTGGCACATAGTAGATGCTTAGTAAATCCTTGTTGACCTGATTATATTCTAATCCAAGTTCATGAGCAAATCACTTAAGCTTGCTTGAATGAATGAATATGTTTATTAGGTATTTACTATGTGTCAAGCACGTTGCTAAACTTTAAGGATACAAGTACCAAAGATGTCTCCTACCTCAAAGTACTTGCATTCTAATGGAAGAGACCACCCACAGAGGGGAATGGTAGCCAGAGTAGGGAGTTATGTTCTGGGAAGTCACAAATATGGTGACTGGATCAGTAGGGCAGTCCACTGCTAGGTCTTTCCAGATGTGATGGCTAGCATAGACTTGTTTACAGGACCCCAAACAAGAGGCAGAGGAGGTAAGTCAGGGAATAGGCAAAGAGTACACTCACTCACTTGTCAACAATGTCTTAAGTGAAGATAAGGACTCCTGCTCCTTGGGAGTACTTTGCTAATTGGCTTGGCTCTTCCCAGGCATAGTCTTCTGAACCTCAATTTCCTTATCTCTAAAATCAAAGATCAAATCATCTTTCAGAATTTCTTCCACTACAAAATTCTGTTTCTATTAAGACAGTATTTCACCTCACACAATGCCCTGCTAAAAATGACTTTAATTATTTTTAAAGGTCACTAAAACAATTGGATGAAAACTGAAAAATTCAGCCTACAGGCCAATTATCATGCCAAATGACTTATAGGACTTTTCTTTTTTGCTGAGTCAGGCATTCGCTTGGCCATTGTTGACTGACACAGTTACTATATGACAAATGAAATATTCCATGAAACTCATTATGGACCTTTCACAGTGTTCAGCATCTAGTTGGTGGGATAATTTCATTTTCACCTTTTTCTCTGTATGTACATTTGGTATCATGAATGAATTTCTTTTTTAAAACACAGATCAAAAGATTACTCTGTGTCAAATACTGTGGTAAACTAGGACACAAATAAAACAAAGACAGTCCCCACTCTGAAGGAGTTTACATGCAAATTGCAAAAGACAATACAAGTAGGAGTGCTAGTTAGAGAGGGGTTTGGAAAGTTACCAGAATTAGGGAGTGGCGCATAGAGGGGTAGATCGGCACCTTCTTTCCAATTGCTAATCCAATAGTAATAATGGATCTAAATCTGTAGAGTTAAGCACATGGGGAGAAGAACGCTGGCAAGAACTAAGCCAGGAGTAAAGGCACTCATTGCTGGAGTTGCCTAGGATAGGGGACTAGCCACAGGACTCAGAATCATTCATCCCCAGCCTATATTTCTGTCAACATTTCAGTGGAAACCGGACACCACCCTGTGTGCAGTCAGCATGTTTGCTTCTGAAACAATTCTAATACCACTTTGGATAAATCATTTATTGTATGTTTTTATTCTCAACAATTCTGACAACAGGCAAGGCACAAGAAAAGATGAATTAAGTAACAAGAATTATAGACCCTTTGGGATCCAATTAACTGAAGCGAGGTCATTCAAAACCTCATGAAAAGATGGAGAATGGTACAATGGGTCAGGGAATGTTTGAGAACTTCAGAATATAATTGCAAATAAGAAAACGTGTCAACTGCACCAAGAAGTGGCCAAAATCAGGACAATTATATAGTCAGTCATAATGATCTTCAGAAATGGGATTTTTTTAAGTTGTTTAATATTGTTAAGTTTAACAAAAAGAAAAAAAGAAATGCTATCTTTCAAATTTTCTCAGCAATTCAATTAGCACCTCATCATGTGATCTATAAATCATACTTTATTTGCAAAAGTAGAGGTATGTGTTTGTTTCTATAAATGTTGAAACTTCTGTTAGTATCAAACTGTTCTTTCAACCAAGATGCTAATGTGATGAATGATAATTGGTGGTAGAATGGCATTTGTTCGCTTGCTGAATATTTCCATTCAGACATTTAGTTGGTACATTTTGGACCATTTCAAAGAGAAGGCAAAACTTACAATTTAACAAGCATTTATTAAACCCTTGCTATGCGCCAGGCACTGAGAGAGGCAATGGAGATGCAAAGACAAAGTGAAAAAGAGAAGCTTTGAGAAGCTTACATTTTCCTACGGCAAAATTCCTTGATGTTGTGGCATCGTTTACATTTAAAACCCAGCCATGATTAGAAGGTGAGAGGAAGAAATGGGGCTAAGGAAGGTGCTTTTACCCATTGGGGTAGATCATCAAAGGATCACTACTGTTAATGCGAATGTACCAATGTGACCCTGTCAATAGGACTGACATTATGACCCTATGTCCCTGACTACCTACCATCATGGAAGTCTAACACATTAGAACAAGAAGGGGCCTTAGAGATAATCTAGTCAGAAGAGTCATTAGGTCTTAGATTTATTTCTGGGAAGGACTTTGGGAGTTCTCAAGTCCAATACCCTCATTTTTACAGATAAGGAAACTGAGTCACATAGAAGTGAAGTAACTTGAGCAGGATCGCATAGCTCTTAAGTATCTGAGGGGGAACAAAAAAATTCATCTTCTGACTTCCAGTCAGAAATCTTCCAAGTATGCCCTGCTGCCTTTCAAGAAAGAAATGTCAGCCAAGGTCCCTGGGAGGCCCTTTAGTCTTCAGCATGTTACCAACTTTCTTTACACTTCTGAGAAATATACCTGTGCCTTCTTAGTGCAGTGCTTTCTCTGTGTGCCCAGGGGGGTTATACATATGTCTACATGGGACAGAGGATTAAATGTGGCTCTTGGGGAGGCAGCAATCTGCAGAATCTTGCCTAGCCCTCTTTAAGGAAGACTTTGATCTCTATCTGGAGAAGAGGGAAAGGCCATGAGTTCGGTCGTGTTATTCTCCTTCTCAAGAGTGAGGTACCAAACTAGAATTATACGTATCTGTGCCACTAAACATGGCTTGTCTAGGGTAATGATGTCTGCAGGAATGAATGATTGGCGTCTTTGATGAAATTCAAGGATTTGGGGATTTTAATCCTTCCCTCTTGGTTTCACTGGTGAGTGAAATGTGGATTTGATCCTACGGTTCACACTGGGGGGGAAGGGAAGCCTGTACTTTAACAATAAATTAAAATGACTTTGAATATGTAACTGTTTCCCACACAATGTAACCTCCTAGAGGACAGGGGACATTTCTATTGTTGTACCTGTACCTCTAGTACCAAACACATCCTTTCTCTCATAGTAGGAATTTAATAAAAGTTTATTGAAATAAATTGAAATGAAATGAATCAAGCTGCTTGCCAGCTGAACACCCATTTTGTTTCCTTGTCCTCTTCTCTAAGAAAATAAGGGATATTCAAAGATAAGGAAATTGTTGTCTTTGTGAGTTTCTAAGATGCAGCTTTTGGTAAGAGTCATTTTCACTTTCATACCCTCAGTTATCACTGCACATAATCTGAAAATATTGGGATGTGATGGAAATGGCAATGAACTTTGAGTAAGAAGGCCTGAGTTTGAATCTTGGCCCTGACACTTATGAGATATGTAATCCTAGGCAAATCATTTTGTCACTCTTCAACCTCAGTTTCTCCATTTTTAAAATGAGAAGGGTAGGACTAAATTATCTTCTATCTATGATACTCTTTGATTCTTCAGTGAATGCACATATCCAAGGAGATTGGGCTCAGATTTGAGGGTCTTTGTGTGATGGATTTCTAAATATATGTTATTAACAAAGGTTGTGCTGGATTTTCCCAGTGTATCCACTCCAGTGGAGGGACCCATAGGATTGTATTTGGTCCCATGGTTTTGTTGGTTTTTTTTTTTATTAAGGAGAACATGATAGCTATCTTCCTATGTTTGAAGGACTATGACCTGACAAAAGATTGAAACTTTTCTGCTTTACCCCAGGGGCAACAACTACAACAATACAAAGAGACAAGGCTACTAGGTCTGATACCAGAGAAACAACTGCCTAACAGTTCAAGCTGTCCCAAAGTAGAATGAACTGCCTCTGCTAGTGATGGGCTCCCCATCACTGGAGTTCCTCAGGCAAAAGCTAGATGACTATTTATCTGCTATCTTGTAGAAATGATTCTGAAGTGCCTTCCAATTCTGAGATTCCCTGATTCTACAGTATCGTAGGAGCTTAGTGGGAAGGAAGCGATAGAGTGAAAACAACAGTGGTTCTTCGGCAAATCCCTTCATCTTTCTGGGCCACTGCTTCATCATATGTAAAATGAGGCTATTTGACTGGATGACATATAAGCTTCCCTCCCAATCAACGAGCCTAAAGTTTTTGGAGGGAGCCATTTAGTCTGATGCCAATTTTACAGATGAGGAAAATAGGAAGCAGACAGTGAAGGTCATACCAGCCATAGATCACACATTGCTCAAGTCATACAGATACTAAATAGAAGAGCCAGATTTAAAATGAGGTCTTTGATTCAAATTCCCATACTCTCTCTAATGTGCCCCTTATAGTTTACACACACTGAATTAGCTCCCTTAAGCTTTGTTTTAAGGTCCATAATAGAAAAGTCTCTAGCTGCTTGGGTCTGAGTAGTAGAAACGCCACAAAAATCAATTTCAGTAGTATGGCTCCCTCCCCTCCATAGTAGCATATAAAACTGAGATAGTTGGGTAAAGGAGTCTCTCTCTTAAGCACGGTGAGCAAGGACACATTCTGAAGTTGCTAAAGCAGGTGTTTCTTGAACCTCTGCAATTCAGTCCACAGAGCCGTTTGAAGATACATGAGATCCAGCATCAGGAATGTCACTGGAAATAAGGGATGGCTAGACAATACAAAATGACTCCCCTTCAAATGCCATTGCCTATGGAGGATCACAAAGTGCCTCTTTTGGATCAAGAAAATGCTTCAAGTTTGCTTTTTCTCTTTTTAAGGGAATAAAAGAGACCAGATCATCTTTAGTGAGTCCAATAAAGGTGGGGGCATCTGAAGTCATGTGGATGTGCGGAGGGGCAGCTGCCAGAGGGGACTGACTTTGAAGTGGTCCTTGGGGGCTTTCATGTAGGCAATATATATTTCTTTCACACATACCAGGAAGCAGAACCTTGAAAGCTTGTCTCCAGCAAGCTGAATTTTTGACATGCATTGGCTGGAGCCCAGAATTTAATTTTCCCTCTACTATTTTCACAAGATCTTCCCCCTTTTTCTAGTAAAAGCAAAAGCAGCCTCATCCTTTTCATTAAAAGGAAACTGTGAGAATCATCCAACAGATGCATTTTCTCTCAACTCTTAAGAACCAGGCCAAGTATTAAAATACATTTTAGGATCTATGAGCAATGTTCATTTATACAGAATGAGCTTTCTTCTTCAGGATTGAGGCTGTGAACTGAATAAGAAATGGCTTGGGCTGTATTTTCCATGGAAACAATCTAAATATTGAATTTTTCCCCAGAAACTACAGGATATGTAAAGATATTCAGACATACCATTGTTTTTACCATATCCTTTGAACTCAGTTTTTGATTGGAGGCGAGGGAAAGCAGGAGGAGATGGGGGACAAAAGCAAAATTGTGTTGGTAAATGGGAATGGCATAAATTCTTACCACTGTCATAAAATCATAGGATGTCAAAACCAGAAATCAGCTTCTATTTGTTTTATCTGTCTTTATGTGCGCATATATTATCTCACTTGGTTGAAGATAAGCAAGCTCCTTGAAAGCAAGGATTGTCTCATTTTTGTCTTTTATCCTAAATAATTATTTATTGTTGTTCCTTCATATCTGACTCTTCCCTAGCCCTCCAATGCTGTCCAGCAAAGACACTGGAGTGGTTTGCTATTTCTGTCTCCCAGTGGATTAAAGCCAACAGAGGTTAAGTGGTTTGCCCAAGGTCTCACAGCTAAGATCTGAGGCCAGATTTGACCTCAGGCCTTCCTGATTCTAGGTCTAGTGCTCAGTCTATTGAACCATCTAGCTATCTCACTATGTGCTTGGGATATAGTAGGTATTCGATAAATACTTGGTATTTAGTTGATTAACTGGCAGAAGGCGTATGATTCCATAATCTGATGGGAGCAACTGGACCAAAAGAAGGAAAGATAGATACCACACTTGGGAAGGATGAGGTAGAGTTCCGGCAGTCACCACAAAAGGACCAAGACTTTGGAAAGACAGGTTGAGTCAGAAAGCTACCTCCCCACCATTCCCTGTAGTTTGCTTCAGGGTTGGGTCCAGGCTTCCCAGACTAAATTTTGTCTCTAAAAGTCTCTTCCTACAAGAAGTATTTTCCTGATTCTCACAATCATTCATCCATGCCTCCTTCCTGAGATTACCTTGAATACACTTTGTGTTTATTTATGCATTGTTCCCTCAGTAGAATGTAAACCCCTTGAAGACAGGAATTAGTGTATCTCTATCATTGTATCCCAAGCACCCAGTACAACAGTGTTTGGTATAAAGAAGCTGCTAAAGAAATACTTGCTCATTGAATATGTTTTAAAAGAAGTATACATCTTTCTTCTGACAGTACTGTGGAATATAGGCTTTTGATTCACTAAGGTCATGTCTTCCTAGGAAGCAAATATCCTTATTCCATCAGTGACACACCACCATTGGTCACATCTCTCTCATTTGGAAAACCAGCTGGGTTCCTTAACGGGTGACACAAACAGCAGTGCCCTGGGCACAATTTGTTCCAAGGGCTGAATGCATTTTTAAAAGCAAAGAATATGAAGATGAGTCTCTGTTTGGCTGATAAAATTAACTTCTTAGTTTGATAGAATTCTGAGAAAAGCCACTGAGCAGTTTTATAAATATTTTAGAAACATACAAAATGTTCTTGTACAGTGAACGCATTTCTGGACCTTTACTTAGTTATGGATCTTCACTTCCCTCCCATGAGTCAACTGGGGACATCACTAGCCTCCCCAACTAAACTCATGCAACAAGCTATGACAAAGCCAGAAGAAGAATTTCAGACTTCCTTGGTCTACAAGTACAGTGGTAGAATCGTTCACCAATATAGCTATGATTATAACTTTCAGAGGAAGCAATGAGTCACAGCTCATCAGTGCAAAAGAACATACAATGGAAATGAGATCTTTGGACTCTTATAACTATACCACAGAATCTGAGAGCTGTGGAAGGAGCTTGCAAGGTAATTTAATGAAATCCATACCTGAATTATATTGTTCACGGCAAATGGTTACACAAGCAAATGGTACACAGCAAATGGTCCACAGCCCTTGGTTGAGGAGGAAACCACTACTACCCGAAAGGCAGTCCAAGTGAAGTTAACTAGCATTGTTTAAGCACCTACTATGTGTCAGGCATTGTGTTAAGTATTGGGGGTTCAAAGAAAATATCAAAAACAGTCCCTTCTGTCATGGAACTCATAGTCTAATGGAGAAGATTGCATGCAAACCCGTATGCAAATTTCATTTTATATATCTGTGTGTATATGTGTATACACACATATATGCATCATATAAATATGTATATATGCATACATGTATATATACACATATATGTGTGGGTATATATGACAAACTGGAGATAATCAACAAATGAAGATTGATCAAGAAAGGCTTCTTATGGAAATCCGTAGCACTTTGGGGAAGTATTCATTGCTAGAAAAGTTTTCTTTTTCTTTAAATTTACTTCTAAGTAAATTCCATAATCCCTTTTAATCTGCTTTCTGAGGTCCAACATAACAAATCTAACCCCTCTTCCTCCTAGTAGACCATCAAACACTAGAGGATAGCTATCATGCCCCTCCCTAAGTCTTCTCCAGGCTAAGCTTTCCCATTTCCTTCAGTCACTCCTCACATAACATGATCTCAAGGAAGGCCTTTCACCATCCTAACTTCCCCGCCTTGGTGTTTTTCAGTCTATCAGCGTTGTTCCTAAGACGCAGTGTCCCAACTTCAATGCCATACTCCAGCTGTGCTCTGAAAAGATCAAAGAGTAATGAAACTGTCATCTTCTTATTCCTGGACCTGATTCTTCCCTCAAAGCAACTGAAGATGTCAGTAGCTTCCTGATATGTCATTCAATAGGTTCATCCTCAATGCATGACCTTGGGCAAGTTCCTGACCTTCTCAGGGCCTCAGTTTCCTCATCCATAAAATGGGAGAGGGGGCAGTGTTTTACTCAATGTTCCTAATGTCCATCTTATTCTAAATCAATGATATCATGGTATCAATTTTCTTGATGTCTCTGGTGAAAAAAATTCCCTTAGATCCCCTGAAAGCATTCAGACTAATATAACATTAAGTATAGGACAGGTTTTATTTAATCTGACAAACTCATAATGGACTTGTATCCTAACTCTTTTACAGGAAAACTCTCTTCTTCATTAGAAGCAAATGGTACAAGTCAATGTCTTTATGGAACCTAGTTAAAAGGGATTATTAACCTGTGATCCATGCACTTGGTGTGTTTTTTAAAATATATTTTGACATATATGTTTCAGTAGAATTTGCTTCCATTGTGATCTTACATATTTAAAAGCATTATTCTGAGAAAGGGGATCCATAGGCTTTATCAGACTTTCCAAAGAGTACATTACACAAAAAAGATTAAGGAGTCTTGGTCTGGTAGAACTATGATTACTAGATAGTAGAGTAGAACAATGATGCATACACAAATTATAATAGAGAATATTTCATGAATAACACATTAAAAGAAAAATGGAGTACAATGGGAGAGCAAAGGAGGGAACTCCAATCTAGATTTTCCCAAAGGGAAGAGACATTTACAAGCATCTACAAAGTTATAATCAAGGATACATATCTACAAATGCATGTGTTAATTTGTCTCTTGCACTCAATAGTGAGGGAAAAACTTAATAGATTTTTGAAAATCCTATTTTATCTGCATGCTTTGCACATTCAGGATTACTTCCCCTCTACCCCCTCCCATGTTAAAAAAAAATACAGATACCTGGACTGCAATAAATTCTACAGTTTAACAACAATAAGCACTTCCTAGATACAAGACCCTCTCTGACATCCTGGGGTTATGTTACCAGGGAAAAAAATCCCTACCTTCAGGGATCTTATATTCTTCTGGAAGAAATATGAAAAAGATTCAATAACTCCTTGCTACTGGTAAATTTATATATGGTGCAATATAACTGGAAAAAAATTGAAAATGAAGCTATTAGTTAATGTAGTTGCCATAAACATTATTCACTTAATTATCTTTATAGCTTTGGTAGGTCTCTAATCATGTATTTCTGCTGGCAAGCAAATTTAAAATAACTTAGTTCCTTTAGACCCTTATTAGAAGTAAGCTGTGAAAGTTAACAATTGTGACTATGCCGAAACAATAAAAACCTGATTTTAATTGAATAGTGCCAAAGGGATGTTCACTAGGCAAATACCATGAAATTTCAAGAATTTATTAGAGTAGCTTTTCCATACTATATGGTAACTCTAAGTAAGTAAATATGGTGAGTAAGCTAGAGAAATGCTCATTAAAAATAAAAACCCATGATCAATTAAAATTAAGCTCAATATCCATCACTCAAGAAAATCTTAAAATGCATGATAACAGTTAATAATAGCTAGCATTTAGAGAGTGCTTTAAGGTTTATAAGGTACTATGCAGATATTATTTCATTTTGTCCTCACAACCATCCTGGAATTAGGTGCTATTATTATCATCACCATTTTACAGATGAGGAAACTGAGGCTAAGAGATGTTGTCACTTACCCAACATCACATAACTAATCGGTACCTGATACTGAATTTAAACTCAGGGATTCTTGAATCCAATTCCAATACTCTGTCACCTAGATACTTCAATTTATGGATGTATTATGACATTTATTTTTATACTGTAGCTATTGATAAAGTGAATTGAGAATTAAGCTACAGTATGAAGCCTCTACTCTCTATAATCTTCTTCCTCATCATCTCAACTTTATTTTTTTCTATTAGTTTCACAATGATGTTGAACCCATCAGCCAATCATTTTCAGTACGTCAGTGGATCTGGGAATTCATTGACATGGCTACCTTTCTCCAATGGAGAAGAATGTATTCTAATTATGTGCTTTGCACATAGGAGGAACGCCAGCAATGGACAATCTCTTTCTTCCCTGGTTACTCCCTGAGTAACCAGATGTAGCAGTAAGCACCCCAACATACACAGGAGGACCTGCTGCACAGGTGCTTATATCTGCTTCTCTAAAAGGAAAGCAACTTTTGAGGGTCAACGATCACTTTAATCAAACATATACCAACAGATAAAATACAAGCAGGATCAACAGATAGGGTTTCCAGCTGTCTGACCATTGGCAACACATATATCGTTACCAAAGAGAGAAAGCATCAATATCTGGGTTTTCAAAGCTGTTACCTAGAGTCTCATCTGGCACAAGAGCCTTCTTCCAAAAACTAAGCCACAAAACTCACCTCAGAATAGATAGACTCTTTTCAGAACCAGAGGGCATGACCCCTGGTGACCCAGTGCCTCATTAGCAATCAGCAAAAAGTGTGGGCCTTCATATAAAACAAGCCTCCGCTAATCATGTCTCCCTCAATAGGCCTATCAATGGATGGGGAAAATTTTTAATTCCCATTTCACCAGGCCCAACTATCTTTTACTATCGTAGTCACAGAACACCTACCCATCACCCCCAATGAGCTTCCCAACCTCCCACCCAAAAAAGGACAAGTATTCAAATTTGCAATCCCTTTGGCTTAACTCTTACCATTCATTATTCTTTTCAAATAACTTTCTTATGAAGAAGGTAGGCAGTATAATGTTTAGTCACTTTGGGAGCCCAGTTCCAACTTATTTTCCAAAAAGTTTGGAGCAATTCACAGCTCTACCAAGAGGGTATTAGTAGGCTTAAGAGATATTCTACTGGATGAGACCACATGCAAATAGCTAGATGTAAATAACACTTCCCAAGGCATTCACTGCTGAAAAAGTCCTTTCCAACACCAATACTCTCCTAGCAATGCCCTGTGGGTCCAAATCATGGAATACTATAATTTCAGAAAAAAATGTAAGTGATCAAAGGCTGAAAAAAAGATATGTGTATGATGGTTGTAAGTAGCCCTTGGGCGATTTCAAATGTGTACGAAAGAATTGGTATGAATGGTGTAATTAAGCACATGGAGAATCAGAAAAGGAGGTAAGCTACTTCTAGAGCAAGATGGAGGGATAACAGGAGAGCCAGCATGTTGCATTGGCCTCCCAGGGATATTAAAAGTCCTAGAAGGTCTCTAGTTAGTTCAGGTTTTGTGCCATCAATGCCTTTCCACAAATCCTCCTATACTGAGTAACTCTTGCATTTCTGTATGCAACATTACTTATTCCTCCTCTATGAAGAATTATAAAAAGATTTAGCTTTTGAATAGATCTTAGAAGTCATCAAATCCAACTCCCTCATGTTTATTGATGTTGAAACTGAGACCAGATAGGTAAAGTGACTTGCCTAGGGCCACAAAGCTCATAAATGACATGGCCAGCATTTGGATCAAGGTTCTCTGACTCCAAAACCATTGCGTCTTCCACTACACCATTTTTAAAAGATAAATAACAGATAAAAGATAAAATAAAAATAAGATAAAGAATTGCATAGGATGAGAAGGCATGGGTGTTAGGTAGGAATTGATACTGATGGTGGAGCTGTCCAGCACTGACAAGCTCAGAAAGTCACTGAAGAAGAATCAAGGTCTTACAGATTTGATTATATTATCCCTCGCACATCACAACTTTCCCTATCATGGTTTTGATATATCACAGGTTGGCATAAGAGATTAAATGGGAATTTGGGGGAGTTTTGCAGAAGCCCCAAAGGCCAATATGTGAAGGTCAGAAAACAACAGAGAAAGTTTAGAAACTCGGAAATGCATAAAATATGTGTATAATATTGCATAATATCAAGATATTTTATCTTTTAATTCCATAATAATTCAGACTTCTTTTCTCATATGAAGGAAGGATCAAAAAATTTATGTGGATTTTCCAGATTTCAGGGGCACTGTGTCCCTAACCCTGATGTGGAAGGAATAACTGACTGTTGGAATCATTTTGAAAGGTGAAATGATGTCATGTTCCCATATGATTATTTCAGAATGAATGAGATCCAAGAATGTTGAATCTTTAGTTTGAAAACATCACCGACTAACTATTAGTTTCCAAATGACTTTTAAGCTGCTCTCTTTTATCAGTAAAATACACTTTAGTTCAGTTCCTAGTCATATTAAGGATTCTCTTCATATCTTCATGGTGATGTGATATTTTCAGAGGAAAGTCTTCATATTCAGAACACATTTCCCCTAGAATCTTAAGAGTTTTAGGTTGTTGGTCTCTTAGGTCACATTGGAGGTTATAAGATTTGCAGTAAAGATTTTGTGTCACTTTTAATTTTGTGTTTGATTATTCCTTACTCAAAAAGTTTGATTCCTTAATAATTGCTGCTTGTTTCTTCAGAAAAGAGCATTAGACCCACTTTTCAAAATTCAGCTACTGAAATTTCAATACTGTCTTGATGTTGGAGAAAAAGCCCTGGAGTGGGAGGAGAACCTGGGTTCAAAATCTGGCTCCTCTACTTTATAGGAGTATGAAATTTAAGAAATAACTTAGCTTCAAAGAATTATGGAATTGGAGGATTGGAAGGGTCCCCAGGGATCATCTAGTCCAGCCCACATACTAAAAAAGTTCCTTCTATGGCATACCTGAAGAGTGACTGTTCAGTCTCTACTTGAATGATTCCAAGGAGTGGAAGTCTACCACCTCTTGGAGAAGCACATTTTATTTAATTGTTGGGAAGTTTACCTGTGTTTTCTTCTGACTGCAAGCCTCAGTTGACTTCTTTTCCACTTTCACCCATTGTTCTTGGTTCAGCTCTCTTTTCTTTAACTAAAAATATGTTGAATTCCACCTCACTAATCCCTTCTTACTGTGACCACCTTCAAATTCTTGAACACAGATACCATCACTCTCCTGAGTCAGGCTCACCTTCTTCAAGCAATCTTCATATTTCGTAGAAACAAGACCCTTTTCCGGACTGTTTACACTCCTTTGGACACTGTTCAAAGTTTTGTGTTGTCTCTAAATGGTACTAAGTATGTGATCAAGGAACCATACATATGTCCTTTAAAACCACAGATTTGGAGGGATCTTAAAGGTCAATTAGTACAATATCCCTTTTCTTAACAGATGAGGAAACTGAAGCCCAGAGAAATCACCTGACCCTCAAAAAATGACATCCTCAGGTACTGACATAACTGGCAGCTGTGACTGCTGAGCCACTCTCAGTGATATTTAAAAGATCATGAAAAATGGGAGAGATTTCACAAAATAAGAGAAGGGGAAATGCCCTTATTTTCAAAAAGAAAAGGAAAACAGTCTAATTCATAAGTTACTGAGTTTGACTTTGGATTCTAGAAAAGTGCTTTAATGAATGACAAACATCCAGGATGGTGCCTTCAATGAATCAACTAGGATTTATTGAGCACCTACTTTGTGCTAGGCATTGGGCTAGGCACTGATTCCTTAAGAACAAAGACATTAGATGACCATTTGACAGGGATATTGTAGAGGGAATTAATGAGAGAGAATGTATTGGGTGACCTCTACCATCTTCTCCAACCCCAAATCAAAACTGTGGGCTGTTTGATGGGCTGTGCATTTAAGGTAAATATTCAAATACTATGCTAGCAGATGGGAATTAAGATGCCCTTATATACTTCTTAATTCTAGAAATCCAAGCACTGCTAATATTGTCTTAGAGAGAACACCTCCAAATTAGTAAAATCACTGAATTAGAGAGCTAGAGTTGGAAAGGAGTCTCTTAGAAGTCATCTAAACTGACCCTTTTCATTTTCCATACGAGATTTTTGATGCCCAGAAACTTTGTGGCTTTCCATGTATCACAACTGTACTGAGAATTGGCACCTGGATTTGAACCTAGGAAAGTTGACTCCAAATCCAGGAGTCTTGTTATTACATTTCCTAGGCACATAGCTTATCTGTGAGGGGCATAGTCACCAGAGATAGATTGACAAGTGATGGAGGTAGAGTCAGAGGACCTGGAGTAGAATTTTAGCTCTCTCACTTACTGGCAGTTTGACCTCAGGAAATCTATTTAATCTTTCTGTATTTTAGGTTCCTCAACTTTAAAATATGGAAATTGGACCAGATAATCTCTAACTAAGAGCCCTTTTGGCTCCAATGTGTGATACTATGGTGATCTTTTGCTGTGCATGTATGAACTTCTGGTTACATACTGTACTTGTGAAATGTAAATGAATTGAAATGAGAGCTTGCATTATGGCATCATCACTATCATCTCAAACATTTCTATAGCATTTTAAGATTTGCAAAGCACTCATTTGATTCTCACAACAACCCTAGGAGGTACAACTCAGATAAAAGTGATCACTCAATGGGAAACCATGTCCCTGTTCTGTTTTACTCTTCTTGAGTTCAGAATTTTAGATCCTGGTAGGAAGTTCCAGTCAAGGACAGCTCACCTATTTCTTGTTATTTCATCTTAAGCTATGTTGACCGTACTGGCAGGCTTTATTTTTGCCTTGAGAAAAACTGTCATTTAAGAAAGTGAAATGAAAATGGTTTTTGAGATTGGAGCTTGGGTTTGAGCCACCTTGAAAACTCATAGCCTATCAGGGGGAAAAAAGTTTCCTCCAGACTCTCTTTCTCCCAGAATTGCTTCAATTCAAACAAGTTTTCCAGACTCACAACTTCCCCTTGCCCCCAGCTCATACTTTGAGATAAATTTCAGGGCAGACAGAAAATTGTTTTAAATGGCAAATAAATAAATATTAGAAACCTTTCCTTTAGTTGCTATCTTTGATATTCTTTTTTTCACAGTCAGTTTCTTTTCCTCAACAAATTTCCTTCCCACTGCTATAGCAGGCTTTTGAGAATACATAGTGTGGGCAATTTCTACACCCTTTCCCCCTTACTTGAATCTGACCAAAGACATCCAAATGAATCCTAATAATTTAGTAAAGAAATGAAATTTTGCTTCCCTGGACTATAACAGTTAGACTTAATCTGCAATGTATGTATCTAGGTTGTAATTATGAAGTCTCAACAATACCACTGACCCTGAAGTGCTTTGGGAAAATGCCTGATTTGCATATGGCTAATGTCAGCCTGGTATCTGTCCTCCACATCTGGTGTTCTTTGAAGGGCAGTGTGATCACCACCCAGACAGAGTGAGGGAGAAATACAGTGAAGTAAGTAAAGTATCCTTAGGATGAGTCTGTCAGACGCCAACTCCTTAGAATGAAAAGTGAAAAACACAGTTAGCCAGATGCTTTGCCTATCTATTTGGAGTCGAGGATTCTTCACTTTTCATTAGATGTTCTAGTCACAAAAATATGGAGAGGAGAAAAACAAGCTAGAAAAAAAGTTGAAGATGAGCTAGTAGATAGTGATAAAGATACAAAGAAAAAAGAATTGACAAAAATATTAAAAAGTAAACAGAAACAAAAAAATCAGAAGAGGACAAAAGAAGAAAAATTTCATTGCTACTTTTTTTGAAACCGGGCCTCCCTATCTAGCCCAGGTTGGATATGCCAACTATTCAAGGGTCCTACCCCAATGTTCATTGAAATGGAAGCATTTACCTGCACCCTTTGTCTGAACTGGGCTGATTCACCTCTTCTTAAGCAGTCTGGGAGCCCTCCACTCCCAGAGACTCACCATATTTGTGCCAAACAATGTAACCACTTACACAATTGGCTTTAGAACTCCTGAGCTCAAGCGATGCACCAACATCAGCCTCCTAAGTAGCAGGAATTAACAGGGTTCAGGGTTGCTACTTTGTCAAATTTAATACATATTTTTTAAAACTGTGCATAAAAGTTCACAGTTTTATATTCCACCATTTTTCTGGGTATTTAAATGGTAGTATCTATCTCTATTAAGTTCATTATAAAAAGGAAAATAAAAAAATCATTTCACTTGTTAACATATGATGGGGGAACCATCTTTTTTTCCAGAAGGGAGAGGAAAATCAACTCTAAAAACACTTTGAGAGATGATCCACTCTTTCTTTGACATTATCAAGCTAAAACAAGCAAGGGCTTTAATGACGATCTCATTTGTTACCTGTTTGGTGGTTCCATCAGTCAGCAAAGTTCTAGAAATGCTGGACAGTACTTGCCAACTCATATTTTTTCATTAAGAATTGCATGTACACACTATCTTTAAACAAACAGATAACTTAGATTTCTGAAATTAAATTGGACTACATTGAACCTGACACCATCACAAATTCTCCACAGTCTGCATTCACACGTCATCATCTCTGTTACCTTATCACGGATCTACCTTATCAAACTTCCACTTAACACAGATTTCTGTTTTGTCTCCAAAACAAATATGTAAGACATCCAGAGCCAATGGGTTTTACTTCGAGTCTCTACCACCCTTTCACAGATTCCCAAGTTTCCACTACTGTAATTCACTCAGCAACCCATCACATCCCAATAAAATAAAAGAATGTGCCATGTTCACTTCTAGCAGATTAGACTTCTTAAGGAATAGATGAGCTCAGGGTTGGAAATACTGCTATCCTAATTTGTGTCCATTTTTACAGATCTGAAGCTGCCTAAAAGGTTTTACATGCCTCTGTTTGTTCTCCCTTGTCTAAAGTCTCCATCAATACCAAGAGCCTCTCACTGGGAGTTTGAACTTTCCTTTGATCTAATCCATTTAGAAAATGACTCGCTGTTTATTGAATAAAGTGGAGAAAATTGATATCTTTTCATTAGGCTTTTTCACTGCTGGCATCTGAAATGTGTTTTCTATTTAAATTTTATTTATATCAATCTTCTCTAGTAGGACTTAGATTAAAATGAAATACCTTACAATCAGTATACAGCTTTCCCATTACCACCAATATTGTGAATACTAGTTTTGCAAATGAACTCAGTACCAACTATTTCTGGGCACAATTTAATATTTAGGAGCAGGAGTTAAACATAAGTAATATTTTAACATGTCTATAACTGTAAAAGGTGATGGTTTTACTTATTAAAGGGAGAAAAAGAGAGCTTAAAGGACATGACTGGGTTGTTGTAAAATCAGTAACAATTCTAGTGGGCCATATATAACAATAATAACATACATTTATAGAAGACTTCAGAAGTAGCAGGTAGAGTGGATAGAGTCAGAAAGATCTTGGACTTACTGGCTCTGTGACTCTGAGTAAACCATTTAACACAAATGTTCTTTCAAGCAGCTCCCAAGTACTTATCTACCAGTTCATAGATGGTTTGCCATGTGCCACTGGTGGAGACAGTTGGCATTGTGGGAGTTTCCAACTTGCTGACATCACAGCTCTTCCTATATTCTCCAGATTCTTTGAATAGCATATTGCTCCTTCAGAGCATGTACAACAAGGTCATTTGGCATAAATTACATGTAAGCCAACAACTTTCACTATATACCATAGTAAGTTCTAGATAGGTATTCCACTTGAATGTAAAAGATGATCTCAAAAAAATAGAAGTGATTAGGAGGTACTTTTCCTGCTCCAAAAAAAAAAAGAAAGAAGAAAAAACTATTACTAATAATCTGAACCAAACAAGATGTGGAGGCAAACATAAAATGCAATAAATAATAAACAAAGAAATAAATGAGTGAGTAAATCAATTAATTAATCTTTTGTGCGATCAGCATAGATAGAGTACAAAGGGAATCTCTCACATAAGAAAAAAAACTCTGCAGCAACACACACATCTCAAGTCTCATAAGAACCCTCTGAGGTAGGCAAGACAAATAATAGAATCATAGAACTAAAGATAGAAGGTACCTCAACATCATTTAGTCCAACGTTCCCATTTTACAGGTAAGGAAAGTAATATCTAGAGTGGTCAAGTCACTTGCCCAAAGTCACAAAGGTAAGAAGTGATAGAGCCAGGATTTGAGCCCAGGTTCTTTTTATTTTATAGATGAAGCAATTAAGGTGAGACAAAATTAAGCTATTTGGCCAGTCACTTAGCTACTAAGTTGAAGATCCAGAAATGGAGCCCATGTTTTCTGACTCTGTTTAATACTTTTTCTACTTCTCCTTACTGTCTTTCCCACAATCCAACAATATCCTTCTAAACCCTTTTATGTTTTAGAAAAAAAAAAAAGGACTTGTAGGTACACACACAGATAGTCTTCCTTTGACAGAAAAGGAAGCTCCTAAAAAACTGGCTATAAAGCAAGATTACCTTTCAGGAATCTGATTTTTCAAGTGACATACTGTAAAATCAGAAGCATTTCTGTTCTTCCCTCACTACCTCTCAACTGGCCAGCAGCACTGTCATCGCTAATACCAAAGCCAATATCATTGTTTCAACCAAATCAGGGAAGAAGTGACAGCATAGAGTAATCGTTATTCTACAATGCAAACTGTAAAAAGAGAGGGATAGGACATAGTAGAAAACATTGTAGGCATGAGAAAGGAATATCCAAGTTTAAACCCCACTTGTGACACTTAAAAGCTATGTGATCATATGCAAGACAATGCACCTTTCTGCAACTGTAAAATGGTATAATAATGCAATAGTGACAACTTCACAGAGCTGACTCATAGGAGATAATGATATTTCCACTTTTTGGAAAGTGTTCTGCATTTATATGTACCTAAAATCATATATATAAGTAACTGAGGTAAACTAGGTGGTACAGTGAGTAGAGTATGACCAGGCCTGGAGTCAGGAAAACTTATCTTTCTCAGTTCAAATCTGGCCTCAGACACGTAACAACTGTGTAACCTTGGGCAAGTCACTTAACCACATTTGTCTCAGTTTCCACATCAGTAAAATGAGCTGGAGAAGGAAATGACAAACCAATCTAAGTGTGTGTTCATCCTTCATTGCCAAAGAAGACCGTGCCATCAGAGAAATAATGACATGATTTGCATTTGACTTTGTTATGAGTGAGGGAGGGCTGTGCAGGTCACCAGCCTCACATCTCCTCCAGAGTCATCTGAATCCGGTAACCAGATATCCATCAGGATGACTGGAGATGACCCAGGATGAGGCAATTGGGATTAAGTGACTTTCCCAAGGTCACATATGGGAATGTTGAGGTGAGATTTGAACTCAGGTCCTCCTGACTGCTGCACTGGTGCTCTATCCACTGCACTACCTAGCTGCCCCCAACCACTTTAAGTATCTTTACCAAGAAAACCCCAAATGAAGTCAGGAGGAGGTAGGCATGATTGAAAAATGAATGAAAACATAAATCATGGTTTTCATTAGAGGAATGAAAGGGAATTTGACTACTGCTGTGTAAATTTAGAAACAGAAAAATCCCATGCCCTGTGTTATCTTACATCCTACTCCTAGTTCCATGTTACGCCCTACATTCCTACGTATAGTTCCATTAAGAAAAGTGGTTAGAATTTTAAAATGGAAGCTTCTTGAGGACAGGGTCTATTTCACGTTTTCTTTGTATCTCTAGCATTTAGCACAGTGCCTAGACATTACAAATCTTTTTGTCATTGTTGTTTGGCTGGTTGATTCAAACATTTGGATCATAGGACTTTAAGAACATAGATTGGGACGTTAGGAAATCATCTAATCCAATGCCTTCATTTCAATAATGCGGAGTTAGTGAGCCCAGAAAATGGCACCAAGGTAGGAATTGAGAATCAAGACTACCCCAGGTTCTCTGATTCCAAAATTAGTGATCTGAGGGAATTACTTCTCTTTCATAAAAATATGGGATCAGATAGCCCAGAATTGGTGATAAAGCACAAGATAAATACAGTTTTGATTTTATGCCAAGTTATCATTTAAATGTTTGGTTTTTGTTGTTTTCATTTTGTTTTTTACTTCTCTATGACAAAGGTGATGCAAGCAAGATTCAGTGTTTTTCCTCCTGGTTCTGCTACCATATTGACATCAAAGGCATCCAGAGCTATCTGTGTAGGGCTTTGTATCTAAAAGAATCCTGTAGTTTGTATTAAAGAGTAATCTACTTGCCCAGGGTTTGAGCCTCCTTGCTCTCTAAGAAAGCTCTGAATAGCCACTGGAGAAAGCAAAGTTCACTTAATCCCCCAACTCAACACCACCTGGGAATTGTTAACACTAATCAGTTCAATTGTCACCTGTGGTTTATTTGGGAGTCTGAAAAGTCAGCTATGGGACCTGCAAGGAAACTGCAGCTGATTCTGCAACAAAGGAAATACCAGAGTAAATAGGGATTAAAGGTCAGGATTTGTTTTATCTACAGAAGACCAAGGAACTAGCTCCTTTACTCCATTGCCTAGGGTTTGGGGGTAAATTTATTTAAATTTTTATCTTTCCCATTTTCCCTGACAAAAGTGTTAATAGAGAGGCAGTTGTTTTGGAATTCATAAAAGGGATTATAATAAGTCATCTTATGTGGAGTCATAACAGCTGCTCTGAACCCATATTTGTGTTAGCACACTGGCAGTCAGAAAGTTGCTGCTACTACTGGTCTCAGTGTTACATTAGGTAACCCTAAGAATAACTGTGCTTTCTAGTACCCTGGCCCATGAACCCCTACCACTGCACTTCTGAAAAGGACAGTTAGCTAGAATCCCCTCAGCTGGGAGATGGAGAGTTTGTGGAACGGCCAAGAAGTCAGTGCCACGGGACCAAAGAGTATAGGTTGGGAGGTAAGGTATAAGGAGACCAGAAAGGTAGGATAGTTGGCCCTTGGATGGCAAACAGAACATTTTGTAATTGATCCAGGAGGCCTCAGGAAGCAAATGAAGTGTAAAGAGGGTGGGAGAGGGGAATATGATTGAATTAGAAAAATGGGTCAGTGGAGAATGAACTGAAGCAGGGAGAGACCTGAGCCCGATAGAACTACCAGCAGGCTATTGAAGTCTGAGGGGATGAGGATCATACCAGTGGCAGTGTCTTAGGAGATTAAGAGGCATACTAAAAAGATAGTGCAAATGTGAAATTGGCAGACATTGGCAATATCTTGGATATGGAGAGTGAGAAATAGTGAGGAGTTGAAGATGACTCCTAGGTCATGAGCCTGAGAGGACTGGGAGAATGATATTGCCATTTACAATAATTGGGAAGGTAGGAGGGGTAAGAGTTTTAGAGGAAAATCTATTCCATTTTGGATATATTGATGATTGATCCAAGATGTCTCCTGAACATTTAGTTTTAGATATCTGAAAGGAAGCTAGAGATGTGTGACTGGAGGTCTGAAGAGAGTTTGGAGCAGGATAGGTAGATTTAAAAATCAACAGCATAGAGAGATAGTTATTAAATCCATGGGAGCTGATGAGATCACCAAGTGCCATAGTGGAGAGAGAGAAGAAAAGAGGGTGTGATCTGGACAGGGATCCAGCAAAAAGGGCCAGAGGAGAGGTTAGATAGGTAGGAGAACCAGGAAATAGTGGTGTCCCCAAAAACTTAGAGAGAAGAAAACATCAAAGAGAAGAGAGTGATCAACAGTGTCAAGGTTGCAAAAAAGTCAAGAGGAATAAGAACTGAGAAAAAGTAGTACAGTTTGGCAACTAAGAGATGATTAGTATCTTTGGAGAGGGCAGTTTCAGTAAAATTATGAGATTGGAAGCCAAATTATAAGGGGTTAAGAAGATAATGAGAGGAGAGTTAAGTGGAGGTACCTATTGTAGATGGCTGAGTAGTTTACCTACAAAGGGCAGAGGAGAAATAGGATAATTGTTAACAGGGACTGAAAAATCAAGTGAGGGTTTTTCAGAGTTGGGAAGACATGGGAATGTTTGTAGGCAGTAGGGAAGAAGCCAGTAGATAGGGAGAGATAAAAAATAAATGGGAAGGATGGCAGAGGGGGCAATCTAATGAAGGAGTTGCGATAGAGTGAAATCACTTGAATAGTTGGAGGACTTAGCCTTGGTAAGGAATGAGGCTGAAGCTGTTTGAGAGGTTCAGGGACCCCTCAAGGAATGAAGTACAGGAGATGGTTGTCTGGAATGAATTCATGGACTCAAGCATTCTTTTAGTCAAGTTGGCAAAGGTTTATTGTAAGGTCAGTAAGGCAGGCAAAGATCCTTAAGGAACTTGCAACTTAACAGGAATGATGCTAAAGTTTACATAGGGGAAGTAGTGGATTTTCTGGCAGATATGTTAATTAGGTGATAACATATAACCTTACTCACAAACATCATTCACTACTGGAAACCAAGAGAAAGGGTCTCTAAGGGGTGTATTTTTGGTCTGTTATGTCTGTTTCAAGATGGCTTTGGGAGTTGATTTCTATAGCTTGACCTCTGGATTGCATATGGTAACTGTGCGAATCAGCTCGTGATAGTTCTGCTGGTACAAGATAGTCCTGTTCATACCAAGGAAACTATACAGAGGACAGCTTGTTTTTGTAACAGGGAAAGATAGTTTGTCTTACTGGGGTCCACTCCTGAGTTATTGCTAGGGATAGTGTCTTTTGAGCTGGGGAGAAAAGTGTCAGGGATAGTGTTTTGAGATTAGGGAGAAATGTGATCTTGGAAGTGGGGTCCAAGCATAAGCACCCAAGAACCCCATCAAGGCTACCTCAGCATGTGAGACTGATGTGAAGGAGGAGAGGCAGAAGGCACTTAAGTGATAGAAGATGAAGAAGAGAGGAGAAGGTGCTCATGGTGAATAGCCTAAGTTTTTTAATTTTTTTATTGTGTTTATTTTAGTTTTCAACATTCATCTCTACAAAATTTTGAGTTCCAAAATCCCCATCTCTTCCCTCCCCCCACCTCAAAATGCCTTGCTTTCTGATTACCCCTTCCACCAATCTACCCTCCCTTCTAATATCCCTCCCTTCCCTTATCCCCATCTTCTCTCTTGTCTTTTAGGGCAAGATAAATTTCTATGCCCCATTCCCTGTATTTATTTCCCAGTTGTATGCAAAACAATTCTCAACATTTGTTCCTGAAACTTTGAGTTCCAACTTCTCTTCCTTCCTCCCTCCCCACCCATCCCCACTGAGAAGGCAAGCAATTCAATATAGACTATATATGTATAGTTTTGCAAATGACTTCCATAATAGTCATGTTGTGTAAGACTAACTATATCTCCTTCCATCTTATCCTGCCCTTCATTTCTTCTATTCTCTCTTTTCACCTTGCCCCTCCCCAAGAGTGTTTACTTCTAATTGCTCCCTCCTCCCTTTTGCCCTCCCTTCATCATCCCCCCCCACCCTGCTTATCCTCTTCTCTCCTACTTTCCTGTAGTGTAAGATAGGTTTTCATACCAAATTGAGTGTGCATGTTATTCTTCCTTGAGCCAAATATGATGAGAGTAAGCTTCACTTTTTCCCTCTCAACTCCTCCCTTTCCCCTTCCATTGAAAAAGCTTTTTCTTGCTTCTTTTATGAGAGAAAATTTACTCCATTCCATTTCTCTCTTTCTCCTCCCAATATATTCCTCTCTCACCCTTTATTTTATTTTTTAGATATGATCCTTTCCTATTCAACTCACCCTGTGCTCTCTGTCTATATATGTGTATGTGTGTGTGTGTGTGTGTGCATGTGCATAATCCTTCCAACTACCCAAATATTGAGAAAATTTTCAGGAGTTACAAGTGTTATATTTCCATGTAGGAATGTAAATAGTTCAACTTTAGCAAATTCCTTATGATTTTTCTTTCCTGTTTACCTTTTCATGCTTCTCTTGATTCTTGCGTCTGAAAGTCAAATTTTCTTTTCAGCCCTGGTCTTTTCATCAAGAATGCCTTAAAGTCCTCTATTTCATTTAATGATCAATTTTTCTCCTAAAAATATTATACTCAGTTTTACTGAGTAGGTTATTCTTGGTTTTAATTCTAGTTCCTTTGACTTCTGGAATATCATATTCCATAACTGTCAATCCCATAATGTAGAAACTGCTAGCTCTTGTATTACCCTGATTGGATTTCTACAATACTCAAATTGTTTCTTTCTAGCTGCTTGCAATATTTTCTTTTTGACCTGGGAACTCTGGAATTTGGCTACAATATTCCTAGGAGTTTCTCTTTTTGGATCTTGTTCAGGAGGTGATAGGTAGATTCTTTCAATGTTTATTTTGCCCTTTGGTTCTAGAATATCAGGGCAATTTTCCTTGATAATTTCATGAAAGATGATGTCTAAGCTCTATTTTTGATCTTGGTTTTTAGGGAGACCCATAATTTTTAAATTATCTCTCCTGGATCTATTTTCCATGTCAGTTATTTTTCCAATGAGATATTTCACAATATCTTCCATTTTTTCATCCTTTTGGTTTGGTTTTGTAATTTCTTGGTTTCTCATAAAGTCATTAGCTTTCATCTTATCCATTCTAATTTTTAAAGAACTATTTTATTCAGTGAGCTTTTGAACCTCCTTTTCCATTTGGCTAACTGCTTTTTAAAGCATTCTTTTCCTCATTGACTTTTTGGACCTCTTTTGCCCATTCAGTTAGCCTATTTTTAAAGGTGCTATTTTCCTCAGCATTTTTTGTGTTTTCTTTAGCAAACTGTTGACTCACTTTTCATGATTTTCTTGCATAACTCTCATTTCTCTTCCCAAGTTTTCTTCCACCTTGCTTTCTTGATTTTCAAAATCCTTTTTGAGCCCTTCCATGGCCTGAAACCATTGCATATTTATTTTGGAGGTTTTGGATGCAGAAGCCTTGACAATTTTATCTTTCTCTGATGGTATGCATTGTTCTTCATTGAAAGGATGGAAGAAAATACCTGTTCACCAACAAAATAACCCTCTATAGTCTTATGTTTTTCCCTTTTGGGGGGCACTTCTCCAGCCAGTTATTTGATTTTTGAGTCCTTTGTCAGGAGAAGGGTATACTCTGGGGACCTGTAAGTTCTCAGTTCCTCTAAGGTGGCACAATCAAGGGCCTGCACACTGGGAGCTACCAAAGCTTTTCTGCCCAGAATCTGCAAGTAATAAAATTCCCTCCCCACAACCCCCTCCAGCATGCCATGCCCCAGGACTGAGGAGCTTTTGGGGGAGCAGGGCCACCACTCAGGACTGAGACTCAGATCAGTGGCTCAATTCCCCCAAGGGCTTTATGCTGAAGGCTACACAAATGGATGTTGCTGCCACTGCCGCCACCTGGGCCCAGGGCTAGGGGAGGACTCTGCTCCCTTGTCATCAAGGTGAAAAAGCTTTCTCACTGATCTTTGAAGCTGTCTTTGGTGTTTGTGGGTTGAGGGATCTGAGAACCACTGCTGCTCCCAGGGCATGTGCCTCTGAGGCTTGTTCTGGTCCTGTTCCTCCCAATGCCACATGGCCAAGGTTGGGCTGCACTCTGCTCTGTGCCCCATGTGATAGACCTTTCCTGTCAGCTTTCCCAGCTACCTTGAACTGGAAATCTCTTTCACTCTGTCTTTTTCTGGCCTTTGCTGCTCTAGAATTTGTTGAAAGTCTTTTTTTACAAGTATTATATGAGCTGCAGGGGAAGAGGTAGAATATATTTGTCTTTCTACTCTGCCATCTTGGTTCCACCCAGCCTAATTTTTTTCTGTAAAAGATGAAGCAAAATTCTCAGCTGAGAGTGAGAATAGGGAGAACTACAGGTGGTTAGAGAAGAGATGAAAAAGTTTAGAAAAGCTACTATAGAAAGCAAGATAGTGAATTTATAAGGGAGGTATAGAGAATGGACTAGCAGCAGTGAGGACCTAGGCAGTAGACCCAGTCAGAACAATTGCATGATTTTCTCAATTTTCATTGAGCAATGTGCATGTAGGAGCAAAGCAGTAAATGGTGAGAGTGATCCAAGACTGAGGCATGGCTGGATGATAAGTGGTAAGGGATTCAAGAGAGGAAAACATAGTTGAGTTGAATTGGTTCACCACGGGGTCAAGATGAGGAAAGAGGCCAATGTAAAGGAAACAGTCAGGGAGAGAAGTCAAAACTGAGATGTCAAAAGAGAGGAAGTAATGGTGCAGAAAAAGAGAAGAGTTTGTAAAGGAAGGCAGAAAGAGAGGTAAAATGTCCATAGATTATAATCAGATAAAGGATTATAAAATTCTTGAACTTAGAGGTAGTACATTTGTACAAGATTGCAAAATCAAGGGTATGATCATTTTTATCTGTGGCTGAGGTAGAGGCAAGGGAGTAGTTCATGCAAGAAGAGTAGGTTGAGGAACTAAATGGTTAGAGTATTTGAGGAATAATCAATATACATCTTAAAGTTGCCTAGTATGAGGGCAGGAGTTGGGGAGGTGAATAAATAAATAAAATACGAGTTAGGTAGAAAATGACAGATAGACAAACTAACAGATAGATAAATTCAGATCATAAATCTAGAGATGTAAGGGATTTTGAGATCATCAAGTACAGAGATTCTTAACCTGGAGATCATGAGTTTATACACACACACATATACATACACACATGTACACATATATGCACACATACACATATATACACAATATACACATATAATATAGGTAACTGTATTTCAATATTATTGTCTTCCATTGTAACCTTATATTTTATTTTATACATTTAAAATATTCTGAGAATGAGTCTAACTCTTAGAATTTACTGTCAAAGGGGTCCATGATACAAATATGGGTAAGAACACCTGATCTAGTCTACTTTACAAAAAAGTTAAGTGACTTCCCCAAGGCCACAGAGTTAAGAAGAAGCAATCAAGAATTTGAATCCAGGCCCTCTGACTGCAAATCCACTCTTTCTATTGTATCAATTATACAGAAAGTAAGTTGAAAAGGAAGAACACTAGCTCCTCTGGGAATCTGGAGAAACCTCCTGTAGGAGGAAGGTGGCACCTCAGCTAGAACTTGAATGGAAATAAGTATCCTTTTTACAACTAGTGTCTCTGATAAAGACCTCATTTCTAAAATATATAGAGAACTGAGTCGAATTTACAAAAATACCAGTCATTCTCCAATTAATAAATGGTCAAAAAATATGAACAGGAAGTTTTCAGAGGAAGAAATTAAAACCACCTATAGTCATATGAAAAAATGCTCTAAATCACTGATGATTAGAGAGATGTAAATCAAAACACCTCTGGGGTACTACATCATACCTATCAGACTGACTAACATGACAAAACAGGAAACTGATAAATTATGGGGAAGATGTGGAAAATTGAAGCACAAATTCATTGTTGGTGGAGCTGTGAGCTGATCCAACCATCCTGGAGAGAAGTTTGGAACTATGCCCAAAGGACTATAAAAATGTGCATACCCTTTAACACAGCAATATCACTTCTATCACTATCCCAAAGAGATCATAAAAATGTGAAAATAACCCACTTGTACAAAAACATTTATAGCAGCTCTTTTTGTGGTGGCCCAGAACTGGAAATTGAGGGAATGCCCATCAATTGGGGAATGGTTGAACAAATTGTGGTATGTGAATGTAATGGAATACTATTGTGCTATAAGAAATGACTTTAGAAAATCCTGTAAAGACTTATATGAATTGATATAATGAATTGATTGACATGAATGAAGGGAGCAGAAGCAGGGGAACATTGGTCACGGAAACAGCCACAGTGTGTGATGACTGATTTTGATAGATTTAGCCCTTCTCAGCAATGCAAGGACCTAAAACAATTTCAAAGGACTCATGATGGAAAATGCCATCCATATCCAGAGAAAGAATTAGGGAGTCAGAATGCAGACTATTTTCTTTTTTGTTTTGTTTTCTGTTTTATTTCTAGTTTCCTTCATTTGTTATAATTCTTCTATGCAACTAATGTAAAAATGTGTGTGATAGGAATGTTTGTGTATAGTCTATATCAGATTCCATGCCATATCTTGAGGAGGGAGGGGGAGAAAATTTAAAACTTATGAAAGTGAATGATGAAAACTATAAATAAATTAATTAATAATTTTTTTTAAAAAAAGAACTAAGTATCCCTAAAAGTAAACCTGAAGAGGAGGGAGGGTATTCCTTTCATGGGAGACAGCCTGAGTAAAGGCATGAAGGTAGAAGATTGAAGTCATATACAGGAAATGGGAAGTAAGTCGATTTGGTTAGAATTTAAGGTAAATTAAGAGTTAATAAAGGCTGAGGAAAATTGTCAATTACATATACAACTTAACAATGACAATACAGCTGACCTGTATTGAATATGGCTTTATTTATTGACCAAACAGAATCTGAGAATTATTCTAATGAAAAGAAATTATGTAACAAAAAAATCACTATATATGAGGAAGGCACAATTGTGCAGTGAGAAAAGCTTGCATCTTGGAGTCAGACCACCTAAATTTAAATCGTGGCTCCACCATTCACAGCATGTGTAGCCTTAGGCAAATCCCTTAACTCCTGCAGGACTCAGTTTCCTCATCAGTAAAATGAGGGGGTTGGGACAGATGACCTCTGGGATCCTTTCTAGCTCTGTGAGCCAAGAAATGAACTCAATTCACATGTTCTAGATAAGTGTCACATTATCACATTACACTTACAAGACCCACTTCTGACATTCTCTTGGGGAGGTCACGAACACTTCTGAAATGCTTTTATTATTAGATTTTCTTCCCTTGTGAATCACTGAGTCTTCAAATCCTTTAAAGGTGTCTCACAGATTTCACAAAACTTTCTATCCTTCAGCCTACATTTCCATTCAGTAACTAGTTGTGTTAAAAAGAGACAGAGGCTACTTTGTTAACCTACAACAAAGAGAACTGAATCTGAGAGGGCAAGGGGCAGTATCAAGGAAAGAGAACAGGCTGTGTACCTGTCAGAAGAAGGCAAAGTCATTTTTATATAAAACTGACCTCACTGATGGGAGTAGTTCATTTTCCATATACCTTGGTGGAAAGTTCTCCATTGATGGAGTTCACCATTGGAGGGATGCTGGCAAAGGTAATTCTTCCCCCACCCCTCAACTTGCCCTTCGAGCCAAGACCAGAGAGCTCTGTTGCTGGTGATTTCATTAAGTGGGACTGGAATGTTTATGACTAAATGATAACCAACTCTATTTCATACATTCCCAAGGTGATCAATATTGCCCCATGGTAATTGAGGGACAGTGAAGAAAAATAAGGAGACCATGGAAGCATAAGGAAAGAAGACAAGAGAATTTTGAAAAAAAAATTTGTATACATTTCACTTATAATTAAAGTCCTAGTGATTACATTATTTTTATAAACACAGAAGGCAAATTATAACAAATTAGTGGTCAAGTCCTCCAACAGGTCTTAACAAGCAAGTGTTGGCAGGTGAGCAGTATTGTGCAGTCAGGAATTCCAGCATGCTTTAGAAATACATTCATATAATGACTTGTTTACAGTACAATATTGTATGGTGACATGATGCAATATTGCATTATCACATTTTCAATGAAGGAAAAAAACCCAAATTTATAATAAATTATTACATTTAAGAGGCATCATTTTTTAAAAATATTTTATATTTTTTGAAGTGATGCAAATTCTACCCCAAAATAAATACATTAAAAGGTTAAGAAAGTAGATTTCCAGTGGGGCACTGAGTATTTTTTAAAGGGCCAGATAAGTTAGAGAAACTCTGGTCTATTTAAATCCAGCTTGGATCTTTACTTGCCCAGAAAATTTTACATTTCATATTCTTTCCCTTTCCAATGACACATGAATGAATGGATTGATAGGAGAATGAGTGATTATTGGATCAATGAAAGAATGGGTGAATGAATGAACATTTATGAAGCATTTACTATATGCAAAACATTTTGCTAAGCCCTGGGGATACAGACAAAAAAAGGGTTTGGTTTTTTTTTCTTCCACCCACAATTATCATCTATCTAAATGGCTGATGATTCCTCATTTTAGCTATGGTAAGAATTTTCTCAATTTTTCAATGCTATATGTGGATCTCTTCTTTAATTTTTTAAACACAATTTAAACATTTTTTTAATTTTCTGATGAGTTTTCTCTGACACCTCATTATCAACCTTGTTAAAGAATGCTAGTATCCACCGGATCACAGATTTAGAGTTAGAATAGCAGCCCTAGAGACCGACTCCCATCCCCTCATTTTTTATGGAAGGAAACTGAAGCCCAGAGACTTCAAATAATTTGCTCAGGTTAAGACAGCTATTATATGGCAAAGCCAGAATTGAAATTCAGTCTCTGACTCCAAATTCAGAGCTTTTTCCCCTAAATTACTCTCCCAAGGAGTCAATAATTCAACACATTTATTACCTTCTGTGTATGAGATACACTTAGGTATTCTGGAGTCTACAAAAGAGAAAACACATTCCCTCAACCCTCTCTCATTAGCACAGTTCTTGACTTGGAGGCATAGGGAACTTGCAGCCTGGAGGCCACATGTAGCCCTCTAGGTCCTCAAGTGCAGCCCTTTGACTGAATCCAAATTTCACAGAACAAGTCCCCGTAATAGAAGGATTTGTTCTGTAAAACTTGGATTCAATCAAAAGACTGCACTCAAGGACCTAGAAGGCCACAGGTGGCCTTGAGACTGCAGGTTCCCCACCCCTGATTTAGAGTAAACCCTTTTATTAAGTGTTTTTATATTCCTCTATGGAGGGAGAAGGATATTGATATCAGATTCTTCCTTGTGATTAATTGCTCAAGTGCCATATTGGAGATACAATTAAAGAGCTTTGATAGGGGGAAGCATATGGCCCTAGGTGCATAAATATAGAGTGGCAAGGACCTTTAGAGGGCAACTAGTCTAATCTAATCCTTTTATAGATGAGGGAACTGGAGCTTGGAAATGAAGTATTTCTCCAATGTCACAAAGTGAGAGAACTGAGATTTAAACCCCAGTCCTCTGACTCCAAATCCAGCATGGTTTGAACATTAATCAAATTACAAAGAAATTTGTAATCCTTCCCATGAAGACTTCATGGAGGAGGTGAATTTTGTCCAGATTTTATAAAAACAAATGGGAAATATTTTCACAGGCAGAAGAAGTTTGGGTGGGGTACTCTGGGCAGAGACATTAGCATCACCCAAAAGAGAATGATAAGAAAACATAGGATATGTTATGAAACACTCCTTTAAGAAGAGCATAGAGGAAAAAGTGAGGGAAGAATGGTAGCCAAAGCTAAAAGATGAGATGCAGGAGGGCCTTGAATGCCAGGCTACAGAATTTAATTTTTATGATGTAATCCATTAGAATTCACTTACATTTTGAGCAGGATAATGGGGCAATTAGATCTGTAGTTTATTAAGCTAGCAGTAAGCTACAAAGAGGTTTGGAGCGAGGAGAGAACACAGGTGAAAAGTTCACTAAGTCTAAATGAGTGATGCAGGCACTAGGGTTTTGATTATGGGAACAGAATCCTAGATCTGAAGTTAGAAGAGCCCTTATTTTACAGATGAGGAAACTGAGATCCAGAGAGGTGACTTTCTGAAAGTCATACAGGCAACAAGCATCAGTTACAAGATTTGAACTCAAGATTTCCAACTCACAAGCCAGTGCCCCTTTTACCGTACCATGTTACCAAGCCAGTGTTAGTGAAGCCAAGTCAATTTAGAAGTGTAGGGGATAACTTTATAGGTCAAGAAAGTCTTTGTGTAAAAGAAAGGAGCCAGAGATTCTAGAAGACAAACATGAGGAGAAAGATCATTGAGGTGGTGGAGGAAGAAAGTTGAGGGGGTGACTGTCAGCCTATGCAAAGGCAAAAAGGCAGGAGACGAAATGCCTAGCTTGAGGAATAAGAAGGCTAAAGTGTAGCATATATAAGGAGCGATGGGAACCACCTTTCACAATATTGGAACTAGAATGTGAAGGGATATAACTTATCCCATAGGCAATAGGGAACCTCAGAAGCATCCTGAGTAAGAGTACTATAGACTTGATTAACATTGTACAGTGTATAGTAATATACTCTTGGGAAACAACTGAGGATGACTGATGGGAAAGATTTCACAGAGATATCTGTGATGGCATGAATAATTGGATGAGGAGATGATAAACAGACAGGAGTGAAGACCAGTTTCAAGCTTGGGAAACTGACCAACATTGTTACTGGTTGACAAAAAAAAACAAGTTAGGAGGAGCTATCTGCAAGGAGAAAACTGGAAAGGGTTGAGTAGGGGTGGGAGGGTAAGGTAAAATTTGTTTTGGATATATTGAGGTCCTACATAGAAAATATAACGTCAGAAGTATGTGTTGTTTTTTTTAATTGTATATACAGTGGTAGGGTGGGGGATGAAGAGAAGGCAGAGAGTAGTCCAGACTTTTAATGTCAATGGTTAGGGAGAAAATACCTTCATCAATACAGATTAGCAATGTCTATAATTTATGGTCCTCAAACTGAGACATTAATGCCAAATAATATTAGTAATGGGACTTGAACCCAGATCCTTTGGACTCTAAGACCAACTTACTCTTGTATATATTTACATGGACATGCATTTGTAGATAGATGGATAGATGGATGGATAGATAGATAGATAGATAGATAGATAGATAGATAGATAGATAGATAGATAGATATAACATACAAATGTACATGATGTAGTGACAAAATATTAGATTTAAGTACAAAAAGATCTGGGTTCAAGTCTCATCTGTGACACATAGTAGGTATGTGGCCCTAGTCCTTTATCTTCTCTTACCATCTGAGGCAATTCCTTAGTATCTATCCAAAATGAAAAGACCACAGGATTTGAAGTAGGGTGAGAAGGTTGTTTCAAATCCTTACTGGCATTCTACTAGGTCACATACTTTCTCTGAGTCTCAGTTTCTGCTTTTGGGAAATAAAGGATTCAAACTAGGTTCCCACAAAAGCCCCTTCCAGTTCTAAATCTATTAACCTATTAAGATATAGAGGGGTTGCAATCTTCACAAGTAAGAAGCGGTTACTAAAGAAATGCTGACATTCCTAGGACTTTGAGCGTCTGGTTTGGGAGATGGAAAAGCCTACATATCAGCTTTAATTGAAACTGTAGAAATGACTTATCTGAGGCCATTATATTTTGTGTTTGTGGATTTGGCACTCTGTCTTTTGACATAGCTCTTTAAAGTTTATCATTCAAAGAATACACTGAACATAAAAACGATAGAATTGCTTTTCTGGGCAATTCCTGCACCTTCCCTACCTGGGGATCCTACCTGGAGAGGATGGGCTGATCTGCTTAGAATAGCAAGCAACTGTCCTTTCCCATAGCTGGAAAAAACTAATAAAAGGCATGTGATATATATAGGCAGTCATCCAACCAATGAGCATTTCTTATATTAAGTGCTTACTCTGTGACAAGCATTGAACTAAGTACAAGAGATTCAGAGAAAAGCAAAAATGCTCATTACCTTCAGAGAGCTTACATTCTAATGGGGGAGACAACTGTACACATAAAAAGGATATTACGTGGAAAGTGTATTGTCCCACAACATTTCCCATAATAATGAGATGCTGAATTCATCACTGCTTGATGAAGTTTGACAATATAATTGCATTTGCATTGTTGGGCTTATGAATGAAAAGCTTATTTCTAAGTAGAGTTTGCTCCTCTAGTCACTAAAGGTGAAAAGAAACAGATGTCTCTTCAAAATCCATTTGCCTGGAAAAGAAATAAGGCTTCAGTCCTGATGAGTTGTAATCATAATATTCTCTCTCTCTCTCTCTCTCTCTCTCTCTCTCTCTCTCTCTCTCTCTCTCTCTCTCTCTCTCTCTCTCTCTCTCTCTCTCTCTCCCCTCTCCCTCTCTCTCCCCCCTTTCCCTCCCTCCCTCCCTTTCTCCTTCTTTCTTTCCTTCCCTCCCTCTCTCTCTCCCTCTGTCCCTCTCCCTCCCTCCCTTTCTCTTTCTCTCCTCCCTCTTTCCTGCCCTCTCCCTCTCTTTCTCTCCTTTGTTCTTCTCTTTCTCCCCCTCTCCAGCTTCCATAGTGATTGGAAAATGGTGGTGTGAGATGGAGCCATGTCTCGAAGGAGAGGAATGTAAGACTCTTCCTGATAATTCTGGATGGATGTGCGCTACTGGCAACAAGATAAAGACCACAAGAGTAAGTGGTTTTATTGTAGTTCATGTGCCAAAGTACACCAGGACATGCCCAGATGGTTCACTGCTTGTATGTTTGTCCCATATGTGTTCCAAGAAAGGTGCATACAGGGGAGAGGGGCGTTGATGACTCAGAAGTTTGATGTTCCAGAGAACTCATCATATATCTATCATCAAACTGTACTCAAACTCTCAATACACGGAACAAGAAAAATCCCCATTTACTGACTTGCTAAATATCCTTGCTTTCAAATTAAAAAGGAAAGAAGAAGGCTGAGATAATTGCTTAAATAATTGAAAGAACATATCTTTATACTTTGCTCAAGTTAAGTCCATATTACAACAGGGGATTGGTCTAAATTGTCCAGATCAGTGCTTAACTATTCCATTACAGATTCATGTCATTCATTCATTCATTAAGGACCATTATGTGGTACAGCTATAGAATGTTGAACTAGGAGCCAAGAAAGACCAAGGTTCACCTTCTACACTGACATTTAAAAACCATGTGACTCTGGGGACATATCTCACCTTCAGTTTCCTCATCTGTAAAATTGAGTTAATAATAACACCTACTTCCCAGGGTGGTTGTAAGAATCAAATGGAATAATATGTAAAACTCTTTGCAAACTTTAAAGCACTATATAAATGCTAGCTATTACAGATTCAGCAAGCATTATAAATTACCTACAGAGCTCCAGGCATCATGCAAGGAGCTAGAGGTGCAAAGACAAAAATTAAAATTGTCCTGACCTTCAAGAAAACATCGCCACACTCTCCTGAAGTCTGTAAAAGCTGTAGTAAAAATATTTTGTAATTTTTACTTTGCAAACCTTTTATGAAAAAGTAATAACCTAATTTTTTCATTCTTAACACTTTAGACTTTTTTCGTATGTTGAATTCTCTTAAAGCAGGGCTCACCTATAGAAGTACCAGCTGGTTTTTACCCATGCCACCACTAACACTACCATGTTTAGAATGGACTCTCTCTGGGGGAAAGAAGCTGTTTCATTTCTTGTCTTTGTGCCCCCTGTGCCAAGCACAGCATGTGATATATAAGCACTCAATAAATGCCGTTGATTTGTCAATTACCGGACTGAAAGGAACTGCTTTATTGATCTTTCCATACCCAGTGCCTAGATTAGTGCTTGGCACATAATATGTGCTTAATAACTGCATGTTAAATTAGTTCAATTGGATTGAATCAGTGTTTACATCAAGACATCAAGGATCTGTGAGTTCACAGGTATATCCGCTAACTCAGAACTAAACCCAAATCTAACACTGAACGGGTCTATTTCTAGAGTTTTCTAAAGCTCTGACAAGTTAAGTGACCCAATCATGGCTGCACTGGCAATATCAGAGGCAGAATATCAACCTAGGTATCTCCAGAACTCTACCCACCAAAATAGTAGCTCAAAATTCCTGTTCTTAATTCTTTAAACTTTTTATGAAGCTTAATTAGATGATTACACTCTCTTTAGCTGACTTTACTATTAGTTGGAAATGCTAAATCAACTTGAAAAAGAAATGAAGTTCCAGTCAACAAGAGTGGTTTGGGGAGGGAAGGAAAGAAAACAAGGGAAGGCCTCCAGACAATCATCCAGTTGGGCAGCCCCTTGCCCACACCTTCATTTTATGCCATGTCCACAAATGACTTCAGAGCCAACATAGCCTCATTAACATTCATCCATAGGCTCTCCTGCAGCTCAGTATGTATTATTTTATTTCATTTAAATGAGATGCCTACTGACCAGAGTGCTCAGAAATGAGAACCATGCCTGTCACTGGCCCACAGGAACCATTTTAATTAGCTACAATAGGGTGGATGCTGGGGCTTCCTTTGGTTACAGTTGACTTGGAAACCATTTTCCTAAAAATCCAAAGATACTTCCGTAAAGTGGTTTGGTTTAAACTCTGATAATTCCTGACATCTTTGCTACACTCCATGCCCAGTAGATTTCAAAGTATTGACCTGTTTTGTAATCATTATGTTGCTCTTTTTTTTATTGCCAAATGTCTATTTTCTTCCATGTTCGAATATAGGAGTCTGTCATCTTTTATTTAAAAAAATAAATAGATCAAGGAGTAGAAAGAACAGTCAACCCAGACATCAGAAGGCCCAGAATTCTAGTTTTTACTCTGCCCTGTAAATATTGTCTTACTGGGCCTCAGTTTTCTCATCCGTAAAAATAGAGGATTCAACTAAAAGACTTCTAAGATCATAATGTTCCGGGATTCTGTGAAGCTTTTGGAGCCATTCAGGAGAGCAGTAATGAAGACCTGTACCTGGAAGGTGGTGATGGCAACCGAGAAGAAGGGATTAGTAGGTTGGGTCTTCCCACTTCCCTGCCTCCCTCCATTAACCCATGCTTCACAGCTCTGCCATACTTATCCTCCATATATAAAAATCTGGTTGTATTATACCTCTGCAGAAAACTCCATGGATCCCTACTGAATATAGTATCAATTTCAAGCTTTATAACTTTCCAGGCCCTCAATAATCTGGCACCACTCTCATACTACTCCTTTCCATGTAATTTACAATGCAGTCAAACCACTAATTACCATTCCCCCATCCATGCCAGTTTGAACATCTCTGTGCCTCTAAATCCCTACTTGTCTATTTGATTCCTGTTCATCCTTTAAAATCCACTTCAAATGCCACCTCAAGGAATATTTTAACATCCCAATGGTTAATCATCTCCCCCCTTTAATTATTATAAAATTACTTGGTTGACGCTCCTCTTGTGACCTGACTTTAATATTTGTGAGCTTTTTATTATTATAAATATTTAGATACCTGTTGGGTCTCATCACTAAGCTAAAAGCACCAAGAGTACCAGAGACAATGTCCTTGCTAAACTTTGTATCTCCCCCAACAGCATCACAACACAAAATAATAATTATCTATTGAATGTGAAATCCAAAACAGTGCAAACCATTTTTTAATTGAAACAAGTGAGATTCCCCAAAGCACCAATTAGAACAATATTTTTGGGATGAAACACCAGTGACATGAAAAAATCCTGAGCTGATTTTTATATTTTATATTATTTTAATATTATTATATATTATTGTATTATATAATGATATTGCATATTATTGTATACACATAATTATGTATTTCTATTATTGTACTGTGTATAATTCTATAGTCCAGATTATTAATATATTATATAGTTTAAGTTATTTCAATCAATCAAGAATTTATTAAGGGTCTACTATGTGTCAGGAACCATGAGAAAAAAGGTGAAACAACCCCTTTCTCTCAAAGATCTTAATTCTGCTAGGGCTGACAAATCCATATATAAGAATAAATGAAAAAGAAATCCAAGTTAGTTAAATATAAGGTAATCAGAAAGCTATTGGGTAACTACATGGTGCAGTAAATTGAGTACTGGACCTGGAGTCAGGAAAATCTGACTTCAAATCCAGACTCAGACACTTACTAATTGTGTAACCCTGGGCAAGTCACTTACCCCTGTTTGCCTCAGTTTCATCTGTAAAATGAGTTGGAGAAGAAAATAATCAAGTATTGCAATATCATTGCCAAGAAAACCCCCAAAGGTGTCACTAAGAATCAGACACCACTAAGAATAATTAAACAGCAGAAAAATATGGCATTAGCAATTTAGAGGGGATGAGGCAGAGTTTCTTATTTCTTGGAAGCAATATAAGTAAAAAGATGTGTGTGTGTTTTTACATGTATATGTGTGTGCATGTGTGTCTTTTTATCTAAATATGTTTACCTGACCACAATTTCAATAGAATGCCTTGTAAAGTCATCCCTGGACCAAAAGTCCCAACTCTGAAGCTTAGCATTATCCTTTATTGCTTGTAGGACCTAGGGCAGATCATCCAATCTCACCAAGCATGGTAAGAAACACTGATACCCAGAAGAGCTTTCCAAAGATGGCGATCAGGATGGTAAAAAAAACTATTTGAGGATCATCCAAGGGGACTGGAAATGTTTCCTCTGGAAAACCTTAGAGGAACATCAGCACCTTTGACTCAGAATTTGCCCTACCAGTGAACAAGGGCTGGAGCCCCTCTCTTCTCCATCATTTCCCATGATTATTCAGTCCCTTATTCCAGCTAAAAAAAAAACCCACTCCTCCAAGCAAACTCTGTTGCCAGGACAGGATTCCAAGTTGAATGACTTCTTGTTTGGCTATAGAGAGGATTGTTATTATTCCAGAATAGGTTGAACTACATGGCCCCTGATGTCCATTCCATCTCTAAAGTTTGGTTATTCTGCGAAGCTCATTTTCTTTAGCTATTGAAGATACATGGAATAATACAAATATGGCAGCTAACTCCATTTCTTTAATATAACATATTAATATTTAACGCAGCTCAGCGTTCTTCACTATCTAGAGTTTCTTTAATTTCTTTTTCATTAATAGGAAACTAGCTGACTAAGAGATTGAGTAGAAATGATTTGCAATGAGGCTTTGGGGTATACTTTAATTTACTCTGTGTTCTTTTTTCCTCATTTACTTTATCAACAAGAGCAGTATGGTGAGCTAGGGACTTCCAAATCAAACTCTCCAATGTTTCTTTTCTCCCTCTCTACACCCTACATGGAACATACATTTATTAAGCACTTATCTCTGCATAGGCTATAGGCTAAATGCTGGGTTATGTCAGATACTCTTAATGCTGGGATTATAAAAATATAAGTGAAACAAGATTACTACTAACTAGTAATAGTAACAATACTGTTAATACTAATACTAATACATTAGGTGACGTGAGAATAATGATAGCTAACATTTATATAGAGAGAGAGAGAGACAAAAAGAGAGAGAGAGAGAGAGAGTACATTAAGGTTTGCAAAGCATTTTACATATATTTCATTTAAGTCTCAGAACAACCCTATGTGTTAGATGCTAATATTATCCCCATTTTACATGTGAGGAAATAACGCCTATGACAGGTTAAGTCACTTGCCAGGTTTATGCAACCATTTAATATCTAAGAAATGATGTGAATGCAGGTCTAGCTCTGTAATAACTACATAATGCTACCTGTCATATGTAAGTCACTTGCCTAAGTTCCTTAATAAGACAATATTCATAAAATGTTCAGCATTGTACCTGGCACATAGTAGGTAGTATATAAATGTTTATTTCTTTTCCCTGCCTAATGAAAATTCAGAGACTTAACCCAGATCAATTTCTTGCACAGAGTAGAAACTCAGCACATCTTCAGTGGATGTTGCTGAATGAGTTACACCATCAAAACACAGTCCAAGTAATTTCTGCACTCTCTGGGATTGGATGATGGTGGGGAGGGGATGGTGGGTGAGATGTACCCCCAAGATCTCACTTGGTATCATCAATCCAATGAGTGTCTGATCTTTGTGCTGGCCTCCTTAAATTTACACCAAACCCTAGTAGAAAGAGCCAATATGGCACCATTAAGAAAAGGTCACTCCAGCCTTAACCTCATTTCCTTTTTTGACAGGATGACTAAACTAGTAGAGAAGGGAAATGTAGTGGATATGTTTTTTCTAGGTTTTAGCAAAGCTAAAGCAGAAGTTTCTAATGATATTCTTGTGGTTGGAAACGGAGAGGTATATGAAAGCCCGTCAAATACTTGAAGATAGTTTACCCAGCCAACCCTTCTAGTCTTTTCTTCTCAACTAATCCTCCCACAGCATAGTTGAGAGGCTATTTATCATCCTGACCACTCTTCAGCTTATAACTGTCTTTCCTAAAAGGTGGCACCTAAAACTGATTACTGCACTCCACATATGCCCAAGGCAGAGTACAAAAGGACTGCAATCTTACTAATAATTGCCACTATGGCATAGAGGTTCCCAGACTAGAGAGTACAAGAAACTCATCAAAGATATGGGGAATATTTGGTAAATAACGATATTACCCTGTTAAAATTAATTAATCACTTTACTTTTATTTCTTATGGATGATAAACTCTATAATCTATTGCCTTTAATATTGAACAGGGAGCATGAGAACATTTCCTAGAAGCCAAGGAATATAGGGAAGAAAAAATGATGGGAGCTCCGCTCTGTGCCATTCTTAAAGCAGCCTAAGTCTGTATTAGCTTTTGCAGTGGTCACATAGCCATTTTGAGCCATAGGAGGTTTGCAGTTAACAAAAATTCCTAGATACTTACTACACCTCCCTGATTGTGAAGTTCATTTTTTTAACCTAAGGTTAGGACTTTACATTTATTACTCTTAAATTTCCCCATATCAGAACGCTTCCAGTGGTGGTGATGTCAACATCTTTAGTCATGACTAAAAAACTCAAGGACAGTTTCTTGAGTCACTCCTGAAAAATAGCATAAGCTTTTTCCTTTGGTCCTTTCACCCAGGAGGAGAGTCACGATAATGCTAGCTAACATTTATTTAGCTCTTTAAGGTTTACAACAGGCTGCAACATTTTCTCATTTGACTCTCACATCAGTTTTCTTAAAGCTCCCAAGGGGCAAAACTTACCACAAAGTCTAACTTTCTTATACAATGATAGATTTTTTATGATAATACACTCTTTTTTTTATCAATTTCAGATTCATCCAAGGAACTAATGGACCCACTCTTTGGATGCAATGAAGCGAAACCACCACTACATAGGAAACACCATGTTTTAAAAATTCAAACCATCTTAAGCATTTTCAAGCCAAATGGATTTCTTATTTGCACTCTGACTGGTTACCAGCTGATCACAGTGCTGTCACTGTGTGTAACGAAATGTCCCATGGTGAAAACATCCAGAGTTTTGGCAGCATGGCAGAAGAAAACACGGAAGTTTTGGGGTTTTGTGATTATGAATTATGAACAACTGTCTTATAATTTGGAGCTACAGTTTACTTTCTACCATTTAAAAATATATATAATATTTTGAAATATAACATATTCTCTTCAAGAAACGAACAGTACCACACGCCAATGCAGCTTACATACCATGGTTTTTTGTTTGTTTGGTTTTTTTTTTTATTGGTTTGCTTCTTTTTTTCCTAATGGGATGGAAGACCTTTGGAGAGATCTAGTAATGACACCAAAATGATCAACAGTAGGGGGTCTCCCCGAATTCAAGGAAGCACCAAGATTCTTCATCAAGAGCTTCCTTCTATTTCTACTCAGTCACTCAAGGAAATCCATGGTTGTCTTTTCTTTTGTTCTGAAGGCTTTCTCCCTTGTGCAATACTAGCATGCTGGCTTTGCTCTCATAACCATACTTTGTATTCAATTGATATATGATGACAGTTCTTAACCTCTTTGAGGAAAATATTTTTAGAATTATTAGTTACTCCACTAAGGAGACAATGAAGATTTTCAAGGAAGTGGCTATGCGATGCTCTTAGGACTCAGGCAGAGTTGGGGTGGATCATGGTTTCTCTTCTTCGTGATGCCGTGTAAATACAATGTCTAAAGACTTTGTAGAGCTGTCCTCGTCTGCAGTAAAATTCCTCTAACTTCAGAGTTGGCCATCATTTACTCCATGCTGTGGTTGAATTCCACATCATATCGTGGCATTCTGTTTTTTGATAATGTTTGAGGGTTTGGGGCATGGGGCATAATTCCGAGCTAGGAAAAGTTAGAGAACAAGACCATCTTCATCATTCATGGCATGAGCAAAGGTTAACCAAGCCTCTGAAAATGGAAAGTATCTTCTGTCGAATCTAAATTAACCTTGTTTATAAAATGTGCTACTGGTTTTGACTTGAACCATCCTGGGCCACCCTAATCTGCTTTAAGGTCATGGTAACAGCTCAGTTTTAGGTCTGGAAATCAGTAAATACCTTCTACCAGAATATTTGCCATTGCTCCTCCTCCTTCTGTGTGTCGCATGTTGAGAATGAAAAGTCCATATGATAATATCACTCTTCCAACCAGTACTATGTAGTGTCAGACCTCATTTTCTGTAGGCTTTGGACAGTGGAGCCCAATTCTGTGACATATGACATGGAATAGCGGATAGAGGGGCAGCCCAAAAGACAGGAAGACCTGAGTGCAAGCCTCATTTCTCAGGATGTGCCGCAAATATTTAACATGCAGCTCTCTAAAAAAGACATAACATATCTAAGTGTAATCTGCATTCTTAACATTTTCTCAGTCACTTTCTCACATTTAGACAATCAAGAAAACAATAAATCAGGCCATTTTATAGCTTGCCTATTTCCAAAGTATAAACGCCCGTGGGAAAAATTTAACAATGGGCTTCTCAGAGTCCTTTCAAACTGGTTCGTGATTCAAACTTGACCTTGACTCTGACACATACTGATTGGATGATCCTAGGTAACCTCCCAGTGTTCCAGATGACTCTCCAAGTTACAAGAGAGCTGCTTATTTGTGGCTGTAATTTGCCAGTTAAATCACAGGTTTATTTTAAAAAAACATCTAAAATAACAAAAAGGAAATTATATAAATCCCTTCTGCCCCCTTTAAAAAAGATTTCTAATCCCCCTCAGATAAAGAAATATCCTATATGCTTTTCTTGGTTGCATTTTGTTATAAAAATTGTTTCATTTTTTAAAAAGTTATCTTTCTATATTGCTTGCTTCCATTTTATTATATATTCATTCCTGTTCTCTTCTCCCAGTCTTTTCCCTACATCTCATGCTACCAGTGCCTCATATTATACCAATAGCATAGCGAATACCTGAACAATCTCCAGTGAAGCTGAAGGTCCATCATATCTACAACTTTGAGCATTAATTGGTCAGATATACTCAATGACCACTTATGGATTGATTAGGTTTACTAAATGAACAGAAAAGAAAAGGAAATTGTGTGGAAAATCCATCCTACACTGAAATTCAGGAAGATCTGGCTCTGAAATGAGTCTCAAACACAAATGAATTGTATGACCTTGAGGGTAATTATTATAATTGTGACTAATTTATCTTTTGATACACTCATTGATTTAGACAATTCCAAAGGATTAATCACCAGCTATGTGTCTGGCATCATCCTAGATTCCTGACAGGAAAAAAAAGCAAATATAAAACAGACTGGGCCCTCAAGAAGCTCATACTCTAATGAAGAAAATAACACATCCAAGTGTTACCCCATGAAGCTCAGTGCTTACCCTGTATATTAAGTATACTTATTCTTCCTCGACTCATAACACAAGAAAAACCAGGCCAGAGTCACACAAGCATTAACTAAGTCTCCATTTGTCAATTCGCTTACTGGTATAACATGGAAGCAAGTTCACTTATTGCATATTGCATTCTACAGTGTAAAAAAAAAAGTGCCCCCTTCCAAAGCAGGAGAAACATGAGACAAATATTTATAACCATAGTCAAACTCATTTAGTTGTGCCTACCTCTCTCCTATAGTTGTGCAAAACCATCAAGTTGTGTTCAAATTTATCACATACAAGTTGGGAAATTCTAAAATTTGGTAGACACCATCTGCCTATTAATTCTGAACATTTTATGGTATAAAAACTTGATCAAATGTCTCTGGTAATAAAGAGCTCAGTGTGTGGTCCAATTAATATTGATGTTGAGATTTTACATAGAGTCTGGTTAAAATATGTTAAGTGATAATATGATATTAAATGAAAATATGTTAGGGAGCATGGCATAATGGATGAAAGGCTAGTCTTGGAGCTGTACATCAACAGAACAAGCATTCATTAAGCACATATACTATGTCAGGTACTGTGTAAAGACCTAAGTTCAAGTTCTGTCTCTGACATGTATTAGCTATATGGCCATGGGCCATTCATTTAACCTCTCAGTGCCCCAAGGCAACTCTTTAAGACTGTAAGTTATAGAAGAGAAGCCAACTTTTATGCCTGCATAGAATTCCACATAGTAACTGGCCATGCTGCTCTTGAAAAGGGAAGGAAGTTGGGTATAGTGAATAGAGCCCTGGGTTGGAATAAGGAAGGCCCAGGTTCAAATCCTGCCTCTACTAGCACATAAATTTGCTTTGTGATCCTGAGCAAGGCCCTCAACCTTTGGTGCCTTAAGCAATTCCCCAGACTTAATTCAAATGAATTTTAATCTGTATTGTAGAAGATATTTCCACACTGGTAGGTGCAGGACTGACAAAATAACATTGCCTTCACTATTTTGTGTATATTAAATGGATATCCCAAAAAATGACAAGTTTAATTGGCAGGAATTAAAGTGATGATGAGGAAAATCTGGTCTATTCAATAAGTGTAGTGTCCTAGGCAAAGATGTTCACAGTTAACTTTCAGTGACTGATGTTTTCATGTTATTGGAATTATAGATTAATGAACTTTACAAGAATATTCAGAACTTTATGACTTCATATTTTTCTATTAAAAATTATTAAGACTGTGTTTAACCATCATATAATTTAAATGAATACTGCATTTCACAGAGGCTCTAACTTTCCCTATACAATGTAGTGGTTTATGGTCCAATTATGTCACAGTATAATTGTAAGCGATAAGTAAGGTATGGAGTACATAAAATTATTTAGCATTGAAAAGTACATTAATCTCCCTGAAGTGGGATATCTACATAGGTGAAATACCAATGTGGTTCAGTATAAGAAGAATTGGATTTGCAGTCATGTTCTGGATTTGACTATTGTCCCTTCCATTTGCCACCAATGTGAAATGTGGCCAATCCTCTCTCACGTCATTTTCCTCAGCTATAGAATAATAGACCAGATGATAGACAACACCTTAAGTTAGGTCCCTTCCAGCTCTAAAGCTCTGGATTCCTTATTCTTGATTGTTTGTTCTTATGCTGAAAACAAATAATAATACTGTCATTACCATCTAAATTTTGGTGCCCTAGGGTAAAGTGCTGGTTGCCCCACCTTAGTCAATGCGGTATTGTTGGGGAAGGAAAGTTAACTATGAATCATAGAGCTTGAGTTTAAATGTCAGTTTGCTACCATCCTTTATATTTACCTTGAACAAGTCACTTGGCATCTCTCTAGACCTTAGTTTCCTCATTTGTAAAATTAGGGCAGATGGACTACATGACCTTTGATGTCCCTCCCATTTCTAAGTCCATTGATCTATGATCATGTCATCATAGGAATGTCTTTTTAATCTCTTGCAGCAATCTCTTTTAAATCCTTATGAGTTTCCTCAGCAGAGCAGCATAACATTTTCCTTCGTGAAACCATCAATTGTCTACTTTCAAAACAAAAGACGTCCCCTGGATTCAGTATTAATGATTCTGACCTTGGTTATCAGTAGGAGAAAATGGAATTCAAGTCAATGGTGAGGAATGAAGACTGTTCCAAACTCATCTTAATGGCAATTAGAGGAACAGGACTTTAAAAAAAATAGGTCTAACATGCAAGGGTAATTAAACAAAGTATGAATTCACAAACATAGAGAATTACAGCAGAGGCAATTAACAGATCTAATGATAATAATCCCTGCTGTTAAGAAGAAGATTTAAGATTTTCTGCCTGAATGGTCCATAGGCCAATCTTACCTTTCTTGCACTATTATTTGTGCAGACAACAGCACCATAGATAGGAATTCTTGTACCCAAATTAATTTGGGAAGGGAGAGAGGGAAAAATCTGTTACACAGAGAACCATTAATCCTCAATACAGTCATGTGGAAAGAAGAGGCAACATAACCCAGGAAGTCTGTCCCACCTTCTTGTGGCACAGTCAGTGGAGCCTGAGACCACAACACCAATAGGAATACAGGGATAATACTCAAGGAACAAGTGAGGAAGCATGCATAGTTCTGCTGCATTATGGAGGCCGGTGAAGAAATTTAAGGCACTGGACCAGAAAGTCAGGGCTACTGCCATGTAAAAGGAAGCATACGCTCAGACCTCAGCATCTTGGGGCAAAGACCCATTTGCCCTAGCCTGCTTATTTCTTGGATGGAAAAAACCTAAGGAAAAAAAAGGCAAACCATCTACACCATGGGTATCACTGGGAGATTCCTTAAGTCAAAGCCTTTCTTTGGATATGGTAAATTCACCTCATTATCCACAAAAACAGACTGGGAGAGCTCAAGCATTATAAGATCTGAAGGAAACATCAAGCATGGTGTTTCAGTCAAGTAAATGACTTGAGCCTCAGATGCAATTAACCAAGGTATTACTGAGGTTAGCTGCCCAAGGCCTCCCTTTCCTTTTCTCCATCCATATGTGCTTCCTCAAGCAACATGGTCCCTTATAACACTTCTTTCTTTCCAAAGATGCCCCTGAGTTTGTTTCATCCAGATGTGACCTGAATATATATTAGGAAAGATAGGATAGCCTAATAGATAGACAATTGAACTTAGAGACAGGATACACTTGGATTCAATCCCATCTCTGACTTATTAACTGTGTGACCAATGGTAAGTTGTTTAACCTCTCTGAGCCTCAATCAACTTTTTGAAGACTATAAGTAATAAATGATTTAGAGACAGCTGCCATCTACAACCTGGAGGTAAAGAAAGGTTTCCCGTTGGATAGTATGCCAGACTTAAGTCAGGAAGCCCTGAGTTCAAATCTTGCCTCAAGCATTTGGCCTCTGTGTGACTCTGAGTAACTTCATTTCTCCATTCTCCACTTCCTAAAGTGCAAAAGGTGCAAAATAATTGGCACTTACTTCCAAGGACTGTTGTGAAGATCGGCTGAGATAACACATGTAAGTTTTTGCAAAGCACAAGATACCACGTAAATTCTAGCTATTATTGCTCCCACACTGACAAAGTCACAAGTCATGGACCTATCAACAATCATTAGGTAGGGAGGGGAAATTCACAACAGGGTTTGTCCCATGGCCCTGAGCAAGACAAATATGGGCAATCCTTTCAACCAAAAACATCCCTTTCTCTTCCTTTCTCTCTTTATTCCATGTCTTTCCTCTCACTCCTTCCACCTTTTCTTTCCATCTCCTCTGTATATGCCTCAAACCTGTGTGTGGTCTTTAGCAGAACTCCAAGATATTATGTGGCACAAAGAGCAAAAAATAGTTGCTGCCTCTCAGTCCAATAATTAGTGTCATATGGGATCATTAAATTAGAACTTGAAGGTTACCTAGTATGACTCACTCACTTTATGGATAAGGAAAATGGGGCTCCAAGTAAGTTAAGTGACTTACTCAAGGGCATACTGGTAGGAATGGGATTTGAGCCCAGGTCCTCTGATGCCTAGATTTTTTTCCCTGAATCTTCACCTCTTGCCCAGTAGGAAGCTCAGAAATCAGGAGAGTTTGATAATAGTTTTACAGCAATCTTCAGCTGTTTGCACTCTGGTTGATGTATTCCAGCCACGGGAATACACACTTGTCAATGTAACCCATATTTTAAGAAAGTCTTTTGCCGGAAGAATTAGTTGCACATTGGAAAAGACACCCCTCCGAGCTCCAGAATGTTCAGCCAAAAATAGAATTACTAATGTCCCAAGCCATCTGCTGTTAGGCAACTGCTGAGGACCAGGCCAAATGGAATGAAGGTACCATTTCTTTGCACACTCCCACAAGCACGCACCACTCACTAGTGCATGTACTCACAGCCCTCATTCATATAGGCATTCAAACTCATGACCAAGACACCCAAAATAAGTCCCCATCTCCCTCAGTGGGAGGGAACTCTGCTTATCCAGCACACAGCGTAATCAAATTCATTCCTTTTTCGTGTCTTGTGTCACTCACTCCCTTTAGCATAATTCCAGTATTTCTGAGTTGGATGAGACATCAGCGATCACCTCATTCAACTGGTTAGTACATAAATCCCTTCTATGACTTACCCAACAAGGGGTCATCAAGCCTTCGCCTGAAAACTTCTAGGAAGAGGGACCGACTGAGGCAGTCCATTCAACTCTTAGAAAGCTCTAATTATCTACAGAGATCATGTGGTACAATTAAAGGAGAGCTACTGGTTTTAGAGTCAAGAAGATCCAGGTTTGGATCCTCAAGCTATGTGAACAATCAGCCCCTCAGTGCCCCCAAGTATCTCATTCTAAATGGTAAGTAGAAGATCAGATGATCCTGACCATTGGTAGAGGAAGATTCTTCAACAGGTTCCTATACCAATCATAGGTTAAGATCAAATTATGAGGACATTTTTCCTTCCATCAGGATTAAATATGCAATTCAATTCAAGATTCCAAAGCCTCCAAGCATGGTAGTTATGGGCTAGAGAAAAGGCTGCTAGAGAAAAGGTTGCTACAAAACATACACTGATACATAAACCTAAAATATAACAGAAGGTATGGGAGTGGGGCTACAGAGGTTGGAGGTGGAAATACTAACAACTGGTAACCCAGAAAGGCCTCCTGTAAGGGGTGGCCTTTGGGATAAGAAGGGAGAATATCCTAATAGTCTGGGATAAGCTTGGGAGATGGGCTGTCACCAATGGGGCTCTTCATATGGGGATTCTTCCACCGAGATGGGAAGATAAATCAAACACCCCTGCAAGACCACATCCAGAAGATTTACTCCTAGCTCATTAAAATGATGCTCTTCCTTCCCTGAGGAAAAAAAAGAGTCAGACCAATCTTTCCAGTTCTCTAAGATTCTAAGACTCAGAATTATTGTGGCCACTAAGTGCATACAAATACCAAATGTCTAAATGGACTCCCCATTTGACTGGGATGACAATCGATAGGCAACACTCCCCACTGGCTGGACTTGAAAGCTTGCTGAGCTCAAAAGTATCAGCACAATATGTTAGCTTCTGGAATTCCAAAAATGACAATTAGCTGCTTCTCCCCTGGGCAGCGACAGCACTTCAGTGGGTTTTTTGAAATGTATCTGTTAGGCCCCAGCACTATCCTCTTCCATCTCCATTTTTGAGTCTGAGATATAGAAGCCTCCTCTTGATCCAATCATGCATTAAACATTTGCAGGACTCTGTCTTTGCCCAATAAATATGGATAGGATATGCAGTCGTTCTCAGCATTGGCAGCCCCTGTTATGGTTCAATAATGTATTTCTCAGGAGGAAGGACTACAACATTTTTATAATTCAATGCTGCTTTGAGGCAGAGGTGGAAAACAAAGCTTCAAAGCTATTTAAGACCAGTGATCAGACCTTGGTGCTTTTCACTTCCTCAAAAAGCTTTTTTTTCTTCTCCTACTTCCCCCTCCCCTTTCATTTAATATTGCATTCAACTCAGCCTTTAGGCACGAGAAGACTTGTGGATCTAAGAAGTAGACAGCTGACTGAATTTAAGAAATAATAATAATAATTATGTCCTGGATATGGGTCAGGAAAAGCTTCAGAATACTTTTTTTTTGTCTTGAATCATGCCTGACCAATTATTGGAGAAAATACCCAAAGGCAGCATTCAAATGTGTTTGTGGTCTAAGTTTGGGAACTGCAATCCTATTTGTGAAATGATCTCAAAGTGCGTCCAGTGACAGCAAGGCCTAAGATGGTAGTCAGGAGATACAATTAATTTTTGGGCTCCTGCAATTCTTCTGATAAAATATGCACATGATAGAACTCAGACTGTGTAAAATCAATCCAATGGCAATGCTGGGTCAACTCTACATATCCTTGAATCACAGAGTTTCAAAACAAACCAAAGAAAAAAAAACCATCAGATGGTGAGCTCCTCAAGGCATAGACTATCTTGTGCCCTTCTTTGTATCTCCAGAGCCTGGCATATAGTAAGTTCTTAATAAATGTTCATTGACTGATAGATCTCAAATATCTAGCCCAGAGGTGGAGAACCTGTGGCCTTGATGCCACATGTGGCCCTCTGGGTCCTCTAATGCAGCCCTGACTCAAAGAGCCTTGAGGCCACAGGTTCCCCACCCCTAAAAGCCCAATCCTTACCTAAAAAAAAGAATCCTTACTCTAATATACCCAAGAAGGGGCAATTCAACCTTTTGCTTTAAGAGTTCCAGTGACAACAAATCTATCTCTTCCTGAGGCAGTCTAGTTCACCTTAGGACAGCTTTAATTATAAGGGAGTTTTCACTGGTTTCAAGCCTACACTGACTTTTTTTTGCAACTTAAACTCATTGTAACAAGTTTTCTCCTCTAGGGCAAACAACACAAGCCAAAAACCCTCTTCCATATGGATACCAAAAGCAGTTGTCATCTCCCTCCTAAATCTTCTCTTCTCCTGGCAAAACACCCCTAGTTTCTTCAATTGTTCCTCATATGGCCTGAGTTCAGTCCTTTACACCATTGTGTTTGCCCAGCACTGGACACTCCCCAGCTTTTCAATGTCCTTTTTAAAATGTGGTTCCCAAAACTGAATATATCACTGTAAATGTGGTCTAACAAGGGCAAGGAACAAGAGAACTGGAAGTTATGTCCTTCTGTTAGCCTTTTTGATTTTTTTTTTTGTTGACTCATATTGAATTTACAATCCACTAAAGCCCTGCATTAAGAGTTCTTAACCTTTTGTGATGTTTTGGGTTCCTTTGGCAGTCTGCTGAGTCCTAGTGAGTCCATCTCAGAATAATATTTTAATAATACATAAAATAAAATGCATAGTATTGCAAAGGAAACTAATTATATTGAAGCATAGTTATCAATTTTAAAAAAAAGTTTATAGTCCCCAGGTTAAAAAAAAAAAATCTCTTCCCTAGGTCTTTTTTTTCCTACTACACTGCTAGTTAAACAATTCTTTTATACTCACTGAATCCTTCTAGAGAATATTTTTCTCTTGTGAATTTTTGGATGGTCGTTACTTAATTAAATTATATTGACCTTTATTCAAATGAGAGAACAATGACATTGATTCTAAAAACTCTCCTTTTCTATCTCAATTCAATAAGCACTTAAAAATGGAATTTGAGACAAAATATATTTTTCTTCAATGTTTTCATATCAGTACTGTGAATCCACAAATATTTCAAGTTTTTATGATTTCATCAGTATGGATACTTTCTCCACTAACAGAGGTCATGATTACTCCTCTTGACATTAGCAGACAATTTCCACAAGTTCCTGTATTAGCAAGTGCCTTGGCACATACAGATTGGCCTGCTAGCACAGGTTCTTTGATCTGCTTTATAAAGAAAAGAGAACTTTTAAGGGGGTTAACAATCCTTCTTTAAACATATTTAAGGCATTCACTAGTTCAGGGGAAAGGTTAACACCCCAAACGTGATGGAAAATACAAGCAGAAAAAACCAAGCAGAGAAATTAGCACAAAGATCAATAGATAGGGCTTTAACTGTCTGACAAAGCAATGCAATCACCTATATACACCACCCAATGGGAGAGAATAAACCTCTGAGTAGTCAGGAGTACAGGGCTCTTAACAAACGGCTACTCAGAGTCTTGTGCAGGGAATCAAAAGGTCCTTCTCATAAGCAAACCCCAAAAGCAAAAAATCAGCCTCCCAGTATACATAACAAAGACTCAGCTTCTGATTGGCTCAGAGTCAGTAGGCATGAAGCTTACCTAAATGACTCAGAACAGCTGTGAACTTCCAGGGTTCAAAGAAGATCAATCCTTCATATGTTTTCAATGAACCTGGGAAACTGAACGCCAAAAAGAAATGACAAATATCCCACTTTGCTAAATGCTCTTACAGTTTCATGGCTGAAAAATTAACCCACTTGCAGCCAAACTTCTGGTGAAGAGCTATTCCAGACTCAGTTAAGCTAATCACAAGCAACCAGTAAGTATTGGTTAAGTGCTTACTATGCACCAAGAATTGTGTTAAGCATTAAAGTTAAAAAGAAAGCTCTCAAGAAGCTCCCATTTTCATGGAAGAGACAATAGTCTTTAAATGATAGATATTCAATCCATTACTGGCACCATATGCGATGTTTTTTTTTAACTTGGTAAAATCTCCTAAGGGCAGGTAGGTGGTACAGTGGATAGAGCACTAGGCTTAAGATCAGGATGACTTCCCTTCATGAGTTTACTTACTTAGACACTTACAAGTTGTATGATCCTGGGCAAGTTAGTTAACCTTTTTGCCTCAGTTTCCTCATCTGTAAAATGAGGTGAAGAAAGAAATAGCAAATGACTCCAGTACCTTTGCCATGAAAACCCTAAATAGGATTCCAAAGAGTCAGACACAACTGAAAAGCCTGAGCAACAATAAGGTCTTCTAAAACTTATGTTCCACTGATTTAGCTTTCTAAAACCCAGGGTCAGCTCAGCACCATTGTGAGAAAATCAAAATGGGAATTGATGGCAGAAATTCAATAATACAGATATGGAAGTTGTCTTTGATATATTATTCAATTCAAACAACCAAATTAACCATGTAATTGAATGATGTGGTGGTGGCTTACATTGTTATTCAGAAAGGGAAAGTATTTGTTGAGCATTAAGACTTGATTCAGTCACTAACTTGAAAAAGTTGACATGAATTCTATTTGACGAAAGCTGGTATTCCATCAAAGGATTTCAGATCCACTCAAACTTTGATTTGTGATTCAGTCTGTCATATTGAAAAATAAATTTCCAAGAGGCATGCATTTCATGAGTTTTGACAGATTTCCATGAAATTCATACAGGAATAAAGGTAGTAGTGGGGAAGTATGATGAAGTCTACGATTCAGATAACTTATCTGGTAGTAAAATTTAATTGCTACATGTGGTCTTAACTTGGCCAGGGGTATATCTTTGGGTTGATTGATTGAAAGTCAAGATAGAAAAAAAATAGTGGGCCTTAATCTTGCTTACTTTGATCTATCTTTCACCCTATTGTACACTGTCACACTTGTTCTTAACTTCCACCAGTAAAAAGGGTGTGGTTCTTAAGACTGACCTCTCTGAATCCAGAGTCATCCTAAGCCCTTTGAAATTCCCTGGCTTATTCTTAAGGGTCTTTAAAACACAAATCAAGAAAAAGTTTGCAAAGTCTTCAATGTCTCCATATCTTAAGGAAGTAAATCACTGTCTGAAAAGTCACATCATTCTGATATACTCTATTAGTGGCTTGATACAGAATCTTAGAGTTTAATGAACTTTAAAGACAATGTAACTCAACTCCACTTTAAATTCCAGGAAACTGAGGCATGGAGAGGTTTAGTGACTTACTCAAACTCATACTCAGAGTGACAGTTGGAGCTAGAATTCAGATCTCATGACTTGTACTCCTTGTATTCCATCACATAGAAAGAAGAAGAAGAATCCTTTGATAGCCCAACCCTAAGGCATAGCATAGGTACTCAATAAATGTTTGTGGAATTGAAGTGAAACTTCTAGCCCTTAAGTGAATACTCTTGAGGTTTGAGCCTCCATCTAAAAAGAAGCTATTTACCCTTGGTGAGACTAATCATTCCAATAATTCCTATAAGAATCTCATTTTAATGAGAAAATGAAACAGAAAACAGAGTACAGGCTGGTGACTATGTATACAGCATCTCTTCTCATGTGCAGATGACCTATTTAGTTTGGCAGAGAAATGGAGAGTATAGGGAGAGAGGAAGATTATCTTTTTCAGGGCAAGCTAGCTTTTCCCAGGAAAGGATTAAACCTCAAGATAGATATCTTCAGTCAAACATCTGCAACATGAGAATTTGCTTTAATCTAAGTAAGTTCTTTTTTTTGTTCAGGCTCGAGGTATAATGTGAGCAAAATATCTTAAACTTGGTTCAAGTAGATTAGTGGTGATATGAATATCAAAACTGGTATGATGTTTATCTATTATAGTAGCTCTCTATTACAGAGGATGGTCCAATGAGAATGCCAAAAAGTTGAGCAAGAATTTTGTTCTGAAGGAGAGGAAACATTTCCTTAAGGAAATAAGATATTCACTGCAGTACCTAGAGAAACAATGGACTTAAATACATTTCTGCAGGAAAAAAAAGATTGCATGGACCACAAGCTCGACTACATCAAAGTCAATTCTGCCAGGAGGTAGCTAATTCCTTCATCTATGATTAGCCTATGACCTCAGTTTTCATTTGGAATTTTTTCTTGAATTTAATGTATCCCAAGAAATTGGTCAAGAACGAATATCATGATCATAGTTTATGGAGAGAGTCTGGAGTTAGTATATGCCAAATTATCTGTATGGATAACAGAAGAGGCATTCAACCATTCAGATGTCATGACTTGATTGAACCGAACATTGAAAAAATGGGCCCAGAAATAAAGAATGGTTAGAATTGCCTTGGGGAATTAAGTCCTCCTACTAACCCACAAAACTTGGACAGATATTCTGATAAAAGGGACAGTCATTTGCTTCTTCTACTGGTGCTGCATAGCTACAAATCATGGACAGCCACAGTCTCTGAAGAATTAAGATTTGAGGGTCATTCAAAGTGTAACTAAGATGGAAGTGCAGGCGTAAGCAGGGTGCAATACATTATTAAAAAAGAAGTATCACAAGAAGTGCTGCCAGCACAGAGATGTACGAGCAGACAAGAAAGTGGTCTGGCCATGGGGCAAGAAAAAGATCCATATAGCCTACTCATCCCATTAGTCAGTCAATTAATCAATAGATATTTATTAGGCATCTCCTATATGCCAGGCTCTGTGCTCTGTGTTAAGTATATAGAAAAAGGCAAAAGAAGGTCCCTGTCCTCAAGGAGCTTATAACATTATGGGGGAGACAAAATGCAAGCAAATATGAACAAACAAGTTATATATAGGATATATGGAAAATAATTAAAAGAGGAAAGAATCAAGTTGGACTGGGGAAGGCTTCCAGGAAAAGATGGGATTTTACCTGGAATTTAAAGGAAGCCAGAGAAGTCATTAGCAAGAGGTGAGGAAAGAGAGCAAAGAATTTAGAGGAAGTCCATTGGGTGGCTGCCCTGTGCAAGCTGATAGTAGGAAATGGAAAAAAATCACACAATTAATTGAGGGAGAGGGATGGGTTGTAATCTATATCACTGAATCCCAAAATAATGAGAAGACAGATCTGTCAGCAGCTAGGTGGCACAGGATAGGGCATTAGACTCAGGGTCAGGAAGACCTCACAAAGGATACCACGCAATGAATAGTGTAGAGGAGAGGGGCAGCAGAAGAGAGGAATAGTCTAGCTATGGGCACAGTCATACCGAGAAGATATCTCATCACCCAGAAAGATCACCCCTAAAGTAATTGGTGTGGATGAGGAAAGGGACTTGGAAGAGTAATAATGGGATATAGGGAATGGCAGCTTTAGGCACCATGGTAGTATTGAGAGAAGATAGAAGTCTACCTCTGGTCACCCCACCAAGCCCTACTCCCAGGGAAGAGTCATAGTATCCTGGGCTACGTGGTGCAGACGAATGGAGTAAGGGAACTGAGTCCAAATCCTGCTTTGCATGACCTTAGGCAAATCACCTTACCCCTTGGGAATCAATTTCCTTACTTGTAAAATGAGAGTGATGGGTGATTCTGATTCTAAATTTGTGAACCTATGATCCTCCCATAGGGAAGTTAGGTGGCACAGACAATAAGACATGGTAAACTACTTCAGTATCTTTGCCAAGAAAACTCCAGAAGAGGTCACGAAGAGTCAGACACAACCAGAAATAACAGAACAACGACAATGACCCTCCCATGCTACTAACATCCTTTCAAATTTTGAAAGAATAGACAACCACAGTCCAAGCTCAAACTATAAGCTTTGTGAGGTCAGAAACCATGGCTTAGCTAAAAATCTGCATCTTCTCCAGAGCCTAGAACAGAATTTTGCTTTGAAAGATGCTAAATTCATAGTGGATGATGGATAAATGAAGAAAGAACCCTTACACCATTCTTTTGGGTCAGGTCTGCATCCTGGTATACCCAACATCAGACTCTCAGGAGTCATGTCTGTTGTTTCCTAAAGATTTAGAGAAGAGAAGAATTTCACATTGGAGGTTTCATGGTCGCTTGATCTCAATACAGTAAACAGCTCCATATTTTTCCTTTTCATGTTTTATCCTGAAGCAACAGAGCATTACATTAATTGACTTGTCTTATTAATTCAATAAGCCGCTTCCAAGATGAAATGCTTAGCTATGCTTGCTTGTTTTTGGCACTTTTTTCGTTGTTCGGAGAAAAGCTTCAAGGCTAGAATTGCTCTGATGTTTTCCACAGTTCACTGAATAATTTTACGCACCACTGAAGGTTTGCCACATTTGGAATGACTACAAACTGTGAGTTTTTCATCATATTATAATTTAATTCACACTTTTGGGGGATGATAAGAAAATATAGCCTGGTTTGCATATTGGAGTAGGACAGTTAGTTTCTCTGAGATAGGTAGGTGATGTCTTAGCATTCACTAGAAACAATGACTTTCTGGAGTTTGAACTTCAGAGCATTAATTGAAGCAAAAGTTCCCCAGGAAAGCAACTGAGACGAGAAAACTATGTTGCTACTCCAAACCTCTTTTTGGATTTCTAATTCTTTGCCTTCCTCACCAAGTTGGCAAACAGGCTGAATTAAATATAAAAAGCTAGAGAAATGAAAAATTTCTACCAACATGGCCATCTAGAGGCAATTGCCGCCCCACTACAATGAATCTGTCATCTTGAGAATGTGGGCATTCCTTCAAGTAATGTTCTTCAATTCAAGTAAGTGGCAGTGATGAGCTAGGCATGTGCTGGGTCAGTGGTGTTAATAGAAATAGAAGTGGGGAGGAAGAGGCACTAACTCATGCTGCCTATTGACTTAGTTTTAAAGTGCAGTATTATGTTTGCTTTCTTGTACTTTCATTTATTTTGTTAAATATTTCCCAATTACATTTTCATCCGGTTTGGGCTACACTAAGGGTATCAGTGTTTAACATCTCTGTGTTAAGTGATAGGGGTACAAAATCATAAAGGAAAAAGTGGTTAACTTCTCAAGGAATTTATATTCCACTGGAAAAGAAGAACCCAGAATAAATACAGAGTAATTTCAGTGATAATCACTAACAAGGGAACCAGCAAAGGACTCCTCTAGGAGTTGCCACTTGAGCTAAGCCCTGAAGGAAGTTAGTGATTTCAAGAAACGGATGAGGGAGATCATTCCAGGCAATACAAAGGCACAGAGGCAGGAGATGAAATATCATGTACAAGATACATCAAGTCATTTGGTGTGGCGGAGCACAAAGAGTGAGGTTGCGGGGGAGTAACCTGCTCTGAAAAATAAGTTGAAGGTAAACTGTGAAGGATTTTAAATATCAAATAAGATTTGGGGGAATTGAGTGACGTGTATTTTCACCTATAAATCTGTGACATGGCGTTTACTCAAAGTGCTGGTGACCTTGCTCATGTTTGCCTGCCATTTTGTGGATACCAAAGGAAGAAACAAATTATCCATCAGTTCTCACTTGTTCCTTTGGGGGTTGGGGTGGTGGGGTCATACATTTCTATGTTGACATCTTTTACACGAATTCTATTCTGTGGGCAACTAAGAATGTGTAAATATTCCAAAAAGTAAAGCATGGGGAGAAGTTTGAAAAAGGATTTCTACATTTTTAGTTTTTTTCTGACATATTTGGACACAGTACCTATCTGGTACCTTCATTACTGAGCATGGTGAAGAAATTTTGCCATGAAATCACAGAGAATCAGCAGGAAGAACTTCTGTAACATTTCCAAAAGTAATTGATTGGCAACTGGTTCACCCTTCTATATAGAAAACGCAATGTAGACCAAAATGTGCTTAACTGATGAAAGACATCTTGGAAAAACTGATGAAATGCTAGACTTGGAATCAAATCTCAATCTGACTACAAATCCCAGCTCTTATATCTGGAGCTATGTAAATATAGGGAAACTCTCTGAGCTTCAGTTAGCTTTCTAAACCTATCAAGCCATAGATTGTGGTCTCCTTTGGTTGGAGGAAGCTCTAATATGGGCCGAATGCATCCTACATCAATTTATCTTTGTTTTGCCGTTGTTGAGTTGTTTCAGTCATACCCAACTCACCTTGGGTTTGCCACTTCCTTCTCCAGCTCATTTTACAGATGGGGAAGTAAGACAAAGAGGATTAAGTGACTTGCCCAGGATCACATAGCTAGTAAATGTCTAAGCCAGATTTAAAATCTGGTTGGTGTTCTATCCACTATTCCACATAGCTGCAATGTATCTTTGATATAGTTCCCAAATAAGTTCCCTTATTTGGAGGAACATCATTCCATGGGACACTGATCATCTGGAATAACAGGTTGATGAATACGGAGCTGCAAAAAAAAGCCACCCTGAAAACAATGGCAGTTATGTGCCAATCTCAGTTGTGGAAGATAAAATATAGGAAATTGTCACCCACCTTAAGATTCAACAACTTAAATGAACACATATGTACATTTGTGCATATATGAATATATTATATATGTGTGCATATATATAAAGAATAGAAAACAAGTCTCACTCAGAGGGCAATGGAGAAACACAAGATGGATGTGAGCAGGCTGGAAAGTAAGATAAACTAGAAATTGAAATAAATAGCTTGAGCAAAAGATATCATCAAAAAACTATCTAAGTGAAAATAAAGAATTCGTCACAGGGTAAGAACAATGACAGAGGTCCCATGTGTTCTACTGGTATCCTCATAATGTCAGTTGAAGAAGATTTCCAGCAATGATAAATTGAAGGAGAGTTGAGAGTCGCACAGAATGGGCAGGCACAGCTGGATTTGCAATACACATCATAAGAGCGAATAACCATACAGATATGTCCAAATTTAAATACTGGTGTATTTTTAAATGGAATTTCAAAAACACTCATATCCAATCGAGGATGTGTGTGTGTTCCTCTTTATTTTATTGTGACTGGAGGTTTTGTGGTATTTTTAAAAACTCTTTTGCAAAAAAGTCCTTGAACACTGGTCAATTTGCAAAATTTAGTTTGGCATAAAATATCTGTGCAATTTTTGATTTCCTGTGCCTACAAAGCAACTCACATTTCCTCAAGTAGATTCGATTAGAGAAGTCTTTAGAACATAATGTTTCTTTCCTGCTAAAGAAAAACATGACTGCCAAGGACTGTTTCTTTGCTTCTTTCAACTTTGATGCAGCTTCTATTGGTATTAACCCAACACATACAGCAACTGAAACTACAGGGTGGCATTTTAAACTGTTTAGGTCCAAAGAGGTGACATTTTAACAGGTTTTTTAGTTGCTAACAAACTCAGCCTTGAAATCAACAGAATTTGAGAATTGCAGAATCATTTTATTTATGGATCTCCCAGGAATTTTTGTCTAGGTACCAACGTATCAGATTCTGAGAAATGTCCACACACTTAGTGGTTTTGAGTCACCCTGACCTGCCCTCCTCACTCTGCTTATCCCACCATCAACCCTGGAAAAATGTTCACAGGCGTGGTAAAGGCTGTTGGCCTGCTTCAAGATTATAGTAAATATAGATAAATACGAGATTGTAGCCCAGTGTCCGATTCCCCCATCTTTCCATGATCTTCTTGTGACTGATGCCCTGGCTAGCCCAGCTACTCAAAGCACATGGAGAATAGTGTATGTAGAAGGACTAACGGAATAAATGTGAAGGCTTCCTTCAAAAAAAACCAATTTCATAAGTATAAGATGGAGGAGGTGAAGCTAGAAAGTAGGTTGTCTGCAAACAGCACAGGAGGGAGTTTTCAAGGGAAAGAATACTGGCATTTTTTTCATTGGGGGAGCAAGTAAGAAGGAAAAATAAATGCTTCTTAATTAAAACAAAAAAATTGAGGAAAGAACATTGGATTTGGGCAAACCTGGGGTCAGATCCCATTTCTGCCACATCCTACCTGTCTGACTTTTAGGAAATCACTTAACCTCTCTGACAATTCATTCTCTTTATGTGTAAAATAAATAATGGAGTTAGAAAGCTTCTAAGGCTCTTTTTTTCACTAAATCCATGAGCCAATGACCTTACGACTCCAAAAGGAACCCAATAGGAGTCAATAATGTATGATGGCAACCAAACATACTACTTTAATGGGGGGAGGGGAAGGGAGAGGAGGGAAGAAGCATTTATGTAGCATCTACTACATACTAGGCACTCTGCTAAGCACTCTACAAGCATTTCATTTGATCCTCACGGTAACCCTGGGAGGTCAAGGCTATTACTCATTCCCATTTTATAACTGAGGAAACTGAGGCAGGTAATAGTTAGATGACTTGCCCAAGGTCACAATAGTAAGTGAATGAGACTAGATTTGCATACAAGTCTTCCTGACTCCAGACCCAGAGATCTATCCACCTCACCCACCTAGCTCCCAGAAAAACAATCTAGTTTCAAGAACAAGGGAAGTAAATTTCCCCTTGCCCTCTTCTCTAAGTCAGTCTTTATCTGGAATGTTGTGCTGAGGTCTAGATCCTACATTTTAATGGGATATTGATCATCTAGAGAGTATCCAGAGAAGGATAGCCAGGATAGTGAAGGGTCTTTATGAGAATCAATTAAAGGAAATTAATATGTTTAATCTAGAAAAGAGGTTTATAGAAAAGATAGGAACTAGGTGACCTCCAGGATCCCTTTCAGTTCTACACCTATGAAGCTAAATAAATGTCAGTTACCATTAGTAATTTTACTATTTAAGATGCGCTTGCAGCGATCTAGATCATCAAGGAGGAATTTCATCAAATCCTACAATCTTACACTGTGAGGAATTAAGTAGTCTCCAACATTCCTGTTAGTGCAGGTATCCCTTTCTTGACAATCTCTTCTTGAACACTTCCAGTGATGAGGAACTCACTACCGTATCATTTATCTCTTTGTTCAGCAAATATCTATGGCACCTAGTAGTAGCAGAATATAGAGTCCCTACATTGCAGGTGGACATTAGCAGGGCCCTTTAGTTTAGAAAGATTTGCATTCATCCAACCTCCTCCAATCTCATCCCCTTGTCTGCAGCCCTCATTCACTGCTCCTTCCTTGGAGCTCTGGAGCCAGCACATTTGGAAAAGATCTCTCCAAAGCATTTTCTAAGTTGACATATTCACACATGTGACATATTCACATTCATTATGTGTCCCCATCCTCGTTCCGCTTTAAAATGATACTGCTGTGCAAAACGAAATCAAGGACAGCTGGTGACGAGAAGCTACTGAGACCCTATAGGCAGATAAAATGGAAAGTTTTTCCCAAAAAAATCTATGGAAATGTGCTCCAAATTAAATCTACAGATCACCCCAAAAGCCACAGGTCAGCCATTAGGCTGGGGAAATAAATTTTTATGGCCAAGGTCAAACTTTCTGTGTGGGTAAATACCATTAGAGCCTGCGTTAATGTGTTGTTTTAATACTAATGACATGTTCTAAGGATGTTTGCTTGGAAGGGCAATTATGGGCCTTGCTGTAAAATTAGTGCGGCTGGGGAAGGAAAAAAATGTTTCTATTTATATTTTTTCAGAAGAGATTACAGATGGATAATTTGCTTTGCCTAGCTCTCGTCACTCCACTCCAGTTTCAGATATGATCTGACTCTACCCTGTGGGTTCTGGAAAAGTCTTTGAGGCAGGCATGGACTAGGCAAGAGAGAATATAGGACAGAACCAGAGTGGACAGTCCTTGAGTGATTTTAGGAGTAGCTTAACTGGCTCAGGTGATACTGGGGTAGGGTGGGGTAGGGTGCCATCTTACTAAGCAGAGAATCCTTTTCATAACCACTGAACAATCTTCATGGCTGTTTGCACCATTTCCTAAGGTTTTAGCCAGATAAGAAACCACTCACCAAAAGGCAGAGTAGGAGAGGTTCCTCCTCTTTGCCATTCTGTAGGCTTGCCACTTTTCTACCTTTCTCCTTTCTGTTAACAGCATGGAGGGAGTACCTGTTTAAGATACCTGGCTCAGAGTAAATCCAGGCTCCTGTTTTTGCCATTATCTATAAAACAACAGGGTCAGGGAGGACAATGTGGAGAAACTGAGGCCCTGAGGACATTAGGGTCCTCTGCTGCCATTCTCATTTAACAAGGAAGATCACAGATGTGTAGATGCAGGAAAAGAAGGGACCTTAATGGTCACTTAGTCCAACTGTGCTCATTTTATACTTTACAGTCAATATGCATTTATTAACAGCTTATACCTTAGTGTTAACAAGATTTAGTTCACAAAGGTTAAGGGTTCCAAAGAACCTTCTGACAAGCAAAACATACTCATAAGTAGTTTTCTTGTATAGTCATTATTCAAGGATACACAGAAACCAATGTCAGAAGTCTCAGTATGACCCCAAACATCAGCAGTTGCTTCTCAACCCAAAAGGTTCCAAACCCTAAAAACAACATGATCAAATATCATTCTGTCTGATTAGGGATTCCTGTGCAAAGCAAGCACTCTTCCCTTCAGCTGGCAAAAAAACCCAAAAAACCTCTAGCTCAAGGATTATTTGCAGAGAGAACTTGACTGGAGCTCAACCTGCTCTAAGATGTATTGACCCACAGAATGTTTTTCTCTACACTAAGTTTAAAAACAGGAATATTGCCACACTCAGGTAACACATGTAAACTTGGAGAACTTGTAATCTTGGTCAGCCTTCCTGATTTTTCAATATACCTGGCATGGTACTAGGCACTAAGAATACAAAAAGAAGTACAAAAAAAATACAAAAACAGAAACAAATCAGATCAAGGAGCACATTATTGTACTAGGGTGAGTGGAATATGACACACAGCCAGAAAAGTAATTACTAAGCATATACAAATATCAAAAGGAAAAGTGTCAATATTACCTATGTTATTCAGGCATTTCAGTCATGTCTGACTCTTTGTGATTCCATGGACTTTATTTGGCAAAGATATGGAGTAGTTTGCCATTTTCTTTTCCAGATTATTTTACAGAGGAGGAAACTTGCATGGCTTGAAACTTAGGAAGATGAGTTTTCTTGAGCCTGTACATTCTCCATTGTGCCACCTAGTTGCCCCCCACTAATAAAGTGTAGGCATCTGGAAAAGGGTCATGTAGGAAGTTCTACCTGAAAGAAGCTGGGAATTCTATGAGGCATATATAAGTAGGGAGCACATTACATGGAAAAAGGACTTAATTTGAACAAAAACACTAAATGAGATGTCAAACTAAGGCTGAGAATCCCACAGATTGTAGGGAGATTTAAAGGATTCGAACCCTGTTCCCTTGACTTCAAATTCATTATTCTTTGCCCTGAATTACATTGTAAGTGAGATAAGGTTTGGAAACAAGCCTCAGAGATAAACTCTAAAATGCTTCATCCTATCCTGTATAAAATAGTTATCTCTTTGAAGTAGTTTGCCAATTATTATTTTATTTCCAAGGTCCAAAGGGCAAAAACTACAAGGTTGAAAGGCATGTTAGATATCTAATATGTTCCTTTTATACATGAGGTAATTAAGGCTCAAGTAGGGGAGGGTTTTTTCATTGTTACTCAGCCAGTCAGTAGGGAAAACGGGATTCAAATCCAAGATACTAGCTAGACTCCTAGACCAGTGTTCTAACCATCTCACCATATTGATACCAAAAAATCTGATGTAAAGTTAGGGTCTTTGGAGAAATGTGGAGAGGGGAAGTATTTTGTTTTTTAAATATGAAATCATGTTATTAACTCAGTGTGAAACTCCTAGCAATTGGACCATAGCATCTCTCTCAATTCAGGATAAAAATCCAACCAACAACAAGCCAGCTACCTCCTGACGGGAACGTTTTGCAACAGTAAAGAATTAGTCAGCAACTGAGGATGGCACAACCTGAGGGATAGAATGGGTTAGAGTGAATAGCAGAGGAAAGCCACACAGAAGGTGGAGAGAGGAAGCGTTGCTGCTTGCTTTCACCTATTAGCTTCCAGTAACAGTTAGCTGTGCTTTCAAGATTTCCAGAGAATTCTTCAACTCTCCTCCCCTACATAGCATCTAAATGAACCCATAAAACTTTGCTTCCATATGGAATATTGGGATTCTAAAGGATCATTCATGGCAGTTCTTTTGGAGGAAGGGACCATGGACAGCAACACATTGAGCCTGCTGTAATGTTTTCTAGAATGTAATTCAATACAACACTGTTTGTTTAGCACTCAGAAAAACGTCAGAAAGACTGCACTGACGCTAATCCTTAGGAAGAGTATAATCAAGAAAAAATGAGATTTTCAGTCAAATGACACGGGATCAAATCCTGCTTCTTCCACTTAACAGTGTTTGTAGTTTTGTGTAATTCACCTCCCCTTTCTGGGCCTCAGTTTCCTCATCTACTAAAAGTAGAGAAATGGCCTCCAGGAATCTTTTTTAACATCTCCTTAAATCAATACCAATGATTAGGACCAGGATTGTATTGGTAAATGTTTAACAAATGGCTATCTGCAAATATGTGTGTGTGTACACAACAGAATTTTACTTAATCTGAACTAATAACATTTTCTTCTTCACTTTCTCAAGTGTAGACAATCATCAAAATGATCGCTCAAACCCTGATTTATAGTTGATTTCTGAGGTGTAAATACTCATGCAGAAAATTTAACAATCAGTTCTAGTTTGAACTGACTCTAGCACACTCATGATTGAGACCCATACCACCTCAACCTCCCTCCTACCACATGTTTCTCTTAATAGTTGTTTCATTTTAAACATCATTCATTAATTAATTGAAAAGTGAAGTAGAGAAAAGGACATTAATTTGATAGATGGAAACTTGGTTTCCAGTCTCAGCTCTTCCACTAACCAGCTGGTGACCCTGGAAGAGTCACTAGCCCTTTGAGGAGGTTGAAGTTATTGAATTCTGCTGTTCTTATCAAGTTTAACATTCTGTGATGCTAAGTGATGTTTTGGCCCAATTTTTATTTCTACCTCAGATCACATGAGAGGTAATGTGTTCCTAAGATCTCTGCCTATTGTGATAAAGCAGCGTTCTTCCCCTCCAGCCTGCCACATTCAACCTTCAAAGAGGAATCTCTTTTCTGAGTATTCCAGGATTTAGCAAATCAATATATGACAAAAACGAAGATAGATCTATAGGCAAATCTACCAATAGACAAAAGGATAGACATATCCATACACAGATACAGACCAAGATGATAGATGATAAAGACAGAAGAGATTTATATATAAATATATAGATAAATACATATATATTGAAATCTACCCTATGAAATCATTGGTATGACTCTTCTAGCCATGGAGGTAAGTTGGTTAATACAAAAGTGTAGTAATATGGGATGGAATGTCTTCTGTGAAGAACAGAGAGAAGACCAGGATGGTTTGCTCATAAACTGTAGAAGAAGAATGTCCAATGAGGCAGGAAAAATAGGTTGAAGTCAAATTTTAAAGGGTTTTAAAGCATAAAGAGGAAAAGACAAACCACAACAATAATAGCAATGGAGAACTTTATGCATTTGTTTCTACAAGCAGTGTTTAAGGAAAAATAATTCGGCCTCAGTTTGTCTGGTAGACTAGAGTGGGGAGAAACCAGGAGGCTGTAACAGTAATTAGTTGAGAGAAAGGTAACAAGCATGCATTCAGTGCCTACTATGTTCAAGCACTGTGCTGAGCACCTTATAAGAATTATCTCCTTTGATATTCATTACAGTCCCCAGAAGTGGGTGCCATCATTACCCCATTTTATAATTGAGGAAAAGAAGGCAAACAGAAATTAAATGACTTTCACAAAGTCACACAGCTAGTAAGCAACTGGGCTCAAATCTGTGCTCAAGTCTCCCTGATTCCAGGTCTCACACTATCCACTGAGTCAGCTACCTGTTGAGGGTACGAACTAAGGTCATAGCTATGACAGTAAAAAGAATATATTGCATGTGGCAGGTATTCACCGATAGAAATAGCAACATTTAGGAACTAACTAGTAAGGAACTGAGGACGGTACCCAGTTTAGGCAGAAAGACAGACAGACATAGAGAGAGAGAGAAAGAGGTGTCCATGTTTATATTGTCCATGCATAGATATGTGAATAAAAGCGGGCTGAAGACTCTTTAATAAACAGAGAAGTAAAGAACAAATACAGCAATGCAACTTAGACTATATAGTGCTTAAGGCAGAAGGAAACTAGGGAAAAATGTAATCCAACCTTTTCATTTCACAGATGAGAACACTGAGACTCAGACTCAGAAAAAAATGATTTTATTTTCCCAGCAGCATATATCTGAAAGGCAGTGTTGTAGAGTGGGTATGGGGCTCAGTCTCAAAGACTCAGGGCAAATTCCCATCTCTGACATACTAACTTTACAACCATGGGCCAGTCATTTAGACTCCCAAAGGGTCAGGCATCTCAGTGAGACCATAAGTGACAGCTGAGGTACAGAATTGCATAGATGGAAAACAATGTCTGTACTGGGAGCTCCTGTGGTGGTGGTGGTGTTAGTGGTGGTGGTGGTGGTGGTGGAGGTGGTGGTGGTGATGATGGTGGTGGTGGTGGTGGTGGAGGAGGTGGTGGTAGTGGAGGAGGTAGTAGTGATGGTGGTGGTGATGGTGGAGGTGGTGATGATGGAGATGATGGTGGTGGTGGTGGAGGTGGAGGTGGTGGTGGAGGTGGTGGAGGTGGTGGTGATGGAGGCGATGGTGGTGGTGGTGGAGGTGGAGGTGGTGGTGGTGGAGGCGATGGTGGTGGTGGTGGAGGTGGAGGTGGTGGTGATGGAGGCGATGGTGGTGGTGGTGGAGGTGGAGGTGGTGGTGATGGAGGCGATGGTGGTGGTGATGGAGGCGATGGTGGTGGTGGTGGAGGTGGAGGTGGTGGTGATGGAGGCGATGGTGGTGGTGGTGGAGGTGGTGGTGATAGAGGCGATGGTGGTGGTGGTGGAGGTGGTGGTGATGGAGGCGATGGTGGTGGTGGTGGAGGTGGAGGTGGTGGTGATGGAGGCGATGGTGGTAGTGGTGGAGGTGGTGGTGATGGAGGCGATGGTGGTGGTGATGCTGAATGCTATAATGATGATAAATATGATATCACACATCTGCCAGACCCTTCCTCTCTCTCCCACCCAAAACAAAAAAGATCACATATTGAGTTAGTGGCAAAATAGGAACTAAAACCCAGTTACTGACTCTTAGGCCAATGTTCTTTCCATTCAATCCAACTCAATAGCCATTTCTTCAATAACTTTTATGTCCTATGCACTGTGCAAGGGCCTGAGAAGACAAAGACAAAAATGTAAAACAGCTTCTAGGAGTGTAGAGACCTAACTGAGGGTCTGCTTTCAAATCCCAGCCTGATTTATCCCAGATGAGGTAACATCTCTAGACAATAACTATCCCTCCATCTGCCCTTCCTGAAAAAGCTGCTCGCATTTATGGCATGCTTTTCCAAAGTAGAAGTTGATTCATCTCCCCTCTCTACCAGGCAGGACCGCAGGAGCCAGTGACACTAACAACATCCCTGATGGGCTTCGTTTCTACCCAATGATTTTAATTGGTCATATTTCCAGAGTGCCACCATCAGTAGCATTTCACTGGTTCATCAATGGATGTTATTTCACCTGCCAAATGCTGAGGAGGACATAAATCTGTAGCAATAAAGGAATTCTGCCATTAAATAGTCCCCAGTACATAAGACTGTTAGATTGAGGAAGGAGTTGATGGAGCAACTCTTCTCGGGCAAACTTGCTCTAATACTTTTTGCTAGAGGGAAGAAGTCTGTGTAAGGTGAGTCCCTCTTGGCTTGTACTCAGGATCATTTAACTCCTGAAATGCAGAAAAGTCTCATTATAGATGAAAAGACAGTACTACTCTATAGGCTTGGGAGCTCAAAGATCTCCTGCTTTCCTCATGCTGCATGAGTGGATTTGTATGCATTTATCAATACCAGGAGGTGTTTAGTTCACCCACCCCCAGCTTATTTCATAAATGAAAACACTGAGACTCCAACTCAGAAGTGAATTGATATAACCAAGAGAGGCAGCTTAGCACATTGTATATAGAGCTCCAGGCTTGGAGTCAGAAAGACTTGAGTTCAAACTCTGCCTCAGGCACTTGCTAGCTGAATAATATTGGGAAAATCATTCAGCCTGCTTCCTCATCTGTAAAATAGGAGTAATATACCTTCTTTCAGAATTATTGCTGGTATTAAAAAAATAATATATGTAAAGTTTTATAAACCAGAAGGTGCTACAGAAAAATATCCTGATTATTAAAGAAATACTTTGGAGAATATTTTTAGACTATAATATTATAGGAATGTGGCAAGACTTTAAACTTCCACCTGCCTCGGTTTCCTCAACTGTAAAAGGGGATACCGCCCAGGTTTGTTGTGAAGATAAGATGAGATGATATTGAAAGTATCTTGGAAGTCTGATAGGGGCCATCTCCAGTCATCCTGATGTATATCTTGCCACTGGACCCAAATGGCTCCAAAGAAGAAAATGAAGCTAGTGACTTTGCACAGCCCTCCCTCACTTAATTCCAATTCATTTGCAAGTCATGGCATCGTATTCCTGATGTCATCGTCCTCTTTGAGAACAAAGGGCCAACAACAGAGTTCTGCTTGTCAACAAAGCTAATGTCTTGTTACTCATAGGACTGATGGTATTTGCTTGTTAATGTGCTAAGTCAGTAAACCAACTCATAGGCTCATAGAACTGGAGGTAGAAGAGACAGAGAGCACCTAATCTGATTTCTCCATCTTACAGATGAGAACACTGAGGCCTAGTGGCTTTCTCTGAACTGCTAGGTAACTAACTGCCCATCATTGGTCTAGGAACTTTTCTGATGCCACGGAAATATCAAGAATGTTTTTGTTCAGGCAGATGGTCAACAGTAAGACGACAAGCATTTATTAAAGACGTACTAGGTGCCAGCGGAAAGATACAGAATTTAAATCCTATTAATTCTTTAAAATTTAACTCAGATGCCACCTTCTCCCAGAAACTGTTTTTTTAATTCTCCAATCAGTAACAACCCTCCCCTTTCTCTTCTACAGCATTTCGTTTCAGCCCCTTCATTGAATTTAGAGTCTGACATCCTGGGTTCAAATTCCAATTCTGACATTTTTTGTGTGGCCTTGAGCACCTCCCTGGACCTCACCTTCCTCATCATTAAAAGGGTGGGATTGGAATAGTTGAGCCCTTTTCTCCCTTCCAACACTGAGGTTATCTATTCCATTTTTGTACAGTCCTAAGAGTTAGGAAGTTTTGTTTTATTTTCCTGACACCAGATAGTTGTAGAGACTGTGTCTTTACAACTTCGCCGCAGTTCCTAACGCAGCCCTCTGCGGCCAAGCAGACCATGGCTAATCCCTCTTGTCTCCCACAGCCTGCAAATTCCCAGTCCTTAATTGAGGAGTTCTACCTGCTATAAGGCTGATTCCTGAGTCATTCTACTAAGTTCAATAGTTCAGTAGTAATTCTGACAACTCTTGGGTTTTTTTCTTTCCTTTTTTAAAGCTCACTTTGCATTTTCTATAAGTGTTTTCCATTAACGATGTCATGGGTTCTGACTTCTTGAAAAAGATTTGAGCAGCTCTGGCTAGAGGGGTGCTTTCTTTAATGCATGATTCTTGCTTAAAGAAGTATGACACTTTGAATCTGCTAAATCAATCACCATTTCCTGGAGAGTGCCATCCTCAGAGGAAGTTAACTGGGGGGTGGGGGGGGATGGGGAGAGGAGAGGGGCGAATATAGCAGGAATAGAAGGTGGAAAGGCAAAAAAAAAAAGCAGAGAATCTTAAACATTCACTTGGTGACTTCACAAATGAGCAAGCACTACGGAGAGCTATCTGGGCTGGTGGAGGGCAGGGAGAAGAGACCCTTCCAACTTGAATGAGCACCAGTGATGTAAAATACAAGGAAATTTAGATATCTTTCCTAGTTTTTTATGTAGGGTCAGGAGGGCAGCAAATCTATGGTGCTTTGATAATATATATTGATAGTGCTTTAATAATGCACATGTTGATATTAGTGCTTTAATAATATATAGTAATAGTAAAGTAACACTCAAGTGAATTCTGGGTTTTGACCTAAAGATATTACATGTATTTGCCAACCAACTGTATAAACATGGCTTTAAAAAATGAAATAAAATACAGGGCAAACAGGTGTTAGGGAAAGTTACATAGGAAAGTATTTTTCTCCTAATATGTCTGTCACACAATCACCCCGTGGAGCTAGGCATCCAAAAGATTTAACATAGGTATATATTTACGCACATTTTAAAATCTTGCATCCATAGTATAGATGACAAGGATAGAAGAGGATGGGAAAAATATACTGGAAGTCGTCACCACATTAGGAGTGGGAACAATTAAGATAACAGCATTTCTACAGCGTTTTAAGGTTTGCAAGGGGCTTTACAAATATACCACTTCATATTCCTGGACTTGGAGTCAGGGAAGACCTCAGTTCTAATCTCTCCTTAGACACTTATGAATTGTATGGCTCTAGATAAGTCATTAGACCTCATTATTTACATGCTGTACCTTCCATTAGAAGGTGAACTCTTGAAAGGCAGAGGATGTTTTTGCCTTTCAGGGTCCGGCTATTTTTGTTCTTTGGGCTTGAATAGGATCAATGACCTCTAATGTTGGGTGGGGGGGCAAGATATAGTCTATCCAACTGTGGCTAATCATACCAGTACAAGCTCAGAAGGCTCTACCACAGGTCGGGCACAAGTGGTCCATATGACTATTTGGGAGGGAGATGTCTCTAAATTTTGTGCATCTGACATTTCTTTTGAGCTACTACAACTCTGCTTTGCTCATAAAGCACAGTATCTTCTTTGATGCAGGCATGAAACTGAGGCATGGCCAGGCTGTCCTGTGCCAGTGTCTCCCATGTCTCACAATAGAGAGATCTTTTTATCCCTTCTGACCACCATGCAAATACTTGTCTCCTGTGAGTTCTCCATGAAAGAGTTTTTAGGGCAAACATGCACTTGACATTCAAAAACATGGCCAGCTCATCAGAGCTGCACTGTCTGCAGTGGAGTTTGAATGCCTGGCAGTTCAGCTAGAGAAAGGACCCCAATGTCCAGTATTTTATCTTACCTGGTTATCAGATTCTTCCTAAAGCAATTCAAATGGAAGTGATGGTAAACAAATGCTGTTGACTGACTGGAAGATCTTGGTGAGTTTCAGCTTCCTCATCTGTAAAATGGGAGAAGGGATACCTCGAGTGTTTCTCATCTAGGAATATTAAGAAACAAATTCCAGCTGGAAAGGGCTTTGCCAATGCCTTGTGGAGAGATTATATTTCATACTGGCTAGAAAACTGTCCCTCAGAATCAGGAAGATGTGGGTTCAAATCCCTCCTTAGACCCCAACTAGCTATATTTGCATGTATATATATATGTGTGTATATATACATGTATATATATGTATATATATGTATATGTATATATATATACACACATATGTACACACACACACACATATAATGTATATATACACCCTGACCAGGACAGAGAAGGTACTATTCTACCGGGGCATTAGAAGTTACTCACCTCAAGCTTCTTCCCTTGATATTATAAATAAAAATTTTTTAATATTGTACAAATGTTAACTATTGCCACATGCAAATGAGTTGCAGAACCTAGTGATTCTCCATGCTGCATAAAAGGTTAAACTTTAAGGGAGAAGTTAATGCTAAAATTCTTGTGTCTATTTTCACCAATAATAATTATAGCTTTCTTATATAACACTTTAAGGTTTGTAAAGTTTTTTACAAATACTATTTCGTTTGAGCATCCTAGTAATCCTGGAAGGTTGGGACTGTAATTATCCTAATTTTACAGATGAAAATATTAAGGTTGAAAGAGGTTAAGTAACTTGTCCAGGGTCACATAGCTAGTAAGTGTCTGAGTCAGGACTTAAACTGATTCTGGTTCTTAGTCCAGGTCTCTATCCATTATGCCACCTTGCTCCCATAGATTCATGGGTAATAATGACAGCTGCTGTTGTTCACTTATTTAAGTGTGACTCCATTTGGGGTTTTCTTAGCAAAGATACCAGAATGGTTTATAATTTCCTTCTCCAACTCATTTTACAGATGAGGAAACTGAGGCAAACAGTGGTACGTGACAATAACACTGGCTGACATTTATGTAGTAGGTTAGAGTTTGAGAAGCATTTTACCTCTACTATCTGACAAAAGCTTCTCAACAGCCCTGTGAAACTGTCAATAAAGTCATTATTTTTATTAATTTTGTAATTATTAGTCAACTAGATGGCACAGCAGCTAGAAAGCTGGTCTTGAAGTAACAAATCCAGCCTTGGACACTTACTAGCTGTGTGACCCTGGGTAAGTCCCTTCACCTCTGTTTGCTTCAGTTTCCTCGTCTGAAAAATGAGGGTGATGATAACAGCATCTATCCTCCCAGGGTTTTTGTGGGGATCAAATGAGGTCATCATTGTAAAGTACTTAGCACAATGCCTGGTGTAGAGTAAGTATTGTATAAATGTTAACTAGAATCACTATTTTATAGATTAGGAAAATGAGTCACAGAGTAAACAAATGTTTATGATCACAAACACTTTGAAACCTTGCCTCCCTGACTCCAAAATTAGCACTCTAACCACTGTGCAGCTCTATCCATTATGAACGATCAGCTTGCCTATGAAAAGAAAGAGTTCTATACATATACTTAGCCATAGATAGCATTCAATCAAGACAAATTTTCTGTTCCCAGGGGATTTATTTTTGTATGTAACCTACATGCGATGGCTCTATCTCAATTTCTGCTTCTTTCTCATCCTTTCCATTCCTATTTGCTAAATGGAATTAAAGGATTATGTTTTAGATGTTCTGGCCAAATTGGATGGGATAAGAAGCTGATAGGACCAAGAAAACCAAATGCAGTCATTTCAGTGAAAGTCAGGAAGTCAAGAGGGTAGCAGCAATGACAAGACCCACACAGAGATCATTGTGCATTTGGAACCCACGTAGAGATCATTGTACATTGTACAATGAATTAATTCCTCAAAGAAGCTATTGGAAAATTGCAAACCCCAGAAATGATATAGAAATGAGCCAGCCTGCAAAGTACAAGAGCTGCACATTTAGAAAGGAAAAAGAAAGATAGATGTGATAAAGCCAGGGTATCTCCAACTTTACCAAACTATTTGTCAAGCACCTACTGTGTGCAAAGTGCTTGAGATATAAACAACTACAGCAAAATGTCTGGTGGAATAGCAAGAATGTTGGGTTTGTTTCAGGACCTGGATTCAAAATCTAGATCAATCAAAAAACATTTATTAAGTTCCTACTTAATATACTATACTATATTAATACTAATACTAATATATATACTAAGCATAATAGTAAGGCCCTATACTAAGCATAAAGAGGATAAATAGGAAATAATTAACAGAAGAGAGACATTCTGGGCCCGTTTTCTCCACTATAAAATGAGAGAGTTGGGCTAGATTACCTCCCATTTCCTTCTTAGTGCTAAATCTATGCTGCTATTATCCATCTCAGAGAGAATTCTTAACCTGAGTTTCATGAACTTGTTTGCTTGTTTTGATATTTTCATAACTCTTTTTCAATATAATAATTTCCTTTTAGTCCTATGTATTTTATTTTATACATTAAACTATTATTGTGAGGAAGTGGAGAGAAATGTTTATTAAGCTCCTACTGTGTGCCAGGTACAGTACTAAATGCTTTACAAATATCTCACTTGATTCTTGCAACAACCCTGTGGGTTAAAAACCATGGTTCTGGGGGACCACAGGCTTCCCCAGATTGCCAAAGAGATCCCTGATAGCAAAAAGAAAAAAAAAAGATGAAGAATCTGTAGTCTAGGAGCTTACATCCCACTTGAGGCAAATGGTATGTACAGTGATCAGTAAACACAAACCATGAATACACACAGTAACACAAAGGATTTAAGAGTGATGAGAAGCAGACCTCTGGCTGGTTTATGTGGTTTGCAACTGCTCTGGGTGCTGTGAGCACAACAGGGAAGAAAGGTGCAGCAAGCATATGCTTGAGAGAAGCGATGATTGCAGAGCTTGGGAACCTGAATAGTGCACCTGGGGAGAGCAGGGGGAAATAGGCTTGGTGGGGTATGCGAGCCTGGCAGGGGTGAGTAGTCAAGGGGAGAGAGACAGAGACAGAGAGACAGAGAGGGACAGAGAGAGAAAGAGAGAGAGAGAGAGAGAGAGAGAGAGAGAGAGAGAGAGAGGGAGGGAGAGGGAGAGGGATGGAGAGGGAGGGAGGGGGGAGAGGGAGGGAGAGAGAGAGAGAGAGAGATGGATAGATGAATAGATAGATGGACGGATAGATGGACAGATAGAGGAATACACAGACAGAGACAGACAGACAGATATATAGATAGATGGATGGACAGACAGAAGGATGGATGGACATAAGGACAGAGCAACAGAAGGACGGATGAACAGAGGGGACAGATAGATAGATAGATAGATAGATAGATAGATAGATAGATAGATAGATAGATAGATAGGGATGGATGATAGACATTACATAGATTAGATAGATGATAGATATAAAGACAAATAAATAAGTGGATAGATTGTTATAAAGAAAAAAGGAGAGAGGGAAGAGGAAAGGAAGAGAAAAGAAGGGGGAAGGAAGGAAGCCAGGTGTACCAAATACTTTCTATATATCAGGTGCTGTGCTAAGCATTAGGAATATAAATATAAGCAAAAAGATAGCCTCTGCCTCCTGATGAGGAAGGACAGCACATAAAACAGAGATTAAAGGGAATAATGTGCATTAACAAATCATCTGGGGAACTAGATTTGGTCCTCATTGTAAGAGTGGGAACCATCGACTGAAGAAGGACAAAGAGATGGAGGTGGAGTCTTCTAGGAAGAAAAGGGTTGGGTCACGTTGTCATAGAGTGATTGGACTAAAGGATAAGAGAAGGGGAACATTAATCATTGTGCCCAAGGATGGGCAGGGCTTGGTTGCCTGCCCCATCATTCCTCCTCACCCCCTACATACACCCACATATACACAGAGCTAACGGAGGCATTACATACTGTGAAAAGAGCTCTGGATTTGGCTCTCAGAGACATAAGTTCAAATACTGTCTCTGTCGCTTACTGCCTACATGGCCTTGGATAAGACAGGTCTTTTTTCTGTGGAGTTAGGGCAATAAGCATCAAGGCACATGAGTAGATAGAACAATGGACTTGGAGACAAGAGAGCTGAGTTCAAATACTGGCTTAGATACTCACTACCTGTGTGATCCTGGGCAAGTCACTTAACCTCACTCAGCTTCAGTTTCCTTACCTATAAAATAAGGAGATTGGACTAGATGATCCTCAGACTGAGGATTTAGCTCTAAATCTGTGATCTTAATTTGTTTTTAATTAAAAGATGATTTTCGGTTTTATGAGGTATATCTGATTTGTGGTCACCCAAACTTTCTCCTGATTTTATTTGGGGGAATGAGAATATGCCCAGCAAGTACTAGGCCAGCTGACAGCCATACCAGCATTAACTCTAAGAGGGATTTCCCTTTCCCCTGTCACACCAGATGGATCAGAGGAGGGGGAAGGAGAGGGAATACCAGATACTCATTTTTCAACTGGCATCCCATCAAGGTAACAATGTGAAGGTTCTGGGCATGCCAGCTCCCTCAATATCATCTCTTCCAGAGGAAAAAAGTCATGATTTTCTTTTTCCACCACCTACCTCTCATTTTTTGACATAAACACAATGTAATCTAATCCAACCTTTAGAACATCTTTTCCACTAGTCTGCCATAGGTAGCCTTTGAAATCAGAAAGGTGAGTGGGACTCCACGTGAGAGGATGCTTGGCATCAAAACATCCTGCTGTTGTATCACTCCCAGGGTTCTGAGTAGATACCCAGATACTATTACAGAACTTGAGAGGCTATAGCCTCCCTGCCAAGCATTAGGCTGGGTACTATACCCATGCTTGACTATGTCAAGGTGTTACACTTAACATGTATTTGGAGGCTCTGAAAAATTTTAGTAGAAATTAGTAGAAATTTAGTAGAAATTTTTAGAAAGGCTGGCATAAAGGTCCCCAAGGCTATTTACCAGTTCACCTTGCCCCCAAAAATCTGATGTGGGATCCTTGTTGCAAATCTCTGGCTCTCTAATTTTAGTATTCTTGGTTTTCATCAACAATATTATAAATGCAGACACCTTCTTCTTACCCAGGTTTTATACTTGTTTTTAATCATGTGGATGTTCTGCACTAAGGATAGGGAGAGGAGGGGAGAAGTGGGCAAAAACACACATCACGTTCTCAAAAAATGAGACCTCTATTAGCAGAAAGTAGTGCAACATGAAAATCAATTACAAAAAGAAATTTGACTTGGATCAATGGCAGGAACGTGTGACAACTTAACAGAAAGAAATAATTGCAGCCCAATCTGAAACCACTGCAGTTAATCAAGAGAGAACGCAAATCAGCTAATGTTTTCTTGGACTATTTCTCTCAGCCTGTATGACTCCTCCAGTCGATTAAAAAAATATTCCTCCTACAGAGTAATGCTAGAAAAGAATCTAATCCTCCTTCTTACAGGGAGAATTTGCTGGAAGGGAAAGAAGGGAGGGTAATGGCGCTGCCTAGAGATGTCAACTTTATTTTGTTTTTAATTTAACAACTGCTAAATTCATGTTTTCATTTATGACTGCCTCTTTCCAATGCTAACCATTGTTTTACTTCTCCTTTTTCCAATGCATATACAATTCTGTTCCCTCAGCTAGGGAAAATCTATGGAAATTTCATGCCAATGGAGAAAAAGGAAAGAAAAAAAATGAAGCCTTAAAAAACCCTGACTTGCTTGTCATTTGGTTTAAGTGTGTTATTGGACCTGTACTTATTCTCTTTTTTCCCCTACTTTCTCCTTTCTGTTTTTTTTGAAAGCTTCCATCAGTCTTCCAGAAATCCAGAGAAGACTCTATTGTCTCTGCTGCCCATTTTATCACAAGCCAATTTCTTTCCTTTTCTTAATTCACACACAACCTCTTAACCCAAAGTGAGACATTTCTACTGACTCCTGACCTATCTGTTTCCAAAACAAACCATTCCAGGGACATTTGAAGGTTAGACAGATCTGCCTTCTTGCCTTGAAGGACAGATTGTGCCTTTCAAAAAAAAATAATAGACCCTCCTCTGAACCTTTCACATTTTTCAAGAAAGCAGCCATAACAATGATCAACAGGAGTGTAGCCTTTAATAACAGGAGCACAAGCTAGCCAGCAACATCAGATTTATTTTGGTTAGACTTGTTTATTGAATCCGGTGATGGCAGACACCAAGACAACAGATGCTAATATCAAGGCCATCCATTTAAGCAGAGAACATGTGTAGCAGTGAGAATGAACTCAGGCCCACTGAGGCCTCCAAATTGATTTGAGTGGAAATCTTATCTACAGGGTGACCAACACCACTAAGATTATTCTGTCTTGGGCTTTGCCAGCTGTGACTTGAAGCAAATTTTTACAAGGTGCACTGGGATCAAGGACTCTCTGCTCTTAGGGACTAACATTTGTCTAACAAAGAAAAGAGGTAAGACCCCTTTTGCTGTTCGTCAGCAATCACCCTTGGGATGCATAAAGCAGAGTTATTGGCATTTGAGAGACTTAGAGACAGAGAATCTTGGAGCTGCAAAGATAATTAAAGGTCACCTGGGCCAACCTCATTCTAGAGGTAAGTACTCTAAGGACCATACTCTAAGGTGCATGCTCACCCAGTTAGGTATTAAAGAACAGACAAGACATCTACCTCAACAAATCTTACCATTTAATATATGACAGAAAGATAAGAAAGGAAATCCCCCAGTCTGAGATTTCAGAGTACAGTCTCTTACTTCATTTAACTACATTTACTATGAAGATACAAGTCAATATAGTAAACAAAGGATAGTGAGAATGCATTTACCCTGGATGTCTCACCAATACCCAAGTGTCTAGTTCTGAAAGACTGTCCTTGGCAACCAGCCCTGTCTAGAACTTTGCAGCCTGAACCTGAATGAATTGTGGCAGTTACGATCAGTGGGGTTTTATACTTGGGTAAGCACAGAGAGGTAGTATCTTTTACAAATATAGCAATTCAAGGTAAGCAGATTCCAGTCACCCTTGAATAAATTAAGCATGGGTCACCCAGATAAAGATCAACACAGAGACTGGTAGAACTCCATTTTTATGTCAATGGTTGTGCTTACCAGTATCACCAGCTATTTCTATCTACATGTCTCTTCCTCCTCTTTCTGGGGGAAGAGGATGAAGTTTACCTAGCCTTTATCTATAAATATGTATAGTTGCTTCATAGACAACTGATCAAAGATAAAGTTAGATTACAGATTGAGCTGGTGGATTGAAGAAGGGTCCTGAAGATGTCATTGCCAAAGGATTATTTCTACATAGACTTCAGGAATAGAAGACTATTTTTTTTTCACTTGTTTTATGTGGCACACGTATCCATTAGGCAATAGAAAATAGTTGCCGAGCACCTACTATGGAGAAAAGACATGGGCTCTTGATGTCTAATGCATAGGCCTAATATAGTTAATGGGGATCTGATTTGGCATTGAACTGAAGTTGTGTTTACTTTGGGGACCTTAGCTGAATTTTTCAGACTACTGCATTCAAGACTGTTCTATTATGATCCAGGTAACTCACTCACTAGAGGAGAATCATATGAGGCTGGACCAGCAAGGGATTAATCTGGGCAAACAGCCTTTGGGGACTCTACTCAGTGTTGTTCTTTCTTGCCCTGTCCACATCACTGCTCAAGACATTGATACTTCATTTTTATACCTGGCCTCCTCCCTTATTCAGACTTGACCTCAGAGTCGCTTACCTCATACAAGGAAGCTGTCTTTTATCCTTATAATATACTAACTTACTCCAGATCAGAACCCTGATCCATTTTGTATTTTAGATCCTGTCCGCATGCAGAGTCATAATTAGGGTGAGACAACAGAAGCTTTATCCCAAAGCATTAAAATGTGGAGGGTACAAAATTTGACTACATGCATTTCTTTGGTATTAACCAAAGTCACTATGATAACTTATTCCCCTCCTAGGTCCAGTTAGATGTCTTAAGTTATGCTCCTATTTTCAGATCACAAATTAAAAAGCTGACTCGAGAATGTGATTCCTGTTACTTGTCCATGGTCTAAAAAGTAGAAACCATAATTCTCTCTGTACGTACCAGACACTAGACCTTGAGTGATTCTGCTGTAGGCATTCCATTGAAAATCTTCATGGTGTTATGCATTTGTTTCATGTTCTGATGGTGGTCGTGGTGGTGGCTGTTACAATTCTTGCTACTGCTGGCATTAAATACCTAAGAATCCAAAAATGTGTCAGTGGTGATTTCTGGTCAACCTATCATCTTTTACAGCTTGTGACCCACTATCAGCTTTCTGAGGTATTAAAACTAAATGCCTGACAATTAAGGAAATCAAAACTTCAGCTTCATTGGATTAATATATATTTTTTGAAAAACAGTAATTTACTTACTCACACTTAGTGAATTTTGAAACTGAAGCAATGTGAACCGGTATAGTGCAGGACCAACCCACTTGATGGCTTGAATTATACTATCTGATTAAATAATCAGTTAAATTAATTGAATTATATTATAGACCTTAATTTTTCCTTTATAGACACAGTCTAGCCATCAAAATTATGGGTAGGTTTGAGCCTTTTTGTTCATAACTTTTACAAATATTTTGTTCATGAATTTCTTGGAAAAGCAATTTCTCATCTGATGCCACAACCAGCAGACCTGAGGAAATGGAATTGATCAGTTTTTAATTACCCTTTTCATGCTAAGCTGTACTGAACTTCTAAACTGGGGGCTTTCATGCTGACTTTCCATACTATGTTAAACTACTTATCAGGGCATGTAAGCTAGAATTACAAAAAGAAACAGATGTTACCAGTTCCCAAGTCTTGCCCATCCTGCATCTGTCAGAACCCTCCATGGGTGAGGGTAAGAAGAGTGGGAAGGAGTTAACAATTTGGCTTCACCAGGGCCTCTTGGAATCCTGTTCAGAGGTGTATATGTAGATGCTGCTGAAGGTCATACAAGCTACAACACGCATGAATCTTCAGCTGACAACTTACAATATCACTTGTGATTTGTACCAAAGCCCCGGAAGTTACTCAGCTATATTAAAACTATTAGGCGAAAAGAATGAAAATAGAAACAGATAGCATCCATTTTAGTTGTGCTACAGGAAAAGGTGTGTCTCGTAGCTCATTGTTAAAGTCAATGTAGTTTGACAAGGTCAGATGTTATCCACTCTCATTCCAAGTAGATTAGTGTACAAGTTCCCCCATATGATATTATTCCACACTCCATTAGTTAATACTTTTAACCTGAAACAATAACGGCTAAATTTCTAACTACATCTGAATCTCCGAGATGATTCCTTGGAGATACCTTAACCTTGGGAGGAGTAAGCGAATGTGAATTGACTAGTCATCTTCTAAAACTTGCTGGAGCTAAGAGGTCAGAAATTGAAACTCACACTATATTCAGACTACTTTCATGGTGTAAGCTCGGCAAAAGACCCTGACGTGTCCTAGGCTGCAGAAATTGCTGGTAAGCTTTGAAATCACACTTGTACACAAGTGGCCATGCTTAGTGTAGAAGCTTGTTTATGTGATGGTGCCATGCACCAACAAAAGTTGGACCAGAATTACAGAAAAGTTGGCACTGCTCTGAGGACAAACTCATGGGACCTAGAGGTATGACAACATTATCTGATCTCAAGACCAGGATTTATCTTCTGACAAAGAATTGTAGAATCACAGCTCAATAACTGAAAGAGAACTTTGAATCTCTATGAAACTCAAAGGTCCTGGCCAACTCTGGACCCAGATATGCAGACTGGATTGAGTACCGGGAGAGCCTGAGTCAGGAGTGACAGCTCACCCTGAGGAAGCATTTCAATTGGCCCTAATGGGAACTGAAAGTTACCTTAGACATCACTAGCCCAATATTGACACCATTTATAATGCTCATCTAGCATGTATCTGCATACCAAGGCTTCAGTGTAGTCATACATGGATCAAATAGAAAGCCAGTAGTGTGTGTAACCAAAGTCACAGATATTATTTTAAGGAAAGGAATGGTTTTACCTTTTCTTTGGTGTTTCTCTTACCCCCAAGCCAGCTAAGAAAGTTTTTTTGTTGTTGTTGTCCTTAATATCTTTCATAAACTTCAGTTCTTACTGAGCTTTCACTTCACTGACATTCTTCCATATTTGTCCTGAATTAACTATCCTCTCTTCTATCTTCTTCAATATGTGTCTTTTTAAAAATCTGAGTTCATTTATTGATTTCCACTATAGTCATATTGGTGTACTTAGATTGGGTCCTTTCCTTCCCAATCCAGAACCATTCCAGATTCCATTCCTAAGGTCCTTTCATATATCTCATACCTTAAGGTGTTTTATTTTGCAGAATCTCATCGATCAACTAGTATTTGTGAAGGGCTTACCATATTTGTCAAGAGATTTGAGGCATGGAGACCACTTAGGAAGTAGTGGCAATAATTTACCAGAGACATGATGAGTACTTATCTACAATGGCAGCTATGTGAGTCAAGAGAAGGGATTAGATGTGAGAGATGTGAATGCAGACAAAGAGCAAGTTTGGCAACCAATCAAACATATAGAGTGAGGAACTGTGAGGAGTCAAGGATAAAAACAAGGTCAAACCCGAAGAAATGGAAGAGCCTTTGACAGAAATTAGGAAGTTTAGAAAAGCAGTGAATTCTCTGAAGTCTTTGAAATCTACACTCCCAAATCACAGAATCCATGGTAGTAGTATTCTTCTTATTGATAAAAAAATCTAAGATGTTATGACTAGTTCTTTATAAAGTTCCTGACATTTGCTAGAACATAGGCAACTTGAGGGCAGGTATTTTTTGAGTGGCTCAGTGGATAGAGCACCAGGTCTGGTGTCAGGAAGACCTGAGTTCAAATCCAACCTCAGACACTTACTAGCTGTATGACCCAGGGCAAGTCACTTAACCCTGTTTTCCTCAGTTTCCTCATCCATAAATGTGTTGGAGAAGGAAATGGCAAACCACTCCAGTATCTCTGCCAAGAAAGTCCTAAGTGGAGTCAGAAAGATTTGGACAAGACCGAAACAGCTGAACAAGACTGTTTCATTCTTGTCTTTGTTTCTTTGGCATTTAGCGCAGCGCATGGGCACATAGTAGGTATCTAGTGGGTGTTTGCTGATTCACTAGTTGACTCTACTTCATCAAACAGAACATCCTTATTGGTCAGAACAAAGGCTAGAATCTAGCCAAAATGACCTTCTTACTGTTTCTGAGAGAAGATATGAATCTGAGTTGGCAGAGTTTCTGGGAATTTCCTGTACTAGTTGGGGGAGGGAGGAAATCACAGGTTGGATCTTGCCCCCCAAAAAAAACCTGTTATATCTATTCAACTGTGTGCATATCATCATAATGAAGAGAATGTAATGTTTGGGGGAGAACGTTTCATTTTTGTCTTTTTATCCCCAGCATGTAACCTAGTCCCTTACACATAGTAGGTGTTTAATAACTGCTTGTCAGTTGATTGACAGAATAGCAGTCCTCTTTGTCACATCCTCTATCTTCTGAAAGATGGAATTATCGACCAGTTAAACAAAGAATTCGTCAGTTGTTCAATTTTCATCCCTACACAAACTAAATTGGATAGACTTCTCATGACTGTTTGGCTTACTTATGATGTAAGACAGGCCTAAAAGGTTTACAAGCAAAAGGTACAAACACAGATCATCATCATTTGCCTTCATATAATGCTTAGAGGTTGACTAAGTGCAGGTAGTTTCACTTCTATTATGCCCATTTTATAGAAGAAGAAACTGAGGGCTCAAGATGGGACCTTCCTGAGATCACTCAAGAGTAAGTAACAGAGCTAGTATTTGGACCCAGGTCTTCTGATGCCTGCCTATTTTTCCCACACTATTTTATCACAGTGAGCTATCTAAATTAATATTAATGGCATACCAAGCCCTTACAATAAACACAATCAGGGTGTGCTGGGGACAGCTTGAAACAGTTTGTGAGATTTGATTGTCAAATTTTCAGATCAAGTACTTACATATAGGAAATTGGCGAACATTAAAAATCAAGGACTGATTTATTGTTTTGTTGATTTCTAGATGTCTCTTGGTAGAGAAAATGTTAATAATGCACATTAAACTTAATATTTACCAGCATAACTGAATATAAGAATAACAGTATTGCGTCTCTTCTTGTAGCCTTGAAAGACCTCCTATATCTGAATAAGAGATTTCCCTCCTGCTTGTCAAACACCCTGTCAGAGAACACCCTGCGGTCATGGAACAGAACAATGTCTACTGGCCCACAAAGAGACCGAGGTCATCACCTCAGCCTCAGTTGGCATGCTAAATCAATCCAACTGCAGACAAGTTAATATTAGGGGTAGAGAAAGTATGGACCTGGGGCTTGTAATTTCATTGATAAAAACTTTATTAATTTAATTGGTTCTTCTATTAGTGCAGATCAACATCTTCTCTGGAACTCATGGTTTTAGAATTATTGCTACAACAGGGCTCCTTAGACGTTTTTCTACTTGCAACACCTTTTCCTGTTTCCTGTTATAAAGAATTAGCATTCTTTGGTGTTGTGTGGCTTGAGGGCATTTGCAGTGCAAAGTGCACATGCTTTGTGTTCAGAACCTTGAAGTTGTGAGATATAACATGGGCAAGTGCTGCATTCATTACGCATTTGATTTTGAATTAATTTTTGGTCATTGAGCATTCAGAAATCTTATATGGTTGCCAAATTTTTCCTGACCTCATATGAGGTCAAAACCCACAGTTTAAGAAGTACTGAGAAATACTGAAAGTTTAAGGGACTTTCCCAGGGTCCCAAATGTGTCAGAAATGGGTTAAGGTTATACTCAAGTAATACTTCTGTGTTAGAAAGAGAAAACTGACTTTGAATGAATATATTACTATCACTGTCATCCATGGAGAGGTTTGTCACTTGCCCTTGGGCCTTATCTTTGTTCTCTGTCTCATTTTCACCCCCACTCCCATCCCACATGAAAACCAGGAGATTTTCTGGTCTCTCAAACACTAACAGGTAATCCTTGCATCATAATGTTGGTTTATCCCAACCTGTGTGATAGCCTTCCCTCTACTGTTTCATCTCAATCAAAGAAGAGGGGTTAGAAGGAAGAGGTCTGCTTCTTTCTTCTATATCACATAGGGAGGTTTGGAAGTGCCTGAGAAGTTTAAATTCCACCTCATCATTAAAGCAATTCTCAATTAAGGGAAACAGTTCATGAGGGCTAGGTGTGGGAAATCTATCAACAGCCTAGTTGAACATCAGAGCTGGAGGGGAAACCATTGCTATCAGCACAGCTGTTTCTTCCACTCTCAGAGGAGTTGGAAAGCAGCAGTGTGAGAAATCGAGCAAAAAAAATGAAAAAGAAAGAAAAAGAAATGGGATAAAAGCTTACATTTAAATAATGGTAACCAGTTGAAACCAAGCCACCATTTTCAAGGAAACTTTAATTTAAGACAAATAATCCCAGGCTGAGGGTAACTTTTCATACTTAAAACTCCTTGTCATTTTATAATATGGAATCTGGCAAGGTCATACTAAAGGCTCTTGCTTGGATATCTGCAGTGTTCAAAATGATCAATCAATGTTACCTTACAGAGATGCCTCTGAGCCAATGCTCAGTTTTTTTCTGTCCAGTTAAATTTACAGTTTGGTTAACTGTACAGGAAGTGTTATCAAAGATCGTAATTAAAGAGATTAAAAATTGCTAGTTGGGGCTTAAATATATTTTTAATTTAGCAGTTAGGCAACACAGTGGAGGGAATTCTAGGCCTGTATTTAGGAAGACTCATATCCTGAGTTCAAATATGGCCTCAGACACTTACTGGCTGTATTATCCTGGACAAGTCACTTAAGCCTGTTTGCCTTAATTTTCTCAGCTGTTAAAGAAGCTGGAGAAAAAAATGGCAAACCATTCCAGTATCTCTTGTTTTTCTGGAAAAGTCACAACCAACCAGATTCAGTTTCCTCATTTGGAAAATCTGGAAAATGGGGATAATATTATCACATCACTATTTTATGGGCTGAATGAGAAGTTTATATGTACATATATATATATGTATATATTCTAATACAAAGTGCTATACAAACCTCACTATACAAACCTATTACTATTGCTACTTCCAGCTTTACAAAAGTATTTACTACCACCGGAACCCTGAGGCAAACTTTTAATTTGAGAAAACTTTGTATTTGAACACCTCCCTTTCTTTTCTTGCCCCTCTCCTACCTCCTGGAGCCCTCTCTCTCCGGTGACTCAGACTCCTTGTGACTTTTTGCTGACCCTGGATCTCTAAAGTCCCTCTGAGGGCAGTTGTTGGCAAAGTGGATAGAATCCTGGTCCTGGAGTCAGGAAGACTCATCTTCCTGAGTTCAAATCTGACCTCTGATACTTATTAGCTGTGTGACCTTGGGCAAGTCACTTAATCCTTTTTTCCTCAGTTCCTCATATGGAAAATGGAGAAGAAAATGGAAAACCATTCCAGTATCTCCACCAAGAAAACCCCAAATGGAGGCATCAAGAGTCAGATACAACTGAATAACAACAGTATAGTTCCTCAGGACGTCACTCTCCCCCAGTTGCAGATAATTATTCTTTAGGTCTGTCTCAGCTAGAATAAGGAGACAACCCATCTGACTGTCCCTTCCAAGTAATTCACACTAACATAAGAATTAGTGACAAGCTTAACCCTTCAAGGGAACATTTTAAAACAAGAGTCCTGACTTGGTACAAGGTAAAGGGAGTAGACTATAATTCTGGGGAAGGGTGCACTGACCCCTTTACCTCCTGGTTGCCATCACTCCCTTCCAACTTGGCGTATCGCAAGAACAGGGGTCAGAAACATTTCTGAAAGGGCTGTCACTAGGTTAAAGCATCCTGTTTCTAGACATCCCCTGGTAGGAGGTAAATGTTACCCAGGGAGGATAGATAACACATGCAGTCATTAGCAGTGATTAATTTATCAGATTAGCTAGCTGTCACTCTAAGGCTCTGAGGGGATTCAAGAATGCATGGGTAGGCTTTAATAGAGGGGAGAAGGTTGGCAAATGTCCAGAGGATAGAGTACCCCCAAGGAGAACAGGACTAGGAAAGGTATTGCACTGAAGCAGGCCATTGCAGCTGCTCTGGATGGCACTTAGGGGTTTGAACAGAAAAGACAGTGATACATAATGACAGTAGGCCAGTATGAGCAGTCTACCTTATCTCACTCAAGGAAAGGCCTGAGGTCTAGCTTGAAATATCCAGAAGCATGAGAGTAGGAGTCATGACAAAAGATACATCTCAGTTTTCATTTCCAAAGAGATAGGAATACAAGGGAGCTGCTCCTGGGTCTCACCAAGGATGACCTTCATGCATCAGGGGAAGGAACTAGGTTGCTGATGCCCTCTTGGCTCAACCATGATCTCATCACTTCTTCCAGTTTCCTACCAGGACACCTGAGTTTCATCTGTTATAGTTGGGCTGCTTTTTGGTGAATATTTGGGTCAAAAGTTTTTCTTGGAGGCATACATCCAGTTGGTCGTCCACCTCTTAACAAGCATGAGCAGGAATGCAATGGAATTGGCATGAGATCTGATTGCATTCCCCATGGGGGTTGAAATTTTCAAACTAGAAGATATCAAATATGAAGATTTCCCCAAAATGGATGGGATGGGAAGGGCAAGCGGAAGGGAGTGGAGTCTAGAATAGGAACAGTCTGTCACAACACAGACCTTATAGAGGTGGTCTAGTGGACAGAGTGATGGACTTGGAGTCAGGAAGATCGAAGTTCAAAACAAGCCTCAGATACAAGCTGTGTGACCCTGGGCAAGTCATTTAATCTCTCTTGGCCCCATTTTCCTCACCTTTAAAATGAAAAGGTTAGACTCAGTGATCTCTAATCTCCTTCCCAAATCTGAATCTCTGATCTTATGTAAACTCCTTAAGAAGAAATTGTGGTTCATTTTTTGCATTTATATCCCCAATTCTAAACACACAGTAAGTGTTTAATAAATGCTTATGAATTGACAGATATCAGAGCAACCATAAAAATTCAAATCCAGAAAGGTTTTTGTATTTTGAGGGCAGTGGGGAACTTCCATAGTTGCTAGGTTTGGGCGGGGGTGGGGGGGAACATTACGAGAGCATAAGGCATGTAGGAGAAAGGGCAAACGGAAATAGGAGAATCAGAAGGGAAAGTCCAGGAGCCCAAAGAAATATAAATACCAATCACTTGGTCATTTTTTGCTGAAGGTCTGTGATTCAGAAATTCATTTTAAGTGGGGGAAAAGTTTCAAAGTCCCCAAAGGGAAAAGAAAGTTCAAAGAATTATTTTCAGTCCTAAATATAAGAATATTGAATTGTTTCTTCTTATGTTAGACTTCATTTCAACCACTGTCTGCCCCTTTCTCAAGTAGTTGATGAAAGTATTTATCCCTAGGAAAGCACAAAACATCTCTAATATTTTTTAAAACTACTTTCAGATATGGGTCCTGCCAAGGAGCATGACCAGACCAACGATTAGAGTAGAACAATGAGGGAATATCTTGGTCCTCCCCTTTCTGCCTTTTCTTCACTTCATCTTGCAGTTAGGTGGCTCATGGATAAAATTTTGGACTAGGATTCCAAGACTCTGAGTTCAAATCCTATTTCATGCACTGTGTGACACGGAACAAGTCTCAACTTCTCAAAGCCTCATTTTCTGCTGAAAATAAAAGTTTAAACTTGATGGTGTCTAAGATCTTTTCCAGTAATAACCTTATGATCCTTGGAATTTTATCTTGAAAAGGGAAGTGGCCAATGTCAGACTAACAAGTTTCTCAGTACTACTCAAAGATAAATAAAATGTTACCATCATCACCACTACCATACATACATACATATATATACATATATATGCATATATATGTATATATATACATAATATATATAATATATATTGTGTACATATATACACATATATATACATATACATATATATATACATATATATACATAATGACTTAAAGTTTGTCATGCCCTTAATACAAGGAGCTAAAAAGCAGTCATGTGAGTGTTGATAGGTGGGTTGGCTATAACCAGAGAAATCGAATTTTTAGGGCTCATTTCCTGGCTCAGTTTCCTTTTTTTTTCATTTTTTTTAAAGAATTTATAATTTTTACAATATAATTCGACTCCTTAGTCATCCAAATGGAGGCAGCAAAATGGTTCAGTGAATAGAGCTCTGGGTCAGGGACCCAGAAGACCTGAATTCAAATCTGCCTCAGATACTTACTAGCTATGTGACCCTGGGCAAGTCACTTACTTTTGTTTGCCTTAATCCCCTGGAGAAGGAAATGGTAAATGACTCTAGTATCTTTGCCAAAAAGACCCCGTGGAAAGTACTGGCATGATATGGTCTTCTGGGTCACAAAGAGTAGGACATGACTGAACAGCAGAGCCAAAGTCAACCAAAAGACTTTTCTTTATTTTTCTTATGGATTTAAAAAACATCTTATGGGCTTTTCTTATGGATAAAAAAAGGAACTTACCTTTCCTACCTTAGACATGAGGTTTATACACACACACACACACACACACACACATACACACACATGTACACACACTTCCCTTCCCACCTTCTTCCTTATGAATAGATCTGTTTTCTTACAGGTACATTATGTCATTTCCCTCGATATTTCTAAAACCTGCTATCTTCTTTAGTCCTCTCGACTGACATTAGATGCTTCTTCTATTATAGCGCACTATATTTTCCCTCTGAATCTGAACTAACTGTACGTCCTTGTTAGTTTCTTCTCTTTTCAATTTTCCGTTCAGATGGATTTGGGCTAGGGGAAGGAGGTTGCTGTTAACTCCTCTATCTTTGGTCAGGATTTCGTGAAACCGAATTGGAAGCATCTTGTTCCTTGGTTCTTTTTTCACAAGGACTGGAGGGTGCTGAACTGGAATGAAGAGTCTCTTCAGATACATCCCGCTCCTGGCACATTAATGGATTTTGACATTTTTTTTTCACTGCTCAACAGACTTCTTCATTCTGGGAGAAAAAAAGCTCTCTTCTATTCAGCACATAACGTTACTTTCGGTCTGATTCCATCTTTCCTATAACAAATTCAAGGGGGCAATTTTCTGAATTTAATCTTTTCAGAAGGAAACAATCATCACTGTCTCAAGTACCTCGGTAAGTTGGGTCCTCCCACCCACCCTGTTTTAGAACTTGATGTTTCTGAAATAAATAGTCACTTTGGCTTTGGTTTAGGAACTCCCCAGAGGAAGTTTGTTTTACTGTTGAGTCATGTTTTTCAATTGTGTCTGACTCTTTGTGACCCCATATGGGGTTTCCCTGGCAAAAATACTGGAGTAGTTTGCCATATCCTTCTCCAGCTCATTTTACACCCTGAGAAAAACAGGGTGAAGTGACTTGCCCAGGATCACACGGCTAATCTGAAGTCAGATTTGAACCCAGGAAGATGAGTCTTCCTGACTCCAGGCCCAGTGCTCTGTGCATGATGGTGCCCAACCTAGCACCCAAAAAAGAAGTTCAAGTCAGCAACTCTTCTTCCATGGATAGACTGAGAGCTTCCTGGGACTGTGACTTGCTTGCCAGGGTCACACAGGAAGCTTGTAGCAAGTCCACCTGACTCCAAGGCCAATTCTTTATATACTTTATCATGATTCCTCTTATTTAAGGGTTCCAAAGGTGAACCAGGTGATATAATAGAGACGTCACAACCGAACCATGAACAAACCCTGGGAACATTTATTAAGTTCCTACTGTGTGCCATCCACTGTGCTAAGGTTGAGTTCTTGCTGCCCAGAAAGCCCACATAAGGGGACATTGGTCAGTTCCATTTTCTCTGGCTTTACTTTTTAAAAAGTACATGAAAACTATTTGAAAGGGTAGAAGATATGACCAGGAGAAGCCTAATAATTCCCTCCTGAATCCTACTTGCATCCCCTTAACAAGATGAGATTCCCTTAATAAGGGTAAGTCTTTGTCAGGGCCTACTCCTTGTTAACAAGGCTAACATGGATACTGGCTATGGCTCTGACAAGGTGTAAATTTAAACACAAATTTTTGGACAGGGCCAATATGGGAATGTATTTATTCAACTATTCAGTTTGTTTGCAAGGATTTTCTTTTTCTTTCCAACGGGGGTGGAAAAGAGGAGGGAGAAAGAGAAAATTAAATTAAATTAAGTTAGAGTTAAATGAAAAAATAAAATAAAATTTTAGATAAAATTTTTTAAAGTAGAATAAAATTTGAAATTTAATTAGAAATAAAATAGTATTTAAATTATAATTACAATTAAACTTAAAATGTGATTTATTTAATTTAGTAACATTTTAAAATAAGATTTAATTTAAAATAAAATGTGTGAGAAGTAAAATAAAATTTAATAAATTATGAAGTCCTTATCCCCTAAATATCACTGAGTTCAACCTCTCCTTGATTAAGAAGATCCTAGTTACTTATACAGTTATTATCATCTTGTTGCTGATAAAGCTCCCTCCTAAGCTATGGCCTCGGATTGGACTTTTTAAAGAATCATGGAGGAAGCTATGTGGCACATTAGATAAAACCCTGAGCCAGGAATCAGAAGGACCCGAATTCAAATGTGATCTCAGACATTTACTAGTTGTGTGACCCCGGATAAGTCCCTTAACCATGTTGACCTCAGTTTTTTCATCTGTAAAAATGAACAGGAGAAGGAAATGGCAAATCAATCTTTGCCAAGACAACCCCAAAGAGTCAGACACAACTGAAGTGACTTAAGATCAAAGTGCGATGCTAAAGCAAGCCTCTTAAAATCCCTCAGTTTCAGTTTTATCATCTGATACAATGGAAAGAATAAATAGCACATACTTCTTAGAATTGTTGTGAAGATGAAATTCATGTTTTCAAGTGCTTTGCCAACCTGAAAGTTCCATAAAAATGCTAGACATGACAAGGATGATGGTGATGGTGGTCTAGTAGTAGAAGGGATCTTAGAGGCCATTGAATGTGATACCCTCCTTTAATAGATGAGGATGTTAAGTGTCTTTCTCAGGATCACTCAGGTCTTCCTGTCCCCCAAGTTCAATGCCTTATTCAGAAGGTACAGAAGACAAGGAGAATCAGTGATGAGAGAAATAAGGGAGATTCTGTAATGGAAGTTGGGACTCATTTCCTAGAGAATTGAAAGGAAAGCCCACAAATCTGTATGGTCCCCACATTCCAAGAGATGACAGCAAATTAATCCAGAAGTAATAAAGTTTCTGGCCCACTTGCAGGGACACTGGACAAGAGGAGGTGTTCCTAGCCCAAATCTAAATTTTAAATCCAGTGAAGGATCCTGGACCCAGTGGGAGAAAATTGGAGCTACGGAGAAGCAGCAAAGGAGAAAGCCAAGATAATAAGGAGAAAATTCAGATTTTGCCCATCATTGGTAACGGGGCCAACTTTCTGCCCCGCTTGAGTACATTTCTAATTTTTTTTAAAAATCCTTTCCTTCAAATGAGGACAATGAGTGAGGAAACTATACCAATCTTTATGAGGAGGGACTCCCAGCAGAAGAGTGGGTCACTTGACTGCAAGCACATTAAGGGCTTTCGCTTTGTTAGTGGGGAAGACCTCAACCCAAGTAAGTCTGGAGAATGGAGAAGTCAGTCCCTAGGGAAGACCAAGGCCCAGTGGAAATGGAAGAAGCATTATGTTGACTGTTTATAAACTTGGTGTGAGTCCTTAATGCTTTCTGGGTTTTAAGTTAGGGAAACCTGTCCCACATTCCACAATTTGTTAGCCTGAATATTCCAGGGACGTTGAAATAAGGCAAATCCTGACACTCCCAGAGGAAACCTTGGCAAGGGGAGAAGAAAACGAGTTCAATACTTCAAGGGAAAACCTCAAATCAAGTCCATGCAAACCCAAAGCTTCAATTCTGGTCCTTACATGACATAATGTCTTTAGGGGTATTTCCACTAAAGCAATAAGGAATCATGCTGCAGTTTGGACAACTGCTGGAAAATGTACATATTGGCTGAGGGTTTAGGATTTAATCCTGATTCTACAAGCAAACACCAAGAACTCTGTCCATCATAGTTCTTTGCCTCTTTTCCCTGGTTTAACCCTTTCTTTGTGTATTCAGCCTATACTGGCCCTGTGTGGATTGAGATGTTAGGTCATTACCAGATTGGGGTTGGCCTGGCCTAGGTCCTCAGGACATCACTTCTTAGAGGATCTCTTTTCTTAAGCCTTCAGTCCCAGGTGTGACTGCTCCCAAACACGTGTCAGATGCCTTCCTTATAGAGCTTTTCTGTGGCATTGCCAAGCAAGTCATTCTCTTGACCAAATACAATCTTTCTTACTATGGGCCCCTGTCCTTGCTCCCTGACTCTTTTCTAGATGACCCACAGAGATTTCTAACCATAACTTTCAAAACCCCAGAACATTTCAGTCAGCTTCCTATCTCATAAACTTAGAAACATCAGTGCCCCTCCCCTGGGACTGTTTGCTCTCTCTTAAATGTTACTTTCTCTCTTACTGGGGCAGCTAGGTGGTATAGTGGATAGAGCTCTGAGTCTGCAGTCAGGAATACTCATCTTTCTGAGCCCTATTCTGGCTTCAGACACTTACTAGCTGTGTGACCCTGGGCAAGTCACTTCACCCTGTTTGCCTCAGTTTCCTTATCTGTAAAATGAGCTGGAGAAGGAAATGGCAAAACACTCCAGTTTCTTTGCCAAGAAAACCCCAAATGGGGTCACAAAGTGTTGGACAAGACTGAAAAATGATTGAACAATTCTCTCTTATTTGGTTTGCCAGAAGCAAATCCTTTAACTTGCTTGCATTTCCTTTTGTCTACTCTGTAGTGAAGCTGGGATTCCCACCTAACGATGGGGCCTCAGTGGCACAATGGAATAGCTACTGGATAAGAAAATATAGGAACTGAGTTCAAATTCAAGTCTGTTACCTAACAGCTGCACAGTCTTAACCAAATCACTGAACCTCTCTGGGCCTCACTTCCTAGGCTGTAAAATGAGAGGGTTGGATTAGACAACCTCAAAAATCCCTTCTACCTCTAAACCTTATAATCCTTTCTGGAGGCCATATGATTTTCATTATGTTTTCTCATACCAATGATGCTCCAAGACTAGTGTCTTCTCACAGATACCACTCTGGTCTTCTCTTGATTTAACATCTCTCACAGACTTCTCTTTGCTCACTATTCATTAGTATAGCCCAGAAAACAGGCACACTCTAGAGCTAATGAAAGATGGATACCTATCCTTGACCCAGATCCATGTACTTTTCTAGTATAGTACTAGTCAGAATCAGATGACCCAAGTTTGAGTCTCCAGTCTGTCCCAAAGTATGACCTTAAATAAATCACTTCACTGTGCCTCAATTTCTCCTTCTCTAACATCCCTAATGGTGTAGTGGTTTATGAGATTACTAAACGCTGGCTCTTCTTCCCTACTTGACTTACCATGGCCATCAGAATTGAAATTCAAAATTTGAAAACTCCCATCATACCAATATTTCCAGTACCACAACCAAACTTAGGGATAGTGGCTGGATCTGTGATTTCATTGGTATAGAAATTTCCTGGATTAAGAAACTCTACCAAGGCAAACTGGCACCTTCTCTTAGACAGAGGCTCTTAACCTGGGGTCCATAAGATTTTTAAAAGATGTAATAATTGTATTTCAATATCATTGATATCCTTCATAGTACAAATCATGTCATCATTTCTCTGATGTTATGGTCCTCTTCAAAAATGAAGGATGACCACATGTAATTTATTTTATGCATTCAAAAGCTTTATTCTGTAAAGGAGTCTATAAGCTTCACCAGATGGAACTATGACACCAAAAAGGTAAAGAATCTTTATTTTTTTTAAAAATCCCTGTAAAAGAGTTGTTTAGAGTACTGAGACCCTAGGTCTGTGTTCAGGGAGGTTCAGCAACGCTGTTCCAGAGGCTGCATTAGAACCTTGATCTTTCTGACTTTCTTACTTCTTAATTAGAATCAAGCTTACTTTAAAGAAATTTTAAAAGTTTAAATTATATTGTCTGCTCAGTTGAATCTGATATAAGCATGGTAGCCAACTGATCAAGCCACAAGCCATTTCCAGGAGTGTTCATCGATAGAATGCAGTGTAACTGCGAAGGCCACATATGACTGTTTTGACAGAAGCTGCTAAAATCTTAAAGCAGCCTGGATTGATTCAACATCTCTCCATCCCTATCCCTACCTCACTAAACAGACTTGTCTTGACTTCCTTGCTTTGCTGAATTTCCATGTGGATCCAAAGCTCTGCATCGTGAATATTACCTTAATTCTGGTGTCAGTTGTGAAAGTACTCAATTCTTTCCCGGGGCCTCTGAACAGAAGACTCAGAAAATTCAGCCCCCAAATACATCAGCAGACTATCTGGAAGCATGGTTCAAGTCAGGCAGGTTAAATATAAACAAAAAAATCCACAAATTTTAAAAGTCGGCAGCAATAATGACAATACCAACCTTCGGGCCAAGCCATCATTTTCTGTAAGAGGTAAAAATGGCACACTAAATTTGGAGCTTAGTAAGTGGCATGTAGTACACTCAGGACCCAGGGCTAATCACTCTGTGCTTATACTTCCTCACTCCTTTTCTAAATTCTGACACAGGAGAATGCAGCTTAACCAAAAATGGTGGCTAAACAAAAGCCTATGAGTGTATATGTGGGTGGAATTGAGAAAGGGCACAAAGCTTCAATCCTGGGTCTTAAACCCCGCTGACCCTCAACCATTTTTGCAGAACCAAAGCTTCTCATTTCAGAAGATCTTGTCCCTAAGACCTTTTCATTTCTTATTCCTTGATCAATTTGGGCAGGGTAGACAGGACTTTGCCTCCAGGGTACCAAAATTCAAAATTGTCTCATTTTTAAATTTGCTACATTTATATTTTGATGATGTCTTCACTCATTCTTTGGTGTAGAAATCATTGAGCTTAGAACTTATTTTGTAAAACAAATATTTAATGAAATAGGAAACCATCAGATGACTGCTTTTGCCCCCTGAAATTATAAGCCAGGGCAATAGCCAATAAATATTCATTAAGTGCCTGGCATTGTGCTAAGCACTGGAGATACAAATAGGAAAAAGAAAGACAATCCCTGCTATCAAGAAATGTATGAAAATTTAATGGGGGAAATAATGTGCAAAAGAAATTTGGAACTCAAAACTTAGAAAAGAAACATTTAAAAATTGTTTTAACATGGAATTGGGGAAAAATTAAATATTATTTTTAAAAAGAGCTGAAAAGGAGTTGGGAGAGGTTGAGATACAAGGCACAAAGACATGGTGAAGAAGTCAAAGAAATGTAAAAATGAGTGCAACCAGAAAGTAGCTATGACAGCAAATGTTCATAGTGCATAGAGCACTGGGCCTTGAGTCAGGAACACCTGAGTTCAAATCTAGTCTCAGATGCTTAGTAGCTATTTGACTCCGGGCAAATCACTTAATGCCTTTTTTCCTCAATTTACTCATCTATAAAATGAGGATAATGGCCACCTGAGATTCGAGATAATATTTGTAAAGCACTGGGACTGGAAAAATGCCAGGGAATCCAGGTGGCAGAGATGAAGAAGAGACTTGCAGGTATGGAAGACAGCCAGAGAAAATGCCAAGAGCCTAGACGTGGAATGCATTGCTCTAGAACGGCAAGAAAGCTGCTTTGGCTAGAATATAAAGCTCATGATCAGTCTGGAAAGATAAATTGTACCCAGGCTGAAAAGGGCTTTAAATGCCAAATGGAGGGATTTGTTGGGGGTTTTTTCCTTTGGGGCAATGAAGTCACTGAAATATGTGTGTTTGCCCTCTTAGATTGTGAGGTCTTTGAGAGCAAAGATTGTCTTTCATCTCTTTGTATCCCCAGCAATCTGAATAATGCCTAGCAGTATGCTAAATAAAATAAATATTTTACTGACTGACAGTGTATATGCACAGACATCCATACCCAGGCAAATTCTCAATGAAGGTTATTATTTATGCAGATGGTCGCACAAAGCCAGCAATATAAGAACAAGAATCTTACTTACACCATTCCATGATCAAGAACTGGTGGTTGGTTGTCACTGTTATTGTTAGCATTTGACTGAATGAGGGAGATTTTGCTCTGTTGATGAATGATCAATCCTGCTATGTACTACAATATGTCCATTCCATAGAACACCCAAAGCCTCATCAATTACTTTACCTAACCTGATCAATAATGTACTTCTTCTAACACATCCAGGACCGTCCTAGAGATAATGTCAAAGTTTTCTGCATATTAGAATTGTGTCCTACAGATGAAAACATTTAATCAGATATTGAAACTCCATTTCCTGGTAGAAAGAGAAAAAGGGAGATTGTCAAAAAGAATCATATCTTCAGTTTTACAGTGGCTTCTTTCCCATTTATTTTTCTTTTGAACAACCAGGTGATTATAACTTAAATTACTTTTGCTCACAAAAACCTCCACAATTGGTTGCTGTGTCTCTGCACCTGAGGTCTGGGACCTAATGAACATTCCCAGGCATATGCTCAGGTGACTGACTCATCTGACATTGCAGTCCGCCAGAGAGTCTTCCTATTGACCTATGCAAGATGAAGTCACTTCTGACTGTGACTATGTCTGTGACATGTTTTAAAATATTCCGCTTTGCCAGGAGCAAATCAGTGAATATGCTGTTCATACAGGGTTTTGTTTGATTTGGACCATTTCCAAAGAAAACATGACTCAAGTCTAAGTTCCCGAGATTAGTAAGAAGTATAGGAAAGTGAAAAGAAAAATGGAATTGGAACCCAAAAATTAAGGTTCAAATCTCACCACTGCCACTTTATAACCTTTATATGTCTTCATAACCTTGGGCAAATCTCCTCACTTCTCTGGGCCTTGGTTTTCTCATTTGCAAATTAAGGGGGTTGGACTAAATGACCTAAATCCTAAAAAGGACTATCCTATGTATTTGTTGCTGGTGTTCAGTTGTTTCAGTCGTATCTTGCTCTTTGTTACCCCATTTGGGGTAACATTTGGGGTTTTCTTGACAAAGATATTAGGGTAATTTGTCATTTCCTTTTCCAGGTCATTTTACAGAAAAGGCAACTGAGGCAAGTGAGATTAAGTGACCTACCCAGGCTCTCCGAGGCTGGATTTGAACTCATGAAAAGTGTTATCCCCTGCATAGCACTTGAATATATGGTAGAAATTTGACAGTTATTGGAGAGTGAGAGCAGGGTCAACAACTAGCAGATTTTTGCTCTTGACTCATTTCAGTCATGTTTGACTCTTCATGGCCCCATTTAGGATTTTCTTGGCAAGGATACTGAAATGGCTGGCCATTTCCTTCTCTAGCTCCTTTTATGGATGAGGACACTGAGACAAACAGGGTTAAGTGACTTGCCCAGGCTCACACAGCTCTTAAGTATCTGAAGGTGGTTTTGAATCCATGAAGATGAATCTTCCTGATTCCAAGTCCAATGCTCTACGCACTAAGACACCAAGCTGCCCTATTGAGCAGGTAACTCAGCCTATAATTATCAAGAACCACATCGCCTACAATAATTCTATAAATTGCAATGGTTTTGACCCATATTGGTACTAGGACTAACACTTTATCAGCATTTACTTCTCATAGTAGAGGCCTAGTTTCTTTCACTGTTGTTGACAAGCATTTATGGGAACCTGCTATTTATCCATCATGCTTCTTGGTACTATAAGGAGAACCGAGAGCAATAGGAGAAAATAATTGTTCTGGAGAAGCTTACAGATCTCTAATTAGGACAGCAAATCTGTCCAAGGGCAATTGAAATAGAAACTGAGGACTCTTACAAAAAAGATGTCTATATATATATTTCCTAGCTTACTTAAGCCTCTTTGATCCTTATACCTTTGCCCTTTGGGGGAGGTCTTGGATAACAGAGTCAAATAGCAAGTCAGTTAAATAAACATTCATTAAACACTTAGTACATCCAAGGCCTTGTGTATAGTGCTAGAGATATTAATATTTCCATGGACCTATAGCACCACTGATGTGGGTGCTCCTTCCAATGATAGAGATCAAAGCCTGAGCCTTCGGAATCTATGAAATTCTTACCATATCCTCCCACACGGATTCTACAAGATCTATCATTGGTCCCAGCTGGTTGGACCCTTCCACTTGAAAGCACAGGAAAATTGGTCAGGCCTTTAAATTCCATAATGAAGAGTTTCCATCTTATCCTTTAGGTATTAAACTCAAATAAAAATGGGGCAACTAATTCTTACAGAAGGATCCTTGCAGGTTTCATATTGACTTAGTTTTGAAATGTAATATTATTTGTTTTATTGTATTTTGAGTTTGTTGGGTAGCTAGATGGTGAAGTGGATAAGAGTTGCAGGTCTTGAGTAAGGAAGACTCATCTTCCTGAGTTCAAAAGCATCCTCTGACACATACTAGCTGCTTACCCTGGGCAAGGCACTTAACCCTGTTGTCCTCAGTTTCCTCATCTGTAAAATGAGCTAGAAAAGGAAATGGAAAACCCCTCTAGTATCTTTGCCAAGAAAACCCCAAATGGAGTCACAAAGAATTGTGGACAACTGAAAAATGACTGAAAAACAAATTTAGTTTGTTAAATATTTTCAAATTACATTTTAATCAGGTTGGGCCACACTTGGGAGTGTTATGGGCCCACAAGCCTATGTTTGACACCTCTGCAGAAAGCAGAGGGGTACCGTTGATAGTATTTGGTAAGGAAAAGAACATGAAAGCTATATTTAGGATATATAAGAAAAAGATGGCACCTTCGAGACAAGCAACTAAGGAATTCATAGTGTAACACTGACAAAGTATCCTTCCTTCTGGAAACTGTCAGATTTTTAGTCAATACAAAATAAACTCCAAATAATAACAACAATAAGAAATGACAGTAAACTCCCCAAGAATTTGAGAATTCAGTTTAAAGAAAATGCCATCCTCTAAAATCAAAGCTACTACAATTGAACATAAAATGAATGAGGTTATGCAGGAATAATCCACTTTGAGAGATGGAGTACCTCTCAAATGTCAGGGGACTAAGGGGCCTCCCAAATCCCATCAAGGAGACATCAATCTAATTTCCACTAACATAAGACAAACTAGAGAAATGAGAGGCAGCATAGCAGCATAGGAAGTAGAGCTTGGGCTTCAGAGTTAGGAAGACCTGAATTCAAATCTTACTTCTTACAACTGCTGACTATGTGGCCATCGGCAAGTCATTTAGCTTTTTAATAGCCCAAGCAACTAAGGCTATAGTTGCAGATCTGCCTTTGGTAGAGGAAATTCCGAATTGGTATTTTCCTATCCCAAAGAAATCATAGATCCAGACTGGAGTGGAAATGGAACAGAAGTATAATCTTAGGATTTGGCGTATAAACAACAAATTCCAACCGTAGATCCCACATGGAATCTACAATAAAAATGAAATTCAAAGAATAAGACTTTGACAGTGTTTACCTATCACTCCCTGGAGGGCTGTCTGTGGAAAACACAAATATTTTGGTCACTTTAGAGGTGTACGCTATACGTAGTCTTATAGTGAAATAGAAATACTTATCCAGGGGTCTGCCACAGTCTACTTGAAAGCCTCAAGATCAATGAATGACTTTTATTCTGATTCTTCCTAAGAATGTTGGAAGGGGAAACCCTGGATAACACACTGAGGGCACTGGAAATATACATATCCCACTATGAATTCTTAAATTGACTTTTTGGTTTAGCAATCGATTTACTTGGAGTTTGGCTGATATTCAGTTCAAGTCAGTGTTCATTTAAAAGTGCCTACTATGTGCCAGCACTGTGCTAGTCACCGGGATCCAGAAATTATAAAAGGCTAACAGTAATAATAGCTAGTATTTATTAACTATTTTAAGATTCACAAAATGCCTTATATGCGTTAGCTCATTTGATCTCCAACAAGACTAGGAGGCAAGTGTCATTAGTATTCTCATTGTGCAGAGGAGAAATCTGAGAATAAGGGAGGTTAAGTGACTTGACCAGTGGGGTCTACCCTGAAGGAGTGTACAGTCTCACACCAGCTGATAACTGAGGCAAAAGATCCAAAAAGAGAAGCATGGAATAATAGGAAAAAAATATTGGGCTAGAAATCAGGTAACTAGTTCTGCCACTAACTACCTACTTGACCTTGAGCAAATCAATTACCTTGGTGTCATCTGCAAATGACATTAAAGATGATTTCTAAAGTCTCTACTACCTCTAACACTCTTTAAGTCTGTTAATTCTACAGGGAGAAACCAGGCTACTCATAAGCATCCAAACTATCCGAGAATTGATGATGGTTCAAGGTTTTTAACTGATCTGTAAAAAACTACAATCAATTTCAAGTACTGCCATTGGCTCTTATCAGGAGCCCATGAATGAATAAGTCCATCACCCTTTCTATCACACTGAAATGCCTTAATAAAATAAACTGGAGGCCATCCACATTGTCCATGCAAAGTGATTATAGATTGTTAGAGGTTCCAGTGATAGCTCTGCCATTTATTAATCATGGGATCTGAGCTCTAAGCCTCAATTCCCATAATAGCACCATGTACCTACAATAGGTATATGTTCATGAACGCATCCAAAACAATGAAACATCAAAGAGAAGGTCCTCTTGGGGAAAAGAGGAAGTCTCAATGTCCTTTGTTTTATTTCCCAAATAGGTTGATGACTGACCATCCAAATGGGACATTTAAGACATCCGAAAGGAGCTTCTCCTGTTTTTAAAAGAACCTTCTGGCATCTTTCCAAGAAATGGACTCACAAAGAATTGTACACAACTGAAAAATGACTGAACAGTAAACTTAGTTTGTTAGATATTTTCAAATTACATTTTAATCAGTTTGGGCCATACTTGGGAATGTTTCTTGAATTTTCAGAGTAGTCAATATGTAGCCTAAAAGAAAGAAAATTATTTTCAGCAGTCTACAAATATCTATTTTCAACAAGCATTATATACCAAACACTGTGCAAGACTATTTACCTTATGTGAGCCAGCCAGATCTATTGCTTTACTTCATTTATTAGTTCTTAATTAAATTAATAAGCATGCCAAAAAAGGTAAGAGTTTTAGGCAGGCATTCAAGAGCTGTTTACTTTGTCTCTCTCCAAGTCCTTTGCTCAAGAGTTATTTATGAGTTTTGTCTTTCCTACTCATGATTTGGTACCTATGAGTATTGTGTTCTGAGAACATTTCTAATAAATTACTCACTTTTTCTAGGTTTAATTTATTGAAATGGCATGTCTTTATTAAAACCCAGTCTTCATTTTTGGTTGTGAAATGGATTCTCAGTTGGGATTTTTCAGTTCAAATGAAAAATATTCCATTATTTTTCAAGGGAAAAAAATCTGCCATGGTAACCTGGATAGAAGTCCAAAGCAGTTTAGCTTCATAAAATGATCCAATCTTCTCTCCAACTGACACCAGCTATCGGTTGATTGTTAATTTCACTTGTCAATTGTTTCACATAGATAACTAAGATCTTCAATCCAGGAACTGAATACAGGCTTGTAGGATCATACACTGAGATTTGGCTTTTTTTAGGCCCTCCTAACAAGTCAAAAAGGAAAAGGAGGAAAAGTCCTGCTTAAGAGTGAAATTTGAAAGTTTTGCCATGAAACTAAGATGCACCCTACCATCCATTTCAACCTGAAATCACAATTCTTTGCTTCTAAGCAGTAGGAGAGGAGAATGACCAGACACTAGGAAGTTCTTGGCAGGTAGAGAGGAAGGAAGGACTTTATCCATTCCAGAGCACACTGGACAAAACTCAACAGACATTTTTGGACAAGAAGCCTTAATAACACAACATTTATGAGAGCTCCATCCTAGAGAATTTCACTAGACCCACCAAATTTATATATTTCTAGAGTATTGCCTACTACTTGAAGATTTGTTTGTTTGTCCTTTTTCACCAAAGCTGTGACTTCAACAATATAAGGAGCAGCTTCTCATCTTAAGAGAATAGCCTGACAACACCCCCAGGTCATACGTCAGTAATGTCTGTGATAGAACCAGAACATAGCATTTTAGAATCTAGCTCTCTATCTACCACCCCATACTGACTCTCTGGCTGATGTATAGAAAAATTTAGTAAAATCAAAAAAAAAACATCCAGAATCTATCTCCTTTGTCTCTCATTATTTAAAGTAAATTATGATGGTCTGAGACTTGATCTGAAAAGAAGAAAAAATATTTAGCTGGGGTTTTTTATTTAAAATGCTAGTAGGAAATGAACGTGTAAAAGGAAAAAGTCAGAAATATTTCACTAAAGCAGATGATAGATCAGAACAACTGAAGACAGCAGAGAATTGTGGGATAGATTTAAGTATTCGGTGGCATTGGGCACCATTGCCTTACTCAGAATTCTTCTTAAAATGTTGACTTTGTTGCTAGGTTCAAGGTTTTCTAAAATGTGAATAACAGCCTGATGCTTTCATCTGTCAGAATACACATCTTCAGTTCCTTTGAAATCGACGTTATAAAAGCAGTGATGGGCTTTCCAATCAAGGAGGTACTTCGAGAAGACGAAAGGAACCAGGCTCTTCACCTATGTTTAAAAAAACACAGAGAGAGAGAGAGAGAGAGAGAGAGAGAGAGAGAGAGAGAGAGAGAGAGAGAAACACCCAAGAAAAGGAATCTGACTTTAAAAACACACATAAGAAAATAAAAAGATCAACTAATAAAAAATAATCAAAGATAGTGCCAATACAATTTTTAAATGCTAAAAGGCAATTAAGCCAGCTAAAGTACAAGAAATAACACAGATGGAAAAAAAGAAACCAAAGAAAGATATTTTTGAAGATATCAAATGGCTACATGACAAATTCAAAGCAATTAAGCAAGAATTAACACCAGTAAGAAAATTACAAGATCATATTAAATAATCGTTTGAAGAAAAAGAAATTTCTAAAGGCAGGAAAACAAGTTCGAATGAATACTTCTATATTTTGAAGGATAAGTGAACTCATCAATGCGGCACTTGCTCCAATGGTGTGCATCAGGAGAGTCATATGTGAAATCTATGCCCTCCCTTGTGGCATGCAACACTTCCTAATGTGGCCAGAATCAGATTACACTTAATATGTTAATATATTTATTTAAAAAGAACTATAAACTTACATGATTTTCTAAATTAACATGTAACCTTCAGGGACACATGTTTGGTGCTGTGACTTCCATTTTTACCTGAGTTTGACACCACTGGGCTAGATAGTAATCCATCATATCTTCTCATCTTTTGTTCTTATCCATGTCGCCATACATCCATCACAGGGGACATTTTCAATGCACTAGGGGTGGGGAAGGTGGACTGTTCTCTAGATACCTTGAAATTTACAATGCCCAGGGGAGCCCATGGGCACATGGATTGTCCATTACTTATCTTCACTCTCAGTACATGACTGCCCGTCTTTCTCTCTGGTCATGCATTTCTCTGATATTAAGTTGCTTTCTCTCTGCAATTCTTCATGCAGTGGATTCATGCCTCCTGGCTACTTATTCACTGCTCTTTGACTAACCTGTGATTTTAACTCTTCAGCAAATATGGCTTTCCATATTCAAGAATGTTATCATCACTAAAAGAATATGGATATGAAAAAAATGTTCACTTATTTTAGGGAGAATCTTAGGGTCCTTGAAAATAGAACTCAAAGGTACTAGAGCTTGCTGTCCTAAATAATTTTGGGCTCACTTTGTTATTTGTATACAATACCTGTCTAAAATATTTTTCTGAGGCAGCTAGGTGAGTGCAGTGAGGACTCATCTTGAATTGGCATGACCATTCTGGAAAACAACATGAAATTATGTCAATAAAATGACTAAAATATCTATACTCTTTGACTCAGAGATTCCACTGCTTAGGTATATGCCCTACTTGGGGCCACTGACAAAAAATTCAGGTGTTCTGACTCCAAATCCAGAGTACTTTTCCCTGTTCAATGTTGCCTCCATCAACTGAATCAGTGATCTATTTTAGGGGGAAGACTCTGGAGTCAGAAGGACCTGAGTTCAAACATGATCTCAGACACTTACTAGCTGTGTGACCCTGGATAAGCCACTTAATCCAAATTGCCTCCAAAAATAAAAAATAAAACAAACATATATTTTAAGTCATAGATTCAGAGCTAGAAGAGACCTTAAACCTACCTCCTCATTATAGAGTCCTGGAACTATCCTTGTGCTATTTCATGTCTTGAAACCAGAGCCAACGTTGAGACCCTGTGCCCAGAGTCACATACCTAGTAAATATCTCAAGCCAGATCTGTTGTTATTGAGTCATTTCAGTCATGCCACAAAGAGTCAGAAACAACTGAAATGACTGGATCACAACAAGAAACAGCTTCCCAGCGCTACCCATTGTGCCACCTAGCTAGCCAAGATGCCTTCTGAGTTCCCCTCCACATTTTCTAAAACCAGACCATTATCTGTTTTCCCAATATTCTGCCTACCTGTCATTCATTAGTCTTGCAATATCCTCTCCCTGCTCATCCTTTGAATAACATCTCCAATACCATCTCCTCTAGGAAGTATTCATTGATAATGAAGATGATAATGATAGGTAACATTTATATAGCGCCTACTACACACCAGGCACAGCTCCCTTCACCAATTCAAGTATGCAACCTTCCTAGGGATGTAATTATCTTCCCCCTAAAATAGATCACTGATTCAGTTGATGGAGGCAACACTGAACAGGGAAAAGTATTCTATATTTGGAGTCAGAACACCTGAATTTTTTGTCAATGACCCCCAAGTAGGGCATATGCTTAAGCAGTGGAATCTCTGAGTCAAAGAGTATAGACATTTTAGTCATTTTATTGACATAATTTCATGTTGTTTTCCAGAATGGTCATGCCAATTCAAGATAAGGGTCCATATCCACCAAAATATTTATAGCATTGGTTTTTTGTGCTAGGAAAGAACTAAAAACAAAGTAGATGCTGATCAATAGGAGGATGGATGGCTTAAGCAAATTCTCATAAACAAAATGGAATATCTTGTGTTGTAAGAACCAGTGGACATGATGACTAGATAGAAGCAAAGGGTGATTTAGATGAATTGATCAAATTGAAGTGAAAACAACATATGCAATGACTACACCCGTGTAAATGAAAATAAAAATAACCACAAAATAATAAAAAAATGAACGTTTTAAAAGTAAGGAACAAACTTGGTCCCAAGGAAAAAATATGAGAAGAAATCTCTCTCAATTCCTTTACAGAAGATAAGACAGAATCCGTTGAAGTGAAGCATTATATGTGACTTCGGATGTTTGTAAGATTATTGATCAATTTTGTTGGATTTTTTTGTCTTCTTTCTCTTTCTTTTTTTCTAAAATTCTTTGTCACAAGGGCTGGTTCTCTAGGAATAAAGGGGATATAGCAGGAAATCTAGGAAATGTAACAACAAAATAGCATAATAATTAATAGTTAGCATTTAGATAACATCTTAAAATGTATGAATACTGTCTTTACAATATTATTTCATCTTATGCCTATGACAACCTTGGAGGTAGATGCTAATTTTATTCCCATCTTACAGATTAGGAAACTAAGGAAAACAGAGTTTTAGTGACTTTCCCCAGGGTCACCCAGCTAGTATCTGAAAGAGAATTTGAATTCAGGTTTTCCTTATTCTAAATCCAGCCCTTCACCACCATACCACCAAGCTGCCTCATAACAATAATAAAAGATAACGATAATTTAAAAAAAAAAACAACCCTGCATTTGAATTTCAACTCTGTTACTTCCTCCCCAGGGGACCTTGGGGAACAGTAACTTAATCTCTCTGGGCCTCATTTTCCTCAGCTGTAGAATGAGGGAATCAGATGAGATGATCTCTCATGTTCCTTCCAGTCCTAAATTATGATCCTATCAAAGTGACAGTTTTATTGCAGGTAGAGAGGAAAGGTTCTCTTCTAGACACATTTGTATGGCTTCCAATTAATGGGAGCGATTTTTGGGTAGGATTTAATGAGCTTAGTGAAGAATGTGAGAGAAGGGAACCTAGAATTCCTGTCATTGTGGCCAAGTTCCACCAAGATCGATCCTGGTCTGTAGCACATGCATGGGTCCAAAGAAGGAGCGGTGCAGTACCCTAGTCCTCTGGACCCAGCAGCAGGTCTTAGAAAAAGGATTCAGATATTTCCAAAACATACCAGGGTGGGGAATGAAGAGGAAATACTCCTAGCTTCCCAGCAGAGACATCTTTATAAATCTCCAAGAAGCCCAATAATCTCCCAAGTTTTGGGTTTTTTTTGTAAGATCATTGCAAAACTTAACAATGGAATTCATGCTATTTTATATGTGAGGTCTTTACAAATGTGCCAATCTGGGGTAAGACGACCCCCGCTGGGCCCCTTTGAACATGCCAGTATGAGTAAGCTACGTAAGGTATCACACAGAGGTTGCGCTGAGACTAGTGGTACTCAGCGGTTACACTTATGCATTTGTCAGTCACTCCAACTATTTCTATCTGTTTCCCACTCCTCCCTCCTCCCCAATACCCCCAAAAGGAATCTTCTCTGGTCAGACTTTCTCAAATCTCTTCTAATCTTAGACTACAGTGTGAATGTAGTTTTTTCTACTCTAATCAAACTGTCCAGGTCTTATTTTAAGAAAACAGAGCCTTATTTCAACTCACTCACCTTTGAACAATGTACCTGAGAATTTAAAAGTGGTTAGGGAGAACACAATTCATGTTGACATCTACTGGGCTATTTGTGATTTTGTTTTTAAAATGGCATTTCCTCTGCCAAGATTCCAGCTGTTGCAATTTAGCATAGGTGAACGATCAACACCTGAAGAAAAAAAAAAGAGAAGGGCCTATTAGAAATGCTGACAGACCCTTAACAAAAGCATTGCTACTGTACTTAATAAATAATTCATCAGCCGCATGGCTTTGAATGGGGCTGTCATGCGGCACTAGAAGAGGTGGGAAATTATTCTTCAACACCATCATTTGTTTTCATCCACGAAAAATACTCTGTATTCATACCTCAGCAAAGCTGAATTGAAACTCATGCCATACCATCTGGAGAACAGTTCTGGAGATTAAAATCACTGACCTACTCATGTGATTGCTCCTCTTTTATCGCCCTGTCTACAGTCGCCACTCTTATTAATGTTATTAATTTAGCATGGCAGCAGTGGGGGTTGTAAGGAGCAGCCTTCCTGTTTATTTCAAAAATTCCCTTTCAAGTTTAGTGAAAAATTTCTGCAAATGAGTAATAATGAGCAAGTTAGAAAGTTTGCAATGGAGTGTTGGGAAAGTCAACTATTGCCTTTGGAACATGGGTTGCCCATTATCGTGCCCCCATGTAGGCAGGTCAATGTCTGCTCACCTGGTCATCATGGAAATAGAAATGCCATAGCCCAAGGCTCTTTTCCTTCTCCTTTTAGAAGGCTAAGAGCTTGTACAGTTCTCTGTAGTCAAGCTACAGAGGAATTAGCATTGAGATGCAGCTCACACACGCAGATTCTTTCTGTACCTGCGTAGAGCTGGCAAAGTCTGACCCACTTACTACAAACTCTTACTTGTTTAAGAATTCAGTAACTCCATCTGTCCCACTTTGAAAACAAGCATGATGAACAAGGATGGAGAGACGTACTATCTACAGTGAGCCAATTGCGTAGGACAACCTGTCACATTTCTTGCCAAACTGCTTTGCAGCATTACAGGGGGCCAAGCAGATATAAAGACCAGGAAAGCTACATTCACATTCACACTCACACACACACACACACACACACACACACACACACTCAGATTCTTTTTAAGATGGAAGGGCTCAGTGTGGCCATCTCAGGTGGCTTGACCCCTCCCCCCAAAAAAGACACCACTATGAAATTTCCTACAAATGATTATGCACTTTCTGCCTTAAGATTTCTAATGAAGGAAAACCCACTGCCACGCAAAGCAGCCTATTCCACTCTGGCTTCGCTCTCTACCGCTATCATGCATGAGCTTTTGATATTCTAACTTAAATTATAATTATCTCTATTAATAAAAACTCAGATATAGAAAAGACAAAAAGACTTCAGAAGCAAGAAAAGTTTGTAATGGTCTTTCTTCTGACACACTTTGGCAGTGTGACCATGGACTAGTCACTTAACTTCTCATTGTCCCAGACCACTCTCCATCTGCCTCAGTTTCCTCAACTGTAAAGTGGGAATAATACATAGTTAGTGAATATCTGGGGTCAGATTAAACTCAGGCTTTCCTGACTCCAGGTCCAGTGCTCTATCTACTACACCACCCAGGAAACCACCCCCCCAAAAAGAAGTAAAAGGTGAAGAATCCTTCTACTAGATTGTCACTCTATCTCATTTTTATCAGCTCTATGCAATCAGTCTTTATCATGTATATAATATATATGTGTGTGCATGTGTGTATGTATACATATGTGTATGTACATATATGCATGCATTATGTGTATATATATATATAAATATATGTGTATATATTTTCGCTAGCACAGCACATAAGACATGATGTACTTGGTAAAAGGAAGAATTTGTTTATCAGTCATACCTTTGCTTCCATCAGTAGAGAGTACCCATGTGTAACTTCCTCTATCAATGCAGCTGGGCAATATATAGTCAGAGTATTGCCTGGCAAATGGAGAGGTTAAGTAACTTCCAGGAAGGAAGGAAGGAAGGAAGGAAGGAAGGAAGGAAGGAAGGAAGGAAGGAAGGAAGGAAGGAAGGAAGGAAGGAAGGAAGGAAGGAAGGAAGGAAGGGAGGGAGGGAGGAAATCCTCACCATTAGAGGTAATCCCCTGGGTTTTCTCTAGAAGTCTCCCCCTTCCTCCTCCCCTCATTAGACTATGAGCCCCTCCAGAGCAGGGACCATTTACTGTTATTGGGTTTATGTTTCTCTTTCTGGTCTACCTTCTTTTGTATCCCCAGCACTTAGCACAATCCCCAGCACACAGTAGGTACTGAATAAATGCATGTTAACGACTTGAAAATGCCTGCCGTCCGAACCTTAAAGATTCATCATTGACCCCAACTGCACCTAGCTGAATTGTCCTTGGCCTCAATGTGGATTAATTTATCCAATCATCTAACTGCTGCCTGACAGAAATCAAGGCTCTGAAGAAATGGGATTCAGAAGTGGTGAAAGGGAGGGGGAGGAGAACAAAGCAGAATGAAAACCTCCAGGCAGCCAGAGGAGAGAATGGAGAAGGTCTCTGGAGAAAAGTGCCAGATGATAATAGAGATAAGGATGGATATACTACAAGAGGGTATACTTCTTTTCATTCATAACTTTGGTCAAGGTTGGCCTTACATATAAAGCATCTCAACTGTATTTTTATTTGGTCTAGGCCAACCAAATAAATGATTGAGAGGCAATTGGCCCAACATCCTTTGTCTAAATATCAACCTAAATGATGCAGCAAGGTATATGGTGGAGATGGTCCTGGAGTGAATAAGGAGACTGATCAATTGATTCAATTGATTTGGAACAGGAAGAAAACTTAGAGAGATCAAATTCAACCCCCCTCATTTTGTAGATGGGGAAACTGAGGCCAGAGTAGTGAAATGACTTTCCCAAAGTTATACAGGTAGGATGGGGCAGTCGGAGTTTGAACTCACATCCCCTGGCTCCAAATTCATTTCTCTTCTTGCTACATTGAGTTCTGGTCATTTCACTCTGGTCCCAACTTCCTGTGTTACCGTGGGCAATTGACTGAACTTCTTCGCACCTCATTTTCTTAACATGTAAAATAAAAGGTTGGATTAGATCAGAAGAGTCAAGCGCATAACTTCCTGCAACATTCCCAAGTGGGGCCCCAGAGGAGATAAAAATGTAATTGGGAAATGTTTCACAGAACAAATGAAAAGATACTAGAATGTAGATAATGTTACAGGATCCTTACATAGAGCTTAGTGGTCTCCATTTCTATTTGAGTCTGACATCACTGGATAAGGTGATGTCTGCATCAAGAAATACATGAAAACTCCGCAAAAGAAATACAAAATTGGTTGGAAAAAACAATTAATAAACTTCATGGGAGCCTACTTAGTAATGTGAATTAGCTTAATATGTAGACATGGGCTGTCTTCTGATAGGAGAGTGGATAAGTAGGATACTCAGCTTGATTACTCAGTAGGATACTACTCAGTAGGATACTCAGTGTTGGATTAAATACACACACGCAGAGAAGTATGTATATTTAGTGTATATATATACACATATATGCATATTCTACACACATATGCATATTATACACACACACACACACACACACACACATACACACAGGGAGGGGACAGCAGCGAGAGGAGGTCACCTGCCACCAAAGCATCTCTGCCTCTCTTTATCGATTAGATGGTTCTACAGACTTTCATGCAGTGCAACCCATCAGTCTCATACATCCCAAATGCAGACGCCCTTTTGAAGTTTTTAATAATGTAGAACAAAGCAGAGTTAGGAGAAAAGGAGTAAATAGACTTAGAAAACAATGTTGCCAATCTTCACGGAAAGCCTTAGAACATAGCATATTCAGTATTTCTGCTTTAAAGTATTTTCCATTTTCAATTTGTTTTGTTCTGTTTTGTTTTTTTCAGCAAGATCTGCTAATGGAGAACATATATCTACACTAGGCATTCCTTTTTCTGATCTATTTTTCTCCACTTCCAAAACCATGACAAATTTTGAGGCAGGAGAAATACCCATAAAATTCATTGCAATGAGACTGTAATATAGTCAGCCAGAGGATTCTCTGCTTTGGAAAGCTGTTCTAATAGTGATAGCATACTAGTGCTCTCTCCTTAGTCTGCCTAGATTTGCTAAGACAAGCTGAATGTCCTGGATGAAAACAACAACCCCAAAAGAACAAAATTTTTTTCAAAAAAAAAAGTTTAAAAGTGCAAAATTATTTTATTTTTACCCCTCAGATGGTAGCTGATATTAAAGTTTGTGCCTTCAATTAAAGTACTTTCACTGATATCATTAGGGACTTTGGTTTGCGAGTGAAGTACTTCTAAGGAAATTTAACTTATGGTAAGCCAGGAAATACACAGTTTTGCAGATGTTTGATCCTAAAGAAAAGATATTGTGACTACACCGTCAGGAATCCAAGGTAGGCCCAAGAGTGGAATTTAGATTTCCCAGGATCACACCCAGATTCACATTTGTTGAAGGGACATGAGGAAAGAGAGAAGGCAAGAAAATTGAGCCAAATGGTGCATCATGGGCCATTATTCTTCCTTTTATACACAAAGCTATAACTAGGATGTGCAACTTGAGTTTTGCCCCAGAGAGTCTACATGGTGGAATAATGGTTGTTTGTTTCCATAAAATCCCTCATCATGATTTCAATTCTCCAACGGCCCCAGGTACCACTGGAAGTACTCTGTCACACAAATATCCTCCACAGGAGCCCAACTTCTCTCTCCTCAGCCTCTGTAGATATTAGGGGATAGAGCTGGAAAGAACATCAGAGGCCATGTAATCCTACCTACCTAGTTTTATAGATAGGTAAACTGAGACTCCAGGTGGAAAATGACTTGCCTAAGGTCACACAGGTAGTAAGTATAGTCAGAGAGCCCATCTTTTGCCAGTATAGGGATGACTACCAGAGTCTCCAAGAATTGGTCATCTTCAGTTAGGTGGGGTGACCTTATGCTGCAGAGATACAAGGAATCCTATTCATGACTCTCCTTATATTTACAATCATAATATCATAGAATTTGAGCTAGGAAGGACCTTAAAAATCCTCTAAGTGTTCTTAGCCTTTTGTGTGTCCTGGATCCATGTTAGCAGTCTGGATAAATCCATGCACCCCTTCTAAGAATAATGTTAAATGCACAAAGTACACTAGGATTACATAGGAAACCATTTGGATTGAAATGCAATTATCAAAATATTTTTAAAAAACAAAGTCATAGATCCCAGCTTAAGAACACTGGGAGCCTCATCTATTCATTTTAAAGATGAGTCAACAAGAGCTTATAAAAGAAAGGATCTCACCCAAGGTCTCACCGTTATAAATGACAGCCAGGACTTCTCAGTTCAGCTTCCTTCAAATCCATTACATTGAAATGAATATTACTGTATGATCCCTTACTTCATGTACACTTACAGCCTTATTGATCAAATAAGAGTTACTGGCACACTTAAAATACTATCCTCAAAACAAACACTTGAAGTCAGTCTATTATTATTCCAATTTATAGATGAGAAAACTGAAGCTGAGAGAGGAGGCTGAGTTATTCAGGGGTAAGTACTAAAGCCTGTCTTTGAACTTAAGTCTTCCTGACTCCAGGTTCAATATTCTACCCAAGGTGACCTCCAGCCACCTCTAGGTGAAAATCAGGTCAGACACATGAGCACCATTTAGAGCTACAGGCCCAAGAGAGGGGTGAAGTGATACAGGAAGCTATTTGGCCCTTCCTGGCAGACATGAGGGGCGCTTGGTGAGGAAAACTATGTCTAATGTTACACTTCTTTTTATGTGGCTGATCATTTCGCTGCATTTTCCCCCTTTTTACTCTTTATAATAAGAAGTGACTCTTTGTGAGAGGATGAGGGATGGATAAGTTGCAAAATATAACTGAGCATCTCTTTTTCCACTTTTTAGAGGCTTGGAAATTCCAGAGCTGAAGGTCTCAGGAGAAACCTGAAGTAGAAACAGAGGAGTCACAACCCAGGGGCATGTAACTGTGGTCAGTCTTTGTTATCATCTGGGGACATGATGTTGATTTGTTCCAAATGTAATTCTGTAAGTTTTAAACCTATTTATCATTGGCATTGAGAGGGAGGAGAGGGAATAAATAATTATATAGCTCCTACTAAGTGCCAGAAACTATACTGTGTTCCTTTTTAATGAGGAAACATTCACCTATGTCTAGCTTCTTTAGGATGATGTGATCTGGATCTTGTTAATATTATATCAGCTTTTATTAGGACACTTTCCAGATCTATTACTGTCAATTTTCTAAAAGAATAGGCTAATAATATAATTGCATGGTTATTTTTATTAATAATAGTCAACATAATGATGTTTTACATTTATAAATCTTTGTAACATCTGCAAAGAGCTTTATAAATATTATTGAATTTTTATCCTCATAAGAAATTTGTGAGGTCAAATCAACTCATTTAATAGATAAGGAAGCTGAGAATCAAAGAGGCTATATGCCTATACAGAGCCACCCAGCTAGTACATAAGCACCAAATCTAGCCATCTATCTATCTGCTATTTCTCAACTATTGAGAAAACCCTACAAAATGCAACCTGGCACACCTGCTTTGAAAAGATCATCCATTTCATAGCACTAAGTACTCATCAAAATATATGTATATATACATTTTCCTGATGATAGACAACAGTATTCTTATTGGGTTCAAATTCTACCTCCAAGGCTTAATGGACTGTAAATACCAGGACAAATCATTTAGTCTGAGTCTTTGTTTCCTCATCTACAAAATAGGTACAATAATAGATAAAGGACCTACCTCCCAAGTTGTTGAGAGACTCAAATGTGATACGTCTGCAAAACCCTTTCTGAACTTAAAATATTTCGATGTGTTTACTAACCTGTTTGGCACAGAATGGTCTAAAAGGTTACAAATGTGCCAAGAAATAAGTAAATGATGCCTGATTAAATAAGAATTTACAGTTACCTTGAACACAATTTGAAGAGCTGCCTGTCATTTACCCTTCAACTGGTAATGCTCTGCCCACTCACAGCTCCTCATCACCATGACTGCATTTACTTTGTATATATCTATATGCAATTTTTTATACATAAAAAGCAGATGGGTTGTACAATGGATAATTCAACCTGGAGTCAGGAAGAGCCAAATTTAGATGCAGCCTTACACACTAGCTGTGTAACTCTGGACAAGTCAGTCAACCTCTGTCTGCCTCAGTTGCCTCATCTGTGACATATGATAATATATTTTATAAGATTACTGGAAGTAATCTGCAAGTGCTCTACAAACTTTAAAGTGCTACGTTTTGTTGCTGCGTCTTTTCAGTTATGTCCAACTCTTCATGACTCATTTGGGGGTTCACCATTTTCTTCTCCAACTCATTTGACAGATGAGGAAACTGAGGAAAATAGGGTTAAGTGACTTACCCAGGGTCACACAGCTCTATAAATGTTAGCTCTTGTATCTGAGATCTACCACTTACTGCCTTAGTGACCTTAGGAATCCTCTGGCTCCAACCCAATCTATCAAATGATCATGTTGGACTACATGATATCTGAAGTCTTTTCTAGCTTTGAATCTACACTTACAATGTTGTTTCCCCTAGTTTAATTGAAGCTCTTTGAAGAGAGGACTCTTTGTTTTGCCCATTATGTTCCCGGCGACTAGCGCAGGGTCTGGCACGTGCTAAAGATTTAATAAATGCTTGTTGGCTGAGTGATTAATTATTGCTCCTGGAATTCTCCAGAGTTAGGTCTCCAGCCTTGCACATAGGCTCTTGATAAACATTTTTGAGTTGAATCTCCTTTGATTTCCACAACCCTTTTAGTCAGTCACCTTATCTTTTTTCTTTTTTTTGCTATGTTCCACCAGAGTTGCAAGAATATTTTCCCCCAAGCTCCTTCATACACCTTGTAGCTTTCTTTGATTTCTTTCATTTTTATATATCTTATCTACTGTTATTAAAATACATTCTGTAGATCTCCTTTCATTGACTTCTCTGGAATACATCTTTTCCTCCCCTCCATTTCTAATATAGTACATAACAGAGCTTCATTGTCAATCCCCTTCCTTTATTCTCTTAATCAGCCTCTCCTTTTTTTCCCATATTATTGTCTAACCTTCTTGTCAGGGGATGAGGAAGGGCTTGCTGTCCATCTAAATCTAGTAAGACTGACTCTCCCTAAAATACCAGGTGTGAATCAGGTGGAGTTTAATATACCCTCCCTCCCACAACTTGATATAGAGCTAAACAGTATAAAATCCTTCTGATGAAGCCCAAGGCAAGCCACAGAGGCTCTTGTTACCATGGCTGCTTTATGCTACTCACAGTGGCAAATCAGCCTCCTACCACTCTGGTTTGTAATTTTGTGTCTTGCCATCCAGCAAAGTCAATCAATTCCTCTGAACTGTGCTCTGCTGCAGGGTACAGCATAATAAGGGAAAACCCTACTGAACTGTGTGAGGTATAACCTACTGTGGAGCCTATGGAAAGAAGCAATAGCACCTCTCTACCAATCAGGAAAAATTCCATTGATACTTGACAACTTTTTCCATCCCAATGGTCAATATCTAGCACTGACTGCATCCATCAGTTACAAAACCCCCAAGTAGGCTCTCTTCCTTCTCGAAATTGTTTTGGATGTTTATTGTATTTCCATATGGGTATGCGTACTATATTCTCTCCTCCACATCCCAGTGGAATGTAAGCACTTTGAGGATGAGAGGAAAATTTCATGTTTTTCTCTGTATTTCTGTCACTCAGCATAATACTTGACAAATAGCAGGAATAAATGTTTGTTGGATCTTATTAAAATTATTTTTAAAATCTTATTAAAATCATGGAATAATGAAATTCATATTTTTGTCATTGCTATCCCTGTCTTGTGCTTTAGATGTCCTTCACTCCAAATACGTCTTTCTTTCCTCCCTTTACAACAAGCCATCACATATAACAAAGAATCAGTTAGATTGATACATAGATAGAAAGAATTAATATCTAAGCAAAATTTATCACCATATCACCTAAGAAGGACAATATCTGCAATGTTTCACCCCCATGGTTCCTCACTTCTTGGGGCAGGGGGAGGCATTAAAAATGGAGCAAAGTGTACTTTCTCGTGTTCTCTAGGACCATATTTGTTCATAATATTTACAAATATTATTACAAAGTATTCAATTTCATTTTTTTCTTTCCAACGACATTGACATAGTCATCACAAATATTGCTTTCCTGGTTCCACTTACATTTTCCTTTGTTGCCATTCAGTCATTTTTCAGTCATGTCCAATTCTTCATGACCCCATTTGGGGTTTTCTTGGCAACGATACACATGAGTGCTTTGCCTTTTCCAGCTCATTTTACAGATGAGAAAACTGAGGCAAACAGGATTGAGTGACCTGGCCAGGGTCACACAACTAATAATAAGCATTGGAAGTTAGATTTGAACTTGGGTCCTCTTGGTTCCAGGGACATTGCACTTCTTAGGTTTACTTTACTCTGTAGCAATTCATTTAAGTCTTGATCCTTTTTTTCATAATCATTATCTCTTATGGCAGAGTGTTATTCTCTTGTATTTATGTTCTATAACTTCTTCAGCCATTCTCTAATTGATAGGCATCTACCTTGCTTCTTCTATGCCACTAAAAGTATTATTATGAATATTTTGGTGTATATTTGGTTCTTTGACAACATGCCTGGGAGAGAGATCTTTTGGCTTCTTACTTTTCTGTCATGATTCCAAATTGTTTTCTGGAATGATGGAACAAATTCACGGTCCCACCAAATTCTCCCAGTGAAATTGGTAGAAATTGATAAATATTCTGCCATGTTTCCATCACCCCCACCTCCCCTGGACCCAGGATTCCTAAGACGTTCACTGAATTCTGAAAGATATTGAACAGGAGGTTTACAGATAGAAATGTAATGAAATTGTTTGATTGAGTCTGTGTCTCTATGAGACAAATACTTGCAGCTAGCTATACATTTTATTTAGCTCCAAACATAAAGCCCCTCATCTTAATACTTGTCTTACTTATAGGGGATAAAGGCTAGTAACCCAATCCATCTGGGTACAATACAGCTCTTACTTTTGTATCCATCACTTGTCTCATTGTTTACATATAGCTCAGGACAGGACCAGAAGAATAAAAGGATTCTCATTATTTCTGCTAATAGACTGTCCTGCCTAAAGCTCTTCCCTCCTGACTCTGTAATGGAAATTGAAATCAACTTTTCATGAAATATTTAATGAGGCAGATTCATTTCCTCCTTTGAACACTTGTGCCTAAATATTGCCTATTATTTAGAAAAAGGTGCAGTGTGTTGTTATGAATAAAGGACAGGGCTTGGAGTAGAGAAGACCTAGTTTCAAATATTGCCTCTGGTAATTACTGGTTGTGTGACCATTAGCAAGTCATTTAACACTGGAGCGGTGTCAATAACCCCAGGAAATTTTTAAAGCTTTTAAATTTTTTTCAATTTTAAAAATCTTTAAAAATTTTAAATTTTGTTTAATTAAAAATATTTTTAAAACCTTGCCTATCAATTGATCATGTCGGTGGAGGGCGTTCCACACTAGGTGTTTCCTGCATGAATGAAATCATAGTTCTAAACTCTCATCTCTTTCAGTGGAGGGAGAGAAGATAAGAACAGCAATTTATTATCCTTTTCATTTATTACTGGATGATAAATTTATCTGAAAGGGACCTCAGAGGTAATCAAGTACAGCTCTCTCTTTTTTCAGGTGAAGAAACTGAGGTTCAGATCAGTTAAATGACTTGCCTCATCATCAAGGACACACAGCTAGTATCTGAGGCAGGATTTGAAGATTAGAGTTGCATTGTTCTCCCATGATCTTTCCAATTATATCACTTCATTTCAACAATTCAATTAAAAACACATTTTTCAAGTGTCTATTATATGCAGGGCACTGGACTACTTAGTCACTGATGGTGTCACAAAGACAAAATGGAATAGTCTCTAACCTCAAGAAGCTTGCATTCTCCCAGGGAGGGACGGGGATTGGCGGGGATAACATGTACACTAGCAAGTACAAGGTAAGCAATTAAGGGGGCAGAGGAAAGATCAGACAAAATCTTCTAGGAAAACATGAGGAGTTGGCAACTGAATAAAGTTTTGAAGGAAGATAAAGCTTCTGAAAGGTGTATGCATTTCAGAAAGAAGCACTTGGACAGCTCCCCTGGAGAGAATTCAGGGGAAAGAAATGGCAGGTCACATTCAGGGAACAGCTAGTAGTCCAATCTAGCTGAATTATAGCATATAAGAAAGTAACTAATGTGACATTCCTGAAAATACTCTGCAAAGAGAGTAGTTCAGCTTAAAATAATATCTCTATGTCACCTTTCACAAATACTGAGTCTACCTTTGCCAAAACAAAAATAATATATTAGGAAATCAAGTATAATATTGTGGGGAGATCAGGCTATAGCCTTCAGACTTCTGGTTTCCTCAGACTAGATTTTAAGCAATTCATTCAACAAAGACTTAATAAAGCTCTTACTATTTGCCAGGTACTGGGGCTAGGGGCTAAGGATCCAAAGATAGAAAATAATCAGGCTTGAACCCAAGGAGTTCATATGCTACTTTTGCTCTTGCTAGTGTTATATCTCCAATTATTAATAACAACAAGTTAAAGAATGATTAAAATGTTCCTTAAGCCATTCTCTTATGTTTCAGGTCCTGTGCTCAATGCTTGGTTTATAATTACAAAAGTAAGGTCATCCTTGCTCCCAAGGAGTTTACTTTTTAATAGGAGATACAAGACTAATAGGAGGGTGGTGACCAGAGTCACATGAATGCTCACTGGTTTCCATTCAGAAACCAAAAGCACTCACATTACCATGACTTATTTATTGCAGTTCGTTGTAAGCATTTAGTGAATGCTATATTTTTAAAAAATTTTTCAGATGTTATTGATGTATTTTTTGTGCTAATTGCCCTAATGCATGTCAATCGCCATGCCCTTTCTGGAGGAAATATTAATATTGATTTGATCACTGTTACCGGAGGAAGATATAGAAAGCAGGAAATGGGGAGAGGAGAGGAAGTAGTCTGTGGAGCAGATAGAAAGATGCCTGGAGGATTGCTAGCAGTTGGTGCATAAAGAAAGGTATCCCACAGACCAGATACTAATTGGATCAAGTGAGTTTGCATTCATTCACTCACCAATCAGGGAAGCTCAGTCCAACTTCCAAAACTGGGGAGAGGGGTAACTGCCTCTGACAAAAAAGTCTCTGGAGGTCTTGCTTGAAGTGTGCTGTCCCACATAGGGAAAGGGGAGCAGCAGGGCAGATGGCAAGACAGTCAGTGTTTCTTAGTGAATGGCGTGATCATAGTAGTTCTATTAAGGATGTCTCTGATAATTTAAAAGAAAGTTGTTTTTAAAATAGATATATCATTAAATGATTGTTTCTGCCCACTAAATGAATCTGATATTGATCACTAGAATTTACATATGTATGTAAATACATGCAAACATATATATGTATACATATGCATATATACACATATATAGTTTTAAGGCTTGCAAAGCATTTCCCAAATCTTATAACATTTTATTAACAGAAGGCAAAAAAGATAGAATAAGCACTCATCAATACCAGATATATACATAAATCATCAGAATCAAAGTACCAAGTATGAGGGGCTGAAATATACCTCCCTCCACTCAGTAGGAATCTGAGAGAAAACCAATGTGGAATATTACTTTTACTTTCTGAGGTAATCACTGGTGGTTGGCTTTGCTTGACATGTCTTCATTACTTGTTATGAGGAAATAATTATGGTAAAAAAACAAAAGACAGCAATAAAACTTTTTTAAAAAAATCCTTATTGACTCAACTCTGTGAAAAAGAAATCAGAATAAAAAGTGCTAGAAAAGAGACCCATCCATGACATAATTAGACAAACTTCCTTAAACTATATCCCACATTAACCCACCACCAACTTCCTACAGTAAAAGGTAACTATTTTATCTTTTCAAAAGACAAGTTCTTTTTAAAAACTTACCCATGAACCTCCTTTTCGGTGCACCAAACATTCTCCCTAACTGGTTGGTTGCCTTCATTTGAAAATGAATATTTTCAGAGAAACAGACCTGTTTTCCTCCTTACTAGATCACATTTTCACAGGCTCCCATGGTGTTGAAACACAGGCAATGAGTTTTCTTGACTTCTCATTGTTTCCAAGTAAAGGCCATTTCCCCTACTTAACATGACTTGTTTTGAAAATGGAGAAACAATCAGCGCTTGCCTTCTGGAGTTATTCCATCAGGACCTCCTCTCTGGGAGGCTGACCCCAGGTGCAATGAAAGTAGTTGCTCGCCTTCAGCTCTTTCCTTGACTAAAAGCACAGAGCTTGGAGTGGAGTGTGATTTTTCCAGGGCTTTTAAGGTGGATCAGTGATACTTCAAAATCTAATTTTGCTGGATTGTGGGTGGCTCAGGGCCCTCTCTCTATCTTAGAAAGTCTATTTAAAATAAAGCTGAGGACATTTGACAGGAAAATGTGATGCTTGGCAAAAACAGTATCCTAGACTAGGTTTAAAGAAAAGTCCCTTTCTTGCCTATGACATCCATAAGTGTCCAAGGACAAGACTACTTCCTTAAAATTTGCTCTTTTAGAAGATAAAAAAAATTGTCACTTTTTTTCATGTTCTACCAGTGTCATAGCCTATAGAAGGCATGAAGGATGGATGGCATAAAAGTCAATTGGACCACATCTTTATCCATTTAATAAATAAAAAGTTAACTAGAACCTCCCCTTTTCCTCTTCTGCAAAATAAAGCTAATTTTGTGGACTCAAAGTTGTCATTCTCGAAAAGAATTATATACTGCCATAATTCTAATATAAGACAACGTATGTGGTAGGAGTTAATTCTGAAAAGGAGCTACTTTATGGTGGGGGTGGAGATGGTAGGTTTAGATTAGTCCCTGGTGTCATATTCCAAGGGAAACCTGGAAAATGATTACTTAACAAATAGAAAAATGCAAGCATCAGTATCAAAAGGGAAATGCCCTTCCAAACAACTACAAAATACATAAAATATTTGAGGATCAATCTCTCAAAGCACACAAAAGACTTACAGAGATTCAATTACAAAGTGCTCCTTAAAGAAATAAAGAACAACCTAAAAAGCTGGCAGAATATTTAGTGCTCATGGCTAGGCCATGCCAATATAATAAAAAATAACAGTATTTTCTAAATTCATTTACATATTTAATGTTATACCAATCAAATTACTAAGGGGATACTTAACTTTATAAAATAATAATAAAATTCATTTAAAAAATCAAAAGGAAAATGCTGAAAAGAAGGATAAAGGGGGCCTAGCTTTTCCAGACCTCAAACTACCTTACAAAGCACGAATCATTAAAACCATCTGCTATTGGTTAAAGAATAGAGAAATAGATCAGTGGACCAGGCTGAACAAGGGAGATTCAGAAGCAATAGAACTCAGTAGTAACTCAAATAAAGTGGAAAACATAAGTTACCTGGTAGAAAATTCTCTATTTGATTTTTTTAAAGTGCTGGGAAAACTAGAAAGCAGTTTCTGGCAGAAATTGGGCTTAGACCAATATCTTACACCATGCTCCACAATATATTCAAAATGAATATAAGCCTTTGATATTCGTACTAAAATAAAATTAGAACATCTCATATAACTCTCATAACTATAGGTGAGAAGCACTCTTAACTAAGCAAAAGATAGGGGCAATTACTAAAAATGAAACAGGTAACTTGAATTACTTGAAATGGAAAAGCTTCTGCATGAACATCCATTGCATCTAGGATAAGACAAAAAGTGGTTGAATGGGAAAAAAATCTTTGCAATATAGTCACAACCACAAGAAAAAAATACTCCAAATCTCTGAGAAAAAAGCAAATCAAAACAAACCTGAGGTATCATCTCATAGCCTACGAAGTGGAACAAAAAGAAGACCAAAAAAAAGGCAAATCAGTTCTGGAGAGGTGGTGGGAGGATAAGTACACAAGTATATTGTTGGTGAAGCTGTAAAGTGGTACAACCATTTTGGAAAACAATTGTTGATTATGCAAATAAAGTGATAAAATGTCCATACTCTTTGAATCAGAGACTCCATTACTGTTTTATACACCAAGAAAGCTATCAATATTCCTATATTCTTAAATATTTATGGCAGCACTTTTTGCTATAGATAAGAATCAAAAATAAAGTAAATGTTCATCAACTGGGGCATGACTAAACAAATTGTGGTACATGAATATAATATATAATAATATACTGTTATAGGAAATTATGTCTATGTTGAATACAGAGAAGCAAGGAAAGTTCTGTATGAACTCATGCAAAAAAAAGTAAGCAGGTCAAGAAAATAATAAATACAGTAATTACAACAATGTAAATGGAAAGATGATGCTGTACCAAAAAAATTGTAAGTGAATTTAACAAAAGTATAAAGATCAAATTGAATTTAAATGAAGAGATATGAGAAGACACCCCCCACACCCTCAATCTACCCCTGATGTGAGAGGTCCATGGATGTTACACATTGCACACGTTTTTAGACTTTCTCAATGTATCAAGCAGCTGTGCTAGTTTTTTTTCCCCTTTCTAAAGAAATAGTATTTGTCATATGGGATGGATCTCAGGGAAAAGGAAGGGGAAGAATACATGAGAAAGTGTGGCAATATAATAAAAACTGAAAATATCGATAAAACTTATTAAACAGTTAAATGTTTGTTTTGAATTTATATGTAATGTAATAAGAGGGAAGCACTGGTGATGAGTTGTGATGAGCACATGAGATGAAGATTTGAATAGATGTTGACCCAAAGAGTACCTTGAATTTGATTATGACTTTCATAAGTTCTCTTGTTGAATGAAGAGTTGGGAAGGTGGGAAGAGGTCTGAGTCACATTTGGTATCACAGAAAGAAAGACCTTAGGAATCCTACAGCCCAACCCCCTCATTTTAGAGGTAAGGAAACTAAGTTTAGTGAGGCTAAATGGCTTATCTATGGCCATATTAAATTAGGAGAGCTGGGAATAGAGCCTAGGTCTCCTGACTCCCAGTCAAGTGCTCTTCACATAGCCCCTTATTTGTCTTTTCAAAGTACTGTTGGATACCATATCTCACATGATCTTTGACAGAGAGAGAGCGGGTTGTGATAAGGATCAAATTCTCATTTTAAGGATGAGTAAACTAAAACATATAGAGGTCACAAATGCCTTGCCTGCAATCAAATAATTAGCTATTCGTCATCCATATATCCTAAGAAGCATCTGGTATTCTGTCTACTGCGTAATAATGTCTTCATAGTACACAGTTAACAAATTGGATATATTCTTATCAGGTTACCTTGAAATCAGAGATATACCAAGAGATGCCTTCTCTATGTTTATAAAGTTTCGCACTCTCTTTCCAATAATGAGGTACTAGAGTTCTCCCCATTCAGCAATCTGGGTATTATGACCTTGCATTATTCATTAAATGTCAGTCTCTATATCAGCATTACAACTCAACCTCTCTCTCTCTCTCTCTCTCTCTCTCTCTCTCTCTCTCTCTCTCTCAATCTCCCCCTCCCTCTTTCCCTCTTTCCTTTTCTCCCTCCCTCTCTCTTCCTCCCCGTTCCTCACCTCCCCCCCAACTCTTTCCCTGTCTCCTCTCTCTGTTTCCTTGCTTCTCTTCCTCCCTCCCTGTTCAGTAGAAGACTAAGTTTTGTTCCTAAGTCACAGGTAGTTCCCCTTTGGGACACTCACTTTTCTATTCAACAGAAAATGCACGCTTCTAGAAAGGGTTTAAGCATTCTATCAAGGGAGAAGAACTGATAAAACCATTCGACATCCCACACTATTGACACAAATGTCTAGATAAAGCTTATTTAAAACACCCACATTGATTATTTCCCACGCCCTAGGACACTGCAGGGGGAATTAAATCCCTTTTCAATCATGTTCTTTCTTCACTGATATCCCTTTCTCCTTTTCCAATCCCATTTCCAAGGAATCCTCCTGAAATAATAAATGCTTCTTGACTGACTCTCTACCAACAAAATGAATGAGTAAATATAGCTCTCTGATAGCATCATTGTCATTAATAAGTTAGTATTTTTCAATTTGATTTTATTAGTCAAATCTGGATTCACAGGACATATAGAAGGCAATCTTAGATCTTGATTCCTTATATGGTGATTCCCACCATCCAAGGGAGCAATGCCTGCAGAAATGTAACCTTTCAAATTCCTCTTCAAGCTCTATCGCCCTAATAGACTCACAGGAATCCATTCTTGTTAAGGGAGAGCTGTGGGCATGGTCACCAATTGTCTCTATGCCAATCATTTCTCTTTTCTGTTACCCTCATCTCAGGGGTTATTGCCTGAAAATATCTCTACTGCACCATTTATCTTGATTGCTGAAATTTTGCCATGGGATTCCTTTCTTGAAGGCTTTTTTTTATCTTTAAGAATGCTACAACTAAAATACAAATAGTCATAGCAGAAATTCAATTCAATAAAGGTTTACTGAGAAGTGTTGGAGGAGCTATAGGGGATACAAAGATAAATAAGTCAAGACAAATGCTCATAACAGCTCACAGTATCAGAGAAGAGAAAATATGTGTATACAAATAAATATTATGTAGATCTAAACAACTTGAGAAATAGTAATAACTCATGGGTAGGCTGAGACAATATAATAAAAATGACAATTCTATCTAAATGAATTTACTTATCCAGTGCCTTACCAATCAAACTACTAAAGAATTATTTTATGGAACTAAAAAAATAGTAACAAAATTTATCTAGAAGAATAAAATGTCAAGAATATAAAGGGAATCAATGGAAAAAATGCTGAAGAAGGCAAGCCAACAATTTCAGATTTCAATGCATATTACAAAGCAGCAGTCATACAAATAATCCAATACTAGATAAGAAACAGAGTGACAGATCAGTGGACTAGATTAGGTACATAATACACAGTAGTAAATGACCATAGGAATCTAATGCTTGATAAACCAAAGATCCAAGCTTTGGGGGTAAGGACACAACATTTGGTAAGATTTTTGGGAAAACTGGAAAGTAATTTGGCAGAAACTAAGTATAGACTAACATCTCACATCATGTAGCAAGATGAGGTCAAAATGAATAAACTATTTAGAAATAAAGGGTGATATCAAAAGTAAAATTGGAGAAATATGGGGAAAATGTATCTGTCAGATCTGTGGATAAGGAAAAATTTTATAACCAAACAAGAGATAGAAGAGATGATTTTGATTGTGCAAAATTAAAAAATAAAAGATGAAACTGGGAAATAATTGTTAACAAGTTTCTCTGATAGTGGTCTCATTTCTCAGATATATAGGAAACTGAGTCAAATTTATAAAAAACAATAAGAGCTATTTCCCAGATGATAAATAGTCAAACTATATGAACAGGCAGTTTCAGAAAAAAAAATCAAAGCAATCAATAGTCACATGAAGAAATATTCCAAATCACTACTGATGAGAGAAACATACATTAAAACACTTTGAGATACTACCTCAAATCTATCAGAAAAAGAAAATGAAAATGTTGGAGAGGATTTGGAAAAAAATGTGATACTAAAGCTCTATTGGTGGAGTTGCATTCTGGAGAACAATTTGGAACTACACCCAATAGACTATAAAACTGTGCATACCCTTTGACCCAGAAACACTACTACTAGGTCTGTATCCCAGAGAGATTAAAGAAAAGTGAGGAGAAACTATTTATACAAAAATATTTATAGTGGCCTTTTTGTGTTGGCAAAGAGTTGGACATTGAGGGGATGCCAACGAGTTGTGGTATATGATTGCAATAGAATACTATTGTATTTCAAAAAATGATGAACAAGATGGTTTCAAAAAATCCTGGGAAATATTGTGACCTGAGGTAAAGTGAAGTGAGCAGAACCAGGAGAATATTTTACACAGTAACAGCAATAATGTAAGGATGATCAACTGTGAAAAAGTTAGCTACTCTGATCAAGACAAAGAGCCAAGACAATTCCAAAGGATCCATGATGAAAAATGCCATATACCTACACAGACAACTGATGAACTCTGAAAGCAGAGTGAAGCATATACTTTTTTTACTTTCTTTATTTTTATCATTTTATTTTGTTTGTGATTTCTTGTGCAACATGGCTAATATGGAAATATGTTTCGCATGTCTTCCCATGTGTAATCAAAATCAAAGTGTTTGCCTTCTGAAGGAGGAAGGAGAAGGGGAGAAGAGAATTTTAAAAAACTGTTAAAAATTCATTTACATGTAGTTGGAAAATATTTAGCAAAATGAATAAAAATAATTTTTACAAAACAAATGATCAATGAAAAATTTGATAAATGCTATGAGAGAGGTGAAGACTTCCTAGAGGAATGAGGTTTTGGAGTTGATATTTTCACAAATAACTGAGAAAAGTCACAGAAATATGAGCATGCCTTTTGTGTTCTCTTGAAAGCTAACAATAATCTCCTAACTGCTAAAACCAATATTATTTTTATTGGTCTTTGTATCCATCCTGACCTCCACACTGTTGGCCACATCAATCTCCTAAGCACTCTCTCTTCTCTGGGTTTTCTCCAGAGAAACTCTCTGCTGGTTTTCCTACTCATACGAGTGCTTCTTCTCTATCTGCTTTGGATTTCCATAAACTTTAGACTTCATATGGAATATCCTCTAGGATTCTGTCCTAGACTGTCTTCTCTTCTTTATCCCCACTGTCTCTTAACACTCTGATCAACTCCCATGGGTTCAACGGTCATCTCAATGCAGATGATTCAGAAATCTACAAATCTAGCCCTTGTCTCTCCTTCTTTTGTAATCCAGCATCATGGACTGTCCACTGGACACCTCTATCTAGATATCTCATAGACATCTCAATCTCAATATGTCCAATACAGAATCCATCATCTTCTCCCCAAAACTTACCCTCTGAGAAAATTTCCCCGTTTCTATCAAAGGCACTACCATATTTCCAGGGACCTAGGTTTGCAACCTCAGAGTCATCCTAGAGCTTTAACTCATCATTATGCCCTCATGTACTTTCCCTGGTCCAACTATATATTGAGTACCAGGTCTAGTTCTGGAGACCACAATTTAAGAAGGATATTGATAGGCTGGATAATATCCAGCTAAGGTCCAGAAGTATGCAGAAGGACCTTCAAACTACATCATATAGGGATTAATTGAATGTTTAGACTTAAGAAAAGAAAACTAGATTTGGGAGAGAAACAGGATTTGAAGTACAGAATTTAAAAGTTAGAAGGGACTTCAGAGACCATGGAGTCTAACCCATACAAATGGTTTTTGATGACTGACTTCTGCGTGTGTGCGTTTGTCCTTCACTGCCAAAGAAGACCATGCCATCAGAGAAATGATGACATGGCTTACATTTGACTTTGTTTTGAGTGAGGGAAGGCTGTGCAGGTCACCAGCCTCACTTCTCCGCAGCCATCTGAATCCAGTGACCAGATATTCATCAGGATGACTGGAGATGACCCAGGATGAGGCAATTGGGGTTAAGTGACTTGTCCAAGGTCACACAGCTAGTAAGTTCAAGTGTCTGAGGTGAGAACTGAACTCAGGTCCTCCTGACTTCAGCACTGGTGCTCTATCCCCTGCACCACTGAGCTGCCCATGGCTGACTTCTGATATGTAAAGGAATGTGTTGTGAAAGAGGTAATATGGTACAATGAAAAGAATGTTGAATTTCTAGTCAAAGGACTCAAATTCAAATCTAGTTTAGTTACTCACTACCCAAATAACCTTGGGAAAGTCATCTAACCTCTCTAACATTCAGTGACAACATCAACAAAATTATTGACTTCTAAGATCCCTTTCAGCTGCGAATGGGATTTGTCCTATCTATTCAAACTATGAAATGAAAGGAAATTGATTAAATTAGCCAGTCTCAGAAAGCAATGCCTAACAATAATAACAATTAGCTTTTATATATCACTTTAAGGCTTGCAAAGCAATTTACATATATTATCTCAGTCTCATTTGATTCTCTCAACATTGCTATGTGATAAGTGCTATCTCCATGTTAAAGGAGTAAAAGGAATCTATCCCTCCCCTTCATCATACTTCTGGGTCTAATTGGCATAGTACATGGAGTACTGGAATATCTACCAACAAGAACCAGAAGTACAATGAAGGGGAGCGATAAGATGAGAGAGTGGCCAGAAGGGAGTACTTAGGCTAAACTATGTGATAAGGAATTCTAGGAAGCCAGAGCAACACAAAGATCCTGGATGTGGAGGGAAACCAAGCAAATGGGAGAAGATGGATACTGAAAAGAATTATGGTTTCTGAAAACCAATGTAGTGAGTTTCACAATTTTGCCCAGGGCCAACCCTGCAGCTGTGCCTACGTTTGGGTATCAAATTACCAGAGAGCATCGGAGTCAAATCATCCTCTTCAATCTCCTTCCCGTTAGGAGGACATTGCCAGTGTACCCCTGGGTGCAAAAAGTTAAGAGTTGGATTTATTGATTTTGAATTTTGAAATTTAACCAATTTAGAAAATAACTAAATATTAAATATCTGTCAGTTTTCACACCTGTCCTGGAGAATGACTACAGTACCAACCTCAAGGAAAAGTGGAAGAGACTTCAATGAAAAGACACATTAGATGATAACAACCTCCCTCATGCCTATTGTATATTTTTGGTGACCTAGTCACCATCTAGAATAAAAAAAAAATGCATGCACTCTACTGTTTTTAGGTGACCAGTCTTGGTCCAGGCCCCACTGGGATTCCAAGGAAAGGATAATGGTGCTTTGCCTCATTGCAAAAGGCTTAACAGACCTTTGTGACTTGACATGGTGTGGTTCTAACAAGAGGGCAAACATGACTCTGGTCTTGAATACAGTCGTTTCTATTGAACACAAAAAAAATACGATTAGTCTCTGATGAATAATAAATAATTAAATAGCATCAGAAAACAAAGGTACAAGAAAAAAAATAATACTGGAATTTTCTGGTGTGATGGGAATTGATCCAAACTGCTGATGCCAATCTGAGGCTAGAAATAAAATTATGTTTAAATACAAAGAATAATAAGAAAAATGAATGAGAGAAAAATTCATGATTGGGAATGTTTTCTTCCCTCTGAACATTTTATGAAAACAAGGGTTAGTCTTTTAAAAGAAAAAAAATCATACTTGAAATAAGTCTCAAAAGAGTCAACATGTTCCATAAAAGGAAATTCAGTCAGACAATGAAGTATATGTGTGTATGTGTGTATATATGTATGTATTATATAGATGTATATATGTGTATATGTGCATATGCACATATATACATATATATATGAAATATATATATAAGTGAGTTATATTAAAAGAGATAAAAACATAAATTACCTTAAATCTGAGCTGGTTGAATATGGAGACCTCAGTTTGCCTTTCAAAACAATTTCTTTTAAGTTGATCCTGGGAAGAAGATGGAGACTCCCAATGACTGAAGCTACATTGGCCCCCATCTGCACAATAGGAAATCCATCCTACCCCAAGGTGACAGGTCTCCACTAAAGGAGTTCCAGTTGAGATAGGATTAGCTCGACACCTCAGATGACCATAGGGCTCCCTCAATGGCCTCTACCTAGGATTTTTGACTTGTCAGAACCAACCATGGTCATCCTCTAAAAGCAATAAAGGTGTAGCCACCATTTTGGTAAGACCTACCTTTTGCATCCAACTATCTTTCAGGTCAAGATGATAAGGGCAGATGCTCAAGACAATCAATTATCTAACAAACATTTTTGTGGTTGTTCAGCTGTTTCATTAATGTCTGACTCTTGATGACCCCATTTGGGGTTTTCATGGCAAAGATACTGAAGTGATTTGCCATTTCCTTCTCCAGTTCATTTTACAGATGGGGAAACTGAAGCAAATAGGGTTAAACTTGCCCAAGGTCATAAAGTTAGTAAGTGTTTGAGGCCAAATTTGAACTCAAGATGAGACTTCCTGACTCCAGGTCCAGCTCTTTATGCACTATGGTATCACCTACTATGTGCCCAAAACTGTACAAAGCACAGGAGATACAAAGAAAGCCAAAAATAATTCGCAACTTCAAGGAACTCATATTTTAATGGTCAAGACAGAGGCCTAGCACTGTTGGCTCATGGAAACTTACCTATGGCTGAAAGTGGACATTTCCTTGAGTTATTTTACTTTCTTTCTACAGCAGCTCCAAGGATGGTGTCCTGAGGGATGAGCAGGTCATAACTCAGGTTTTTATTTTATATTAACAGCGCACTGGAGCCTTATTCGGATGATGTAGCCCAGGCCTTCACCGTGGGGCCGTTCATGGTAAGACTGACTTAGCTCTACAATAATGATCCCAATACTTACCAAATTGATGATTAAGGTATAAGGTAAGATCCTGTCACCCTTCCTTGCCCTAGCTTTCCACCGCATCCATGGCCAGAAACTGTTTAAACTGGAATTTCATCTTTTCCATCCCCCAAAGTCTATATCCCTTGTAGGTTCAGCACAAGTGCCACCTCTTATAGGAAGTCTTTCTTGATTCCCCAAGATATTTGTGCATCCCCTTCCCCAGTGGGCATGTAGGTGGCATACTGAAGGAATTCTGGTTCTGGAGTCTAAAAGAAGAACTCCGTTCAAATCTCAGCTCAGATACATCCTAGCTCTGCATACAATACAATCTCAGGGCATGCAACCCTCTGGCATAGTCCAGAACCGGGCTAATTGATCTGAACCCTGGTTTTGGCCATCCCCACCTCCCAGGGCTCTACAAATCACAACTGGGAAACAACAGACAATTATTCCAGTCCCACAAAACCCCATACTTTCCTTTTATTTTATGCAGATCCTACCAAGTACACCATAATGTTACAAGGACCCTGATGTAGGACACAGGAGGGCCTGCTGTACATTTTCTTAGATCTGCTTTTCTAAAAGGTGTCAGCAATCACTTTAATCAACCACATATATCATTCACTTATTTCAGGGGAAAAAGGCAGAGCCCTGAACTTCAGAGAAAATACAAACAGAGAAGCAAAGATCAACATACAGGGCTTCCAACTCTCTGGCCACAAGGAATACATACATCACAGATCAACAGACAGATCCAACTGTCTGATCATACATAGACAGTTACCAGAGAGAGAAGCACCGACTGGGTTTCCAAAGCCAGGGGATTCCTTAGGGCCTGCACAGAGTCTCCTCTAGCCAACAAACACTTCCAGTGAGTAAGCCTCAAAGTAAAACCTCCCCTCATAGTATTTATATACTTTTCAGAGCCAGAGGGCATCGCACTCCTTGAGAACCAGTGTCTCATTAACAAAACAAATCTCCCCTAATCAAACTTCCCTTAATGGTCAGGCCCATTAAGCAAAAATAGTAAGTCACTCCATAGACAGCAGAGAGGCGATCCCCAGAGTCAAGAAGCACAGCAACATCCCTGGAAGACGCCGTAATTTCAGCAGTGTTGTAGTTGCCCTGATCTCATGTGTAGTCAGCCAGGCCGTGTGTGTTCATGGTTGAAGGATATCTTTCACAATACCATGTGTTGATAAACGAGACTAGAGTCTGGCTATACATTCCTCAACTGTGAGATTTGCTAATAGAAAGAGGCAGGTCTTGTCCTCTCCCACTCCTAATTCACAAAGCAGCCAAGAAGTCTGCTCCTCAGATCCGTTTCACCACTCAATTGCAATGCAAAAATCCCCACCTCTAAACAAGATGCAGTAATCTTAAGTCTTGTGCACAGAGATCAGGCAGGATTTATTTCTGGATGAAATTCAGCTGATAACCTAAGGCAAGTTATTAATCTACTCAGCCCAGGCATCTAACACCGTAAGCCTGTTACTCTTACAGGATGCCAAGAAGGCAATTTGACAAATTGAGTGGGAAGCTCTTTTCTTCCTTTCTAGGGAAGTTAAATCTGGAACCTACTCAAAATGATTGTAGATTCAAAGAAGTAGATTCAAAGATAGTGTCAAGATGCTTTCAAATTAAATATGCCTTAAGACAGGAAAAGGAGCACATTATACCCAGTTTTACTCTGGGCCCATTCTTCAGTCTCAGAGGCACAAAAGTTGTTCTCCTTTGTCTACTGGTCTGACTCCTCTTTTCTAAGCTTACTGTCAAGTAAAATGGCAGTCTCTTGATTTGGAGTAATAATATAGACTAAAAAATGTCCTTTCATTTGCTTTCATTCATTACCACCATATAAGTCTTCCTTGGAAGGTCTATCTTGGCATTTTTGAAGTTCATGCCAATTAAATACAGCTTGTGGCAGGCCCTGTGAAGCTAGAAAAGATTCAGTATAGATCTAGTAACAGACATCATGTCCCCCTCAATAATCATATAAGAGAGGGAGACAGGATCAAACAACTCAGATGATATCACAGTGGCCTCCCAGTCTTCCAAAATCAAGAACTGGAAGAGAAATCAGATTTTGGAGTCTAACTTCCACCTAACCCAAAATACCTCCCTTCTGCACTGATAGCAAAGAGGCCCTCGACTCTCTGCTTGAGGGTTTCCAGTAAGAAGGAATTCATAATCTCCTTAGGCACGCATTCACTCTGGGGGTGACTTTTGTTGTTAGGAAATGTTTCCTGACATTGATTTGAAATGAAACTCTTGGCAATTTCCATCAATGGCTCCTAGGACTGCCCTCCAAGGCCTAAAATAGGGCAAATTTAATATCCCTTCCATATTTCATCCCTTCAGATACTTAAAGACAGTTATCATGTCTGCCCTAAATCTTCTCATTTCCCAGCTAAATATTCTTGGCTGCTTCAACTCTGGGCACTTTCTCTCCAACTTATCAATACTTTTTCTAAAATGTGGTACATAAGATGGTACAGAAAACTTCCAATGTGACCTGGTGAATGCAGAGTACAGTGAGGCCTTAGATTCTTCAGCCCAGAACATTATACTTCTCTTAATACAACACAAAATTGCATTAGCTTTTTCAGTGGGTTTTTAAACAAAAATTTTTAATGCCTTATGTTTTTATGTCTTAGACTGATAAAGCCTTTGGAGCAGACAAGAAAAACTGCATACACACCTGGACTCAGACTCTTACTAGCTGTGGGCTAATGACTACACAAGTCATTTAACATCTGTTTGCCTCAGTTACATCATATGTGAAATAAGGATGACAGTACTTACTTCCCAAAGTTATTATAAGGATCAAATGGGATAATAATTTTAAGCAAATTGCAAACCTTAACATTTGTGTATAAATATTATACTATATAAATGCTACTAATGTACTTACTCTTTTGATATATTATTATCATGTCCCGCTCAAAAAAAAGAAAGAAAAATAACTGGCATGCTATCCTTTAGACCACTGCTTAGATGCTATCTCCTTAGTTACTCGATGGTGCAGTGGGTAGAGTGCTGACCCTGGAACCAGGAAGATTTATCTTTCTGGGTTCAAATCTGGATTGAGACACGTACAAGCTGGGTGACCCTGGAAAAATCACTTCACCCCGTTTGCCTCAGTTCCTCATCTGCAAATGAATCGAAGAAGGAATTGGTAACTACTCTGGTATCTTTGCCAAGAAAATTTCAGAAGAGGGAGAAAACTCACGAGTCAGACATGACCGAAACAACTGAACAACGAAACACTAACAAGTGAAGGAATAGCCACATGAATAGATAGGACAAAGAGAGGAAACTATGATAAGCGCATTGATGAGGAAAGGACAAAAAGAAGACTAAAATGAATATAGGAAGACAAGCTTTCAATGTATTGACTGATCCATAAACATTTCTTAAGCATTTAGTATGTGCCAGTTACTGTGCTAAGCTCTGAAAACATAAAGATAAGAATGAAACCGTTTTAAAGGGAGAGACAATGTGTACACATTGAAATGAATACGAAATACTTTGAGGAAAGAGGAGGCTATTAAAGGGGGAACCAGGAAAGGCTTTATGAAGAACATGGAACTTGAATTGCACAAGCAACTAAGAAAGAGAATGAAAAGCTAGAGGTGGAATGTGAGCTCCTTCGGAGGACCCACGGGTTTCTTTTTGAACCGCTGGTGCTTGTACCATGCCTGGACACAGCAAGACATGTAAGAAATGCATGTTGAATTGAATTAAAATAAAAATTATATGAGCAGATAGAAAGGTATGGAAACATTGGATCATGGTGACTCCCATAATGAGTTATCAGGAAAATGTGATGAAGGGCAGCAAAGGATTGTGGAAAGAACATTGCATTTAAAGTCAGATAAACTTAATGTGAATCTTGGTTTGGCCACTTTTCTTGCTTTGTGACTTTGGGCAAGTCATTTCCTCTCTGAGCCTCAGAGTCCGTGTCTTTGAAATGAAGGGATCAAACTAAGGACCTTTTCTTCTTCTGAACTATTTATTCCCTCTTTAATTAGCGGTGGCTGTGGAGCTTTTCTGGGTAGGAACTAAGGTTGATGTGAGATTAAGATGAAACACGGGAAACTAGTTCATTTATCTTCTAAGAAGCAATTATGGAGGCCTTAATGGAGTGACACTTTGGTTGACCTTGAAAGATGGAATAGATAGAAAATAAACACTTATTAGGCACCTACTATAGGCCAGGTACCATGCTAATTATTTTCCAAATATTTATTTTATCTTCACAGTAAAACTCAGAGGTAGCTGCTGTCATAGATCCCATTTTACAGTTAAGTAACCTGAGGCAAACAGAGATTAAATGTCTTGCCTATAATCACATAGGTAGGAAGTGTTTGAGGCCAGTTTGAACACAGGTCTCCATGCCAAGTCATCCATCTATTGTGCCACCCAGGTGCCTCTAATGGGATGGGAACCATCTTGTTTTGGGATGAGATCTCAAAGGAATGAACACTTTGATACGTTGACACTGTGATTTCTTCAGAATAAGCTACATAGCATGCAGTATGTCTGGAAATGTTATATGAATTTAAGCTGGCAGCCAACTCAGTGTGAGTAACAGTTTCCTCTTTTTTATCAGATACATGGTCTAACCAAAATTGACTCTATGTTGAATTTCTATATAGTTTAGTGGTGTGATGGAAAGAATGCCAGAGTTGGAGTCAAAAGATCTAGGTCTTGGAGAAATTTTTTAGCTTCACAAAACCTCAGTTTTTTCCTCTATCAAATGGGGCTAAATAATACAACCTACCTAGCATGATACAGTTGTAAGAAAAGTACTTTATAAATTCTCTATAAACTGTGAAGAATCTTATAAATGTACTTCTCATTGCTAATGTTTCCACTGAAATGTGTTACGATGGAAAATCCTATTCCTGGTTCCCTACTGGCTTTCCCAGGTGGGATCACATAATTAGGGCCCAGGGAAATGGAAGCCAAGGAAGAAGCAGGGGTTCAGACAGGGGTTCAGAGCCTATAATTCAAGCAGACCAGATAGCATGGTACAACTTCTCAGAAAGACCTAAAGGATGAAAGGCGATTTAGCATCTAAGCACATCGCCACATCATTTTCGCACAGTGAGCATGGAACTAGCCGGTTGTGTGCTGGTCATCATTTAACAGCTGGTTTTCAAAAAAAAAGTATATGACACATTTTAAGTTTAATTTCCATTATTACCTTTTTCTCCATCACTTTCTTAACTCTAGACAATCAAGGAAACAAATCAGGCTCTAATCTCTAGTACTTCCCAATTTCTGAAGTATAAATACTCATGGTAAAAATTTAACAATGAGTTCTTGGGAACTAGTTCAAACTGGCTCCATCATACCCCTGAACTAACCTGTACTGGCTAAAAATGGAAAGGTAGATCAAGGGAACAGAGCAGACAGACAATTTACAGCAGCAAATGACTATCGTAATCTTGTGTTTGACAAGTGCAAAGACTTAAGTTTGGGGGATAAGAATTCATTATGGTAGAAACTGGGCATGGATCAGAATCTTACATCATTTACCAAGTGAGGGCAAAATGAATAGATGACATAGATATAAAGAAAAGTATTACAATAAAATTTTGAGAACATTCAACATATTACTTTATGGATAGGTAAACAATTTGTGAATATACAAGAGAGACAAAGCAGTGCAGTAAAATGGATCATTTTGATTACATTAAATTAAAAACTCTTTAGACAGATAAAACAAATATAGCCAAGATCAGAAGGCAAGCAGAAAATTGGGGAAATTCTTTTTTACAACAGTCTAGTCCTTATTGTTAAACATGCCCAAGATAACTACCCATATTACCACGTGATTTAAACTCTCTAAACTCAATAGGATATTTTGTTACATAGTAACTATTTTATTCATCTCTGATCATCTCCCTTTCACAGTCCTTCTAGTGACAGTTCCAAACCTCCTCTAGCCTCAAGTTCCCTATTGTACCCCTCCCACCTCTTGACAGATGACATCATCTCACACTTTACTGAGATTAAGGCTATTTAACAAGGGATCCTTCATCTTTCCAGCTCAGCAGCAAAAAAAAAAAAAAAGTGTCTTGATGTCCTCTGCGGGTTTATCTTTGCAGTCTCAGAGGATAATGAGTCCTGCCTCCCAGCCCAAGCTAGTGTGTTTCAGCTCATCTCCTCAGGGATTTTGCTCCCTCAATCAACTTTGCTCTCATTTTAAAATTTATTTTGTGGGTTTCTGAAACAAGTCATATAAAAATGGAAAAAAAAATTGAGGGGATGGTGGCACTTGATATAAATCATTTGGAAATGACTTCTTAGAAATCTATGAAAAATGTGTTGGAAATATTATATGACCTTAGTCAATTTTCTTCCTTTTGAATACGAGAAGCAGTATGACTGAAAGATAAAATGTCTGACTTTGGGTCAAGAAGACCTGGGTTTAAACCCTGTCACTGACACTTATCAGGTGTGTGACTATGGCTAAACCAACTTACCTCTTTGAGCCTCAATCTGGACAAATGGAGATAATACCTGAAGTAGCTCACAGGATTATTGTGAACCTCAAATGAAGGGATCCATGTGAAGTGAATTGCAATGTTTAAAGCACTTTATCCTCAAATACTCAAATGGTTTTATGACCTCATCAATATGGAAGCTCTTTCTTATAGCACAGATTGTTGCTGTGGCTTGTCCTTCATTCTCGAAGAGAACCATGACATCAGGAAGATGATGCCATGACTTACAAATCAGTTGGATTTAAATGAGGGAGGGCTGTACAAAGTCATCAGCCTCACTTTCTCCTCCAGAGTCATCTGGGTCCAGTGGACAAATAAAATGGAGATGGCCCAGGGTGCAGTGGGAGACCTTGGCTTTTTTAAACTAAGGACTTTCTGATTTCTCACTTTGACTGAGGTGATACCCATGAGGTGAATAGGGCTATTTAAAAAGTGAGCCAAGGGATGGCCCTTTTAATCAAAAAAAAAAATATCCAAAAGGAAAAGGGAAGACACTCAGGTTTCTAGACAAAAAAGAAACAATTCCAATACAGAGAGCATCCATCCATGTTTACCCATCTTATACAACTCTTACAAATGACTCCCATAAGTTTGAAAGAAGGCTTTCTTTGTTTTCTTTAATGTCGCAAATATTCCAGTGATACATGTGAGACATACACTAGTCATCTCTTGCTCTTATCACATGACTACGTCATATTCTTTTTTGATCATATCTTTCTTTTAGTAGAACTTGCCTTTCCTCATGTATAGCTATAGACTCACTCATTCCCCTACTAGATTGTAAGCTCCCTAAGAAAATTGACTCTTTGTATTTCTTCTTTTGGATCCTAACAGCTGGAGACACACTTGAAGAGTTTAACAAATGCTTCTGTTCAATTTAACAAAATGGAATGGAATGGAATTTCCTACTCCTCTTCTCCTCCATCTCCACCTTTAAAACGATGTGTTTCCTTACATGTATCTACTGAAATGATCCATTATCTCAAGTGGGACTTTGCTTCAGGGCAGACAGCCTGACTTGGACTGAATCCAGTCACTAGCACTGGGAAGATAAAGGAATCAGGGATTTGAGGTCTGTAATCAGTTTCTGTCTTATTCACTTTTATCGGTGCTATTGTCTCTGGTTTTGCTCTGCAATAGCATCCCCAGCCTTCTCCTCCATAGCTGAGCCCTTCAGAAGAGTGACGTCCTCTGTGCCCAACACAATCTTTACTGGACCACTTAATGTGATTTGGACATCTGCCCAGAAGTTACTCTCTCTGTTCAATTTCATCCATCCACAAAGGGTCCAACTATTCCTTCCCTGACTTGTCTCCAAATATGAAAGGTTTGCTAGTGGGTTCAGAGGGTTGTTCCCTTCATTTCTTTCTCAGGATTCCTCCATTATTTCCATTTTTTAAATAATATTAAAGAGTTTATTTTGTTAAATAGAGAATAGAGACCAGATATGTGATTTCACTGATTAACACAGCTCCCTGCATTGTGGATCTGTAATTTAAATATTTTAGAGGGATTTCTGACTGAGTGAAAGGTTGAATTAGTCATAGAGTCAGTATGTATCTGCAGACATAGGACTTGAATCCATAACTTCCCAGCTAACTCTCTATCTACCATGCCATGATCTGTCTCTGTCTCTCTGTCTCTATCTCTGTTCCTTATTCTTTCTTTGTCTCTCTCTGTCTTCCTGTCTGTCTCCCTCTCTGTCTGTCTCTCTGTCTCTCTCTCTGTCTCTCTCTGTCTCTCTGTCTCTCTGTCTCTCTCTCTCTCCCTCTCTCTGTCTCTCTCTCTCCCTCTCTCTCTCCCCCCCCTCTCTCTCTTTCTCTCTCTCTCTCTCTCTCTCTCTCTCTCTCTCTCTCTCTCTCTCTCTCTCTCTCTCTCTCTCTCTCTCTCTCTCTCTCTCTCTCCCTATCTCTCTCTTTCTCACCTCCACAAAAACTTTCCCATCCATCCCTTTCTTCCAGACACCAACTTAGTTCAGGCCATCATTAGCCTTCTCCAGGATTATGGCAATAGCCTTTTAATTGATTTCCCTGCCTCTAGACTTTCTCCCCCTGAATCAATGTTCTATGAAAGTGATTTTCCTAATGAAGAGGTCTGACCATGTCACTCCCTTGATCAATAAACTTCAGTGTCTCCTCATTACCTTTAGGATCAAATAAAAAGTTTCTTTGGAATTTTAAGCCAGTCACCATCTGATTTTAGCCAAATTTTCCAATCTTTTACTAACACACAACACTCTATCTTATATCTCTATATATTTGCACAGCCTGTGACTAATACCTGGAATGCACTCCCTCTTCATCTTCACCTCTGAGAGTGCCTAGGTACTTTCAAAGCTCGAGTCAAAGGCATTCTCCTTCACCAGGCCTTTCTATCCCCCAAAATACTAGGGCCTTCCTCTCTGAAATTACCTAGTATTTATTTCATTTAAGTATTTTGCATACATATATATGTACATACACATATATGCAAATACATACATACTATATATGTGTGTATATATATACATATATATATATATATGTAAGCACTAAACAAATATTATCTTATTTGATTCTGAAAATAACCCTGGGGAATAGGTGCTATTATTATCCCTTTTTAATAGCTAAGGAAAGGCAGGTAAAGATTAAGTGACTTGCCCAGCTAATGAGTTTCTAAGTCCAGATAGTCCCAGCTCTCTACCTACTGTACCACCTAATTGAGCATGTTTCTCTCCAATTAAATGTAAACCCCTTGAGGGTAGGATCTGTTTCACTTTTGTTTTTATCTCCCCAATTTCTGCCCGCAGTAGGCTCTTAAAATGATTGCTGAATGATGGATTGATTGATGATTTCATCTACATCATTATTCCTTCCAAATATACTCATTACAACCCCATCTACATCTACCTATCTACATGACTCTTGTTCATGGATTCTTCATAATCTGCCATAGGGACATCATCCAACATTCTGGGGAACTAGATTCCTTTTCTTTTCATCGATCTCCATGGAGCACACCAGTGGACTGTCTTTGCTGTCACCACATGACTGGCCAACCTCCTTTTCAGATTGCAATGATGTCATCTTTGATCCCACATTTCCTAAGGAAGTCCATATGCTTCTCCATGGCCTTCAAGTGACTCCCTACTTTGATTCTTTTGAACTGTGGGACTCCATGATTCAGTCATGCAACATCAGTACAAAATTATTGAGATTAAAAATATGGGCCCATGTTCTCAGGAGAAGATTGGGATTGTTAAGAGTACTGCATAATATCTCAAATTCAATCTAGTTCTAAATGGTCAAACATGCCCATCATCTCTTTTAATGTTGACACTATCTTAACCACAATTCTAATAGTTTAAATATGTCAAAATAATTGTATCACATTTCTTAAATCTTAGTGTGGTGGGCTACTCTTGTCTTAGAAGTATGCTAGCAGTATTCCAATCCTATCCATTGAAATTCTGCTTGGTTTAACCAAATATCATGGTGAAGATCACACTTCCTTAATGACATATGAAAAGATAAAACATGTCTATGTCTCATTCTTCCTTAATAGTAGGATGACTTAACAGTAGGATGACTTAACAGTATAACTATTTCCTGTTATCTCTGTGTCTAACACAGTTGTCCCCCATGAACTGGTCCAAAAACTATTCTGTAATATTCTAAAGAGCCTAAAACATTGCCTCAGAGAGACAGTTCATTTGGTAAAAATGTTCATAGCCCTTGATGACCAGAAGGTTTGTTTGGAGAGTCCCAACAGTAATATCTAAATCCTATCCAAGGTCCCTTTCTTCACTTGCTTTATCATGACCAATTCTATGTCAAGACCATCTACCCATATAATGTAATTGTTAGAAGTACCCAGTATTTCTGTACAGTACAGTGCCCTGTAGTATCATCTTCCCCCACAGAGAAATTCTTCCATCTGATATCCTTTTGGCTTAAGAGATTGAAGACCTTTCTGAGAGAAAACAACATTTTTGAGAAGACACCATTAGCCCCATAACACATAGTTCAATTATGAGACTATTTGTATTCTTCAGGGATTTTCTTGGTTTTGGGGAGATACTTCCTCCATGAACCACAGATTGTGGCCCGTCTATAACTTAGTGGTTCATCTTCAAGACTTGCCACAGACAAACTTCATGAATAGACTCTATAGTCTTTTGACTAAACTCACCCTACAATCCACAAACATATGTTTCATCACTACTAAACTCATTTTTATAGTATCATAGGTTTATAACTTGAGTCAATTGATCCATCAATTAATATGCATTTATTAAGTGATTGTTCTATGAAATGCATTGTGCTAAGAGTTAGGAATGCAAAGAGAAGAGCAAAATATTCCTGCCCTCAAGGAGCTCACATTGGAAGGAGCTTGGAAATCGAGTCCCTTCTTTTTAACAAATTGAGAAAACTGAGGCAGAAAATGATTCAATAACTTTTCCAAGTCATGCAAGCAGTACATGATACAGTTACAATTTGAAACCAAAACCTTTCATTGTAAAAACCAGAGCTTTTTTTTCCATTATACTTCACTGTCTTCATGGTTTTAGGCTCTACAAAATGGACATGACTTTTCCCCAATAAAATGCTTCATTTCTGACTTTGTAATCCCAGAGCTTAGCACAATGTTTGGCATATGGTAGGTGAAGTTTTTTGTAGAAGATCATGAATATTGCTAAATATTTGTTGACTGAGTAAATGAATTATATATCTGTTCTACTTATCTCACCAGGATGCAATGGAGAAATAACATTGTAAAAACTAACATCATTTATTTAAGATACTTTTATTAAGCATATTATTAATATAGTATTAGGCATATAACATATATAGGCATATATAAAGCATATAATATATATATATATTATTAGGCATTTATTAAGATATTATTAAAAAGTAGGTACTGATGATATCCTGCAGTACCTAGGACATTCCTTGTTAATAAGAGATTCAGATTTGGAGCTAGAAGGGACCTTAGAAGCCATCAAGTCCAGTTTCTTCATTTTACATGTGAGGAAATTGAGAAACAAAGAGTTTTATTGACTTGCCCAAGGAACTAGTGAGTGTCTGAGACAGGCTTTGAACCAAAGTTTGCCTGAGTACAAGCCCAAAGTCCTATTTCAGAAATAATCCCAAGTCTGTACAAATGAGAACAAATACAAAAACCTCTAGCATTCACAACTTTTGCCTATGACAGTCCTGGGAAAGGCCATCTATGATGCTTAAGCAGAATGATAAAATATCCTCCTTTCCATCTGACTTCTCCTTTTCAATCGTTAGTCAATTACTGCCTCAGAGAATGAGCCTCGACATTTTTGCCTACTCAGTCAATACTCATTACACTTTAAATGTAACTCACCAATCAGCGGACTTTTTCCCCACAAAGTCATTTTCATACAAACAAACCTTGAAAACTTAAAAGGAATCTTTAAACTCCATTAAACAGCACAGTTTCTTGGCAGGCATTTCTCCTGGGAAGGGATGTCTTCTATTCCAGTGCTATGTTATGACAAGCATGACAAACTTGAGAGCAATCTGTTCCAATTCGTGACGTTGTCTCAATTGGGTCAGGAAGAACCCGCTGGGGGGTTCCAGAGGTCACTCCTCAGGGGCCAAGATACATTATTTTTGGTAATGGCTATGAATGAGGATGGTTTTCTCCAAAGAGTCCTAAACCATATTTCTACATTATGCTATATCATGGATTGCATGTACAGCATACCTTCTTACCGTAACACCAGACCATTTAGTTAGCATACATTAAAAGCCAAGGTGCAAAGCCATTTCTTGTCCTGCTGTGTTGGATAATTCCCTCTGCCCTTTCCCAGCCTCACTAGTAAAATGAGAGCTGCTTCCATTTCTTAAAACTTTGGTGAAAGACTTGTTTCAAATATTTCAAGGACACTTCCCATTTCAAATGTAATATTCACCATATCTCTCCTTCCTCTCATGCCCCTTCAGTTGGCTGGTTGATCTCAGACATTTTGAAATCCATCAGTGTCCATAGAATCGTAGGTCTAGAGGTGGGAGAGACCTCAGAGGTCATCTTATCCAAACCATTCCTTTTACTGACAAGGAAACTGAGAGTCAAGGAGGTAGTGACTTGCCTAAGTTGGTTGCTGTTCGGCTGGTTAGTTATATCTGACTCTCTGCTGCCCCATTTGGAGTTTTCTTGGTAAAAGATACTGGAGGTATTTGCCTTTTCCTTCTCCAGCTCATTTTACAGATGAGGAAACTGAGAAAAACAGGGTTATGTGATTTTCCCATGATCATACAGCTAGTAAGTGTCTACTAAGGCCTGATTTGAACTCAGGTCATCTTGACTCCAAAGCCAGATATTAATTGTCAGAGACAGGACTTGAACCCATGTTCCTTGACTTTTAGAGTTAGTGCTTCCTCTACTAAACTACACTACCTCATGAATTAGGCAAGGAGAGGAGGAGAGCACTCTAGGATATTCCACATTCCTCAAAATTTAATTTACAAGCTATTTTTCCAATGATCCTGAGGATTACTTTGCCAGGCAGAGTTCTTGACTTCTTTATCCCAGTTATACTGGGCACTAAGTAGGAAATAGGGAAAAATCATGAAATAGATGAAAATGGCCTTCAGGGCCACTCCATCTACCTTCCTACACACCTAGCTTTCCTCCATTTCAGCAAGTTGTCTTCATTCAGTCTTCTGACTGCTCAAGTTTCCCCATTTGACACTGGAGAAACAAGCTGCTCATCACCACATGCTTCAGATCCTGCTGGGGCCCTTTTTCTCACAAAAAAACCTTATCAATTTTGAGTGTTATTTTCTTAGGACCCTCAATTAAAAGCTCACTGAGGCATTATCAAGGAAAGAAGGAAGCAGGCATTTATTAAGCACCGCTTGTGTGCCAGGTACTACAGTCCAGTAGACAGGTGTTATTATCTCCATTTTACAGTTGAAGAACCTGAGGCAGGCAGAGGTTACTTGTTACATGCAGTCCAGAGTCACACAGCTAGTACATAGTTGAGGTTGGATTTGAACTCAGGTTTTCTTGACTCAGACTTAGAACTCTCCCATGGTATCACATAACTGCGTCCAATATTTTTACTAAATGAATGTTTCACAAATACCAAGAAAGGGAAACTACGATCACTACCCATGAAGTATGGGTTCATTAAGGACAAGCATACCAAAGTTGCATCTTTTCTTTTGGGGGGGGGAAAGTAATTAGACTTGTAGATTAGTGTTATGCCATAGATTTAGCATACTTGGACTTCAGCAAAGCAAATAACACAGACATTCAAGATACTTTATCCAGATGGAAAAAGTTGGCATGCTGCCCTGGAAGGGAACTAGATTTTGAGTTAAAAGATCTAGGTTGGATTCCTGACTCTGCCACTTACTATTTGTGTGACCTTGGGCAAATCACTTACACTAGTGACTCTCTAGGCCTCAGTTTCCCCATAGGTAAAATGAGGTGGTTGGACTAAATGTCTTCCAATGTCCCTTCCATCTTGAAATGTGTAATTCTATGAGCCTACATAGGCTTGATGATAGACAGTTAAATGTAATCAAAACTGAATGTCTCTAGGAAAGTGCTTCAGGAGTCTTAATTTTACTAGATTCTTTCCAATATTTTTTATCAATGGCTAAAAAAAAAAGGCAGCATACTCATACTTGCTTCCAATACTTATCAGATGCCACATTTCTAGGAGATGTCATATTTTAGGAAGATTATTAATAAATTAAATGTCATAATAAGGGAATAATAAGGAATAGGGATTGTCATGAAAAACAAGCATGATATGGGCCTCTATTTGAAAGAACTGAGTATATTTAATCTGCAAAAGAGATGCTTACCAGGTGGAGGTAGGAAGTGGATATGATTGCTGACTATGATAATTCAAAAGGTTATCATGTGGAAGAGGGATTATACTTATTCTCTTTGATCCCAGAAGGCATATCTACGAGCAATAGGTGCATTGATTTGGGGAGGGAGGAGATAGATTATAGCTCAATACAAGGGAAAATGGAGCTGTCCAAAAGTGGAAGAGGCCATCTTGGGAGATAATGAGAATCTGAGGTAGAAGGCAACATTTATTGTTGCGGTGTGATAGAGGAGAAATTTGATTAAATGTCATAAAGAATTCTTTCAGACTCTAAGATTCTTTTATTCTAATTCCCAGCTGGTCACTGACTTCCTGCATGGGCAAACAAAAAAAAACCCTTTATGGGTAGGCAGGGAGATTTGAGGGACACTATGAAAGTATATCTCTATCCAAACTCACTGGGCTACAATGGTACTAAAATTGCCATCACTAGAAATTCATTTTTTGGTTTAAAATGTTACCCTCACTAAAAAAAATCCTCTTTGAAAAATGAGACTTCAATGGGAATAAGAACATTTCCAGTCATCAGCCCTGGTATAAATCAGTTCATCAGAGGCCTCTACAAGGTCTTAAAGGAATCCTGCATATGTTGTTGGTGTGTTTGTCCTTAGTTCTTGAAGAGGACCATGACATCAAGAGGATGATGTGATTTGCAGTTGACTTTGTTTTGAGTGAGGGAGGGCTGTGCAAGGTCCCCAGCCTCTTTCTCCTCCAGAGCCATCTGAATCCAGTGGCTTGATATTCATCAGGATGGCTGAAGATGACCCAGGATGCGATGAGAGACCCTGGCCCTTTCTGGCTAAGGTCTTATCACCTTCTCACTTTGAGTGAGATACACCCATTCAATGAATAGGTTTCTTTAAGTAGTTACTCAAGGGATAGTCCCTCTAACCAAAAAAAAAAATCAAACTGGAAGTAGAAGACCTTCAGGGCTCCTGGGTAAAAGAGAAAGACTTATTATTTAGTATTTAAAACCACTCTGTGCTAGGTGGGTGGGGCCTTGTTGGCCAGTCTGAGCCCCAGAGTGAATTGGGTTTGAGGCTTGATCTTTGAACAAGAAATGTAGCCAGTAAACCCAGAGGAAAAAAGGTAGCTTTTGGGAATGGAGTGTACCTTCCCCTGGGAGGAACACTGGAGGAGGAGGAGGAAAGGAGCTGCTACTCACTCACAGGTTGTGTTTGTCCTTCATTCTCCAAGAAGACCATGACATCAAGATGATGACATGACTTGCAGTTGGCTTTGATTGGGGTGAGGGAGGGCAGGCCTTGCCCACTTAGATGGGTGAAAGAAGGAGGGTCAGGCTTGAGTGAAGAGCCATCATAATGTGTGTGGAGCCATATGAAACCTCCCAACATCTGTGGGATAGAAAGGACATTAAAAGAAGTGCTGAGGCTTTCTCCATAGTTGGGAGTAAGAGTTGGGGGAGGAAGGGAATCTGGAGTTGAAAATAAAATTGATTTTTAAAAAAAAGGGGCATTGATAAGGGGAGTGAGGAGCCTAGCCCTGTGTTTGGTGAAGTTTTTCTCAGTTTCTGTAGTTATAAAATGGGCATGTAGACACATGCCCTTTTCCTACCTCACAAGAACGTGATACAATAGGTAGTAGCAAAAATAATAATATTAGCAATAACTCAGATTTCCATAGTCCTTCAGAAAGGGATCTCAGAGGCCATGGAGTTCAAGCCCCTCCTTTTACAAATGACAAAACAGAGAGCCAGAGAGTCTAATTGCCTTGATCAAGGTAGATCATATTGAATTTAAAGCCAGGCCCTAAGATTCCAGAACCCACACTCATTCTGCTCTGGCATCCTGCTTGTATAAAATACTTTCAGAATAGCAACTATGGGAGGTAACTAGGACAAGTATTATGGTCTTCATTGAATAAATCCTAGACCTGAAAGAGACCTTAGGATTTATCTAGTCCAACTACTACATTCTACAAATGAGGAAACTGAGGTCCACAAATGTCAAATGACTTGCCCAGGATCACACAGGCAGTAAGTCACAGAGTCAGGGCTCAAACCCCAGTCTCCTGCCTCCAATTCTGATATTCTTTCTATAGAGCCATCTTGAGGAAAGGCAGTGTTGTTTGCCCAGAGTTTCACAATCAAAGGACACAAATGTCTTTCTCCAAGTCCTCTTTCCACAACACCCCCAGAGCAGAAAAACAAGGCCAGCTCTTCTAAAGACAGGGCTATAAAATCCAATAACATTAACTGACATTTTGGGGGCCTCAATCAGGATACATATCCTTTGTAGGACCCATTATCAGACACTATTTATTTGACAAGGAAAAATCAGGAGGAAATGCATATTTTCCCAAAATGATAATATTCAAGGGAGAAAGGGGTTGGCAGCTTCTCCCAACCCTTGTGTGAATGATGGCCCAACAGGATCAATTAAGCTCATTTGTTTACTCTTCCTATTAAAATGGCTCTGAGCAGTAAGGCTCAGAGATGGGGAAAGCAATCTCCACAAAGATCAAACTGATAGCTGAGGATGTAAAAACAAACTCAGCCATCTGAACCAAGCAGGCTCTGGGCAACAGAGGAAGGAAATTTGGAGTCAGAGGACCTAAGTTTGAATATCAGCTCTGATAACTTACTACTTGTGTAACTTTGGGCAAGTGACTTCACCTCTCATGGATCTCAATTTTCTCATCATAAAAAAAAAAAGTAGCAGGGCAGAACTGGACTTTCCGAAGATCTTTATTGTCCCTTCCATATCAAAAAATCTATGAGGTCATGTTCTCAGTGGAAGTACATTGATTCTGATTTGCCCAAAACTATACATAGGGAAGAGAAAAAGTAGGTTTGTGCACATAGGATTCATTCATTTCTGTACTATCTAAAATGTGGTTATCAGTAGAATAAAGGAGGGGCCTGTGATTTATTTCACTGTTATATGGAATTCCCAGGTAAAAAAGTTCTCTCAACTTATGCCAGTCAGTACCTTCTCTATAACTTAGCCTTAAAAAATTGCCTAGACTTAAGCGTTAAGAGACAAAAATGTGCATCAGATACAAGACTCAAACCTTACTAGTTTCAAGATCAGTTCTTTTATCCAGTATACCATATTGCCTTCCACTAACATCACTACCACTGATGATACCATCACATCTTTCTCTTCCTTCTCCCTCTCTTCCTCCTCCTCCCCCCATGTCTTGCAAGTCAGAAGATTTGGATACTTTGGAAAGTATGTGGTGTCTAGTTATCAATAATTGACATTTCTTTGGGAGTGAATTTTTAATGCACAATGTTTTGAACATTTTGGGGCCCGTATCTATGATTTCCTAAGTGTAAGGAACACCTAGGGAAGGAACTCTCTCTGCCAATGCAGATTTTCAGCCATATGTGAATTGCTTGGGGTTATATAGCCAGTACATGTCATTCAGAAAGGATAATGTGAATCCAGGTCTCTTCCTGACTCTACTATGGCATCCTACCTCTTGCACAGTAGGTACTTAATAAATGTGTATTGAATTAAATTGAATTATGTAACCATGGAGCCAATCATCCCCTTGCTAGCTCAAGCCTTAGAAAGTCCCAGTTTCGAAATAAGATATACAGGTACTTGGGTACAGAAATCTATCTTGCCCTACAAGAAAATAGTGGGGATGGGAATAAGAAAAGGGGAGGGGTATGATAGAAGAGAAGACAGATTGGGGGAAGTGGTAATCAGAATGCACGCTGTCTTGGCGTGAGCAGAGGGGCGAGATGGGGAGAAAATTTGGAACTCAAAATCTTGTGGAAGTGTCTGTTGAAAACTAAAAATTAATTAATTAATTTTAAAAAAAAAAGAAAGTACCAGCTTCTCTCAACCTTTGGTACTTATAGAGGATTTTGTAGATACCTGATTCTTTGAGTTGCTAAGTATAAATGCAAACCATTACTTCAGAGGGCTCTTCATTTTTTCCCTGTGGTTCCTTGAAGAGCTAAATTCACTTTTTAAAAAATATGTTTAATTTAACATTTTAAACCAAGATGGAGAGGACACAGAGAAGGGCACTGTGTGGGTGGCAAGAGCAGAGGGGGAGAAGAGATGACTTATAATGACTCTGAAAATAAGAAGCTGATCACATCATCAGTTACATTTGTGAAATCTTGCATGTAGAGTTATTCATTGACTCCCTACTGATAAAATGGGAATCACACTGATCAATTACAATACAAACCACTTTTAAAAATTAAGGGCTAGACATGCTGTAGGAATGCCCCAAATCATAGGATTTTTTTCTTGTGACCATACTCAGGTTGCCTTTTTCTGATGCAAAAAAATCATTCTCCCATACCCAATATACATGAATTGAAAGGGTTTGAAAGCAGAATCTATGCCTGAAAATAAAAAGAACTGGATCTTCTCAGAGAAGAGAAAGGTGAGGGGTGATTTTTTTCCTGTCTTCATGCATATGGAAGGCTGAATGATTCCAAAACTTAAACAAGAAGTCATTTTGTGAAAGCCATTGCCATCTTAAAAGATCTCACCCTTCCCTCTCCTGGATTCAGAGAATCAGAATCTCAGAGAAGGAGGGAACTTCAGTAGCTATCTACTCCAATCATACCTAAAGAAGAATCCTGATTATAACATAGCCCAAAAATAATCTTCCAGACTTTGCTTGAAGATGTCAAACATAAGGGGATTCATACCTGCCTAAGCAACTCTTTTCACATTTAAAAATATCTTAAAGGAAAGGTGTTTTTGTTTTTTCCTTTCATTCAAGATTAAACTTCCTTTTTTGGAAACCCAGCACATTGCTCCTTCTGTCTTTGAATCTCTCTTCCAAAAGTATTTGAAAATAGCCTCTTCTTCTCTAGATTAAGCACCATAATGTCGTCAAGTCATCTTGACATGTCATAAATTCCAGATGCTTCACCATTCTAGTGGTCCTCAAGTAGACTCACTCATTTATTCTTCATAATCTTATGGAATTGCCTGAGACTCAGTAAAGGTTATCCCATGGTCACATAGGCATTAAGTTTCAGAAGCAGGATTTGAATCTACATCATTTTCATCCCAAGTCATTTAAACAAAAACCATACATGTACTTTCTAAGTGTCTCTTATCTGCTAGATGCTAGGTCTATTAAGACAAAAACAAAAAGCAATCCTTGCCCCCAAGAAGCATGCATTCTATTGGAAGACCTGACAGTCCACTATTAAGAACAGTGTTAATATAAAACTACCATGAATTAAAACCCAAATTCAGTAATTGTCCCATTAAATCAGAGAACAAATGATTTGAAGGAGGGGTGTTATAAATGCCAATTCTCTACTTATTGCATGAAGAAACAACAATAAACTTATGAGCAATCAAATATAATAATTCTTCCCACAATAATGTAATGCATATATTATCTAGGTAGAATGTGCAAAATCAATGCAAATTAAACAATTGGGTATATGGTTTACATGCAAATAAGGAATCCACTAGTTTCCAATTTCCATTTTATGAACTGCCTACAGCTACAATTTTCAGAATTGATGAGATGTTCAGACACTAATATACTTTTTGTCATAGTAATGAGATAAAAATGGGAAGCGATAAAAAGGCAACCTTTTATTACAAATTTCTTTTCAGCAGTATGATCAGGCTTAGAAATGGTTTATTAAAAGATATAAAGTCATGGTCCATGATTTGGAAAAGGGCTGATATTTTTTCAAACCAAATATATAGTAATATTTCTCTTCTTTGTCTATTCTAGGGCCTTAATACCAATGTTGTATCTATGAACATGAACCCAAGTAGGAACAACAAAGCAAACCCTTCGAGTCATCTTTGCAATAGATGCTAATAACTGTAGCCAAATCAATCATTTCTGAACCATGAAAATGACTAGCTAAAATAAAAGTGTCAAACCAGGAAGTGACAAATTACAAGAGGCAATGAATAACCTAGTCAAGAAGAATAGAATAACCCAGTTGAAAGCAGCTGAAGTTATCTTCGAAAGTCTTCTCAGGTCATAAGGAGGGTTAGAGAGAAGGCTAGCTGAAAGCCAAATGTGGGTATCAAAGGTGAATTTCCTTTAATTGTGTTGTTAGCAAAATTCTACAAGACATTATTAAAGGGATGGTTAGTAAGCACTTAGAAAAGGAAGCAGTAATCTTTAAAAATCAGCAATGCATCCTGAAGAATTGGCCATACCAGAATAATGTAATTTTCTGTTTTTATAGGAAGAAACAGCCTGATGGACCAAAATACTAGAAACACAATGTACAATTTCTTCCATCTTGTGAAGACAACTAGTTACTGAAAAAGACTAAATAGCAAATTCTCATGAGAAATGAATCTAACTACTGCTAATTTCAATATGACATTATGTAGACTTTCTAAAGCCCCCCAAATTAACATGCATTTATCATCTGTTGATACTCAATTTTTATGTTTGAATGCAATTAAAAACAATAGCAAAGAACAGTTAAAGACAAAACAATGAAAATAGTGCAAGTGGTATTATTTACTGAACAAGTTGACATTGCATGGAAAATTTTTTAAATTAGGTAAGAGAGAATTCTAGGATTATAATAATTTATAACAATAGTTTATAATACTTTCTTCATTTTAGGGAAACATAATATATGAGATTATCATTACTACAAACCAGGAGTACTCTGAGAGAACTTCATGCAGTAACTGCAAAGATGACCCCAAAGGGGTCTTCATTTTGTGATGCTCAGTTGTTCTAAGGGCATATAATATACAAATCATCCTTTGAAAATTTAAAGAAAAGTTACATAGAAATTAATGACTCTGCAAGACACTAAGAATTCTTAACACAAAGTCAAATGACTTAGAAAATAAAAAGTCAGCTATCTCAAAGAAAAATGAGAAATCAAAGATAGATAACAAGAATCAGAGGATTATCTGGAATCCATGTCCCAAAAAAGAACCTGGATTTTGTATTTCAAGAAACCATAAAAGAAAATTTTTCCAGACTTAATATAATAAGAAGGATATGTGAAAGTGAAAAGAATCTCCTAAAAGGAACTCTAAAGCGAAAACTTCCAAAAATTTCATTGCCAAAATTCTGATTTTTCAGATAAAAGAAAAACATACCTCCAACAGCTAGAAAAAAAAATAATTCAAACATAAGGGAACAATAATCATTATCAAGTTAAATGTAGCAGTTATCACTCAAAGGAGTGGAGAACATGGAATGAGAGATAGAAGACACAGGTCTACTACCAAGAATAATTTACTCAGCAAGCCTGAACATTATCCTAAAAAGAAAAAGGAAGGGCCTTCACTGTAATAGAAGACTGTCGACATTCCAAATGACAAAAGCAGAGCCAAAAATGAATCTTTAAAACACAAATATGGTAAGCAAGTGAAAAATAAATCAGAAGAAATTGTACAAGGATAACCTCATCACATTCTAATGGAGAAAGATAAAAAGAGATTGCAGAGGGTTCTCTTTATTTATTTTTAGTTTTCAACATTCATTTCCACAAAATTTTGAGTTCCAAATTTTCTCCCCATCTCTCCCCTCCCCCACCCCATAAAACCTTGCATTCTGATTACCCTTTCCCTCAATATGCCCTCCCTTCTATCACATCCCTCCCTTCCCTTATCCCCATCTTCTCTGTTTTCTTGTAGGGCAAAATAGATTTCTATATCGCATTACCCGTATTTCTTATTTCCCAGTTGTAAGCGAAAATAGTTCTCCATATTCATTGCTAAAACTTTGAGTTTCAACTTCTCTCCCTTTCTCCCTCCCCACTGAGAAGGCAAGCAATTCAATAAAGGCTATACATGTGTAGTTTTTCAAAAAACTTCCGTAATAGTCATATTGTGTAAGACTATATTTCCTTCCATCTATCCTGCTCCCTATTTATTCTATTCTCTTTTTTGACCTTGTCCCTCCCCATAAGTGTTTACTTCTAATTGCTCCCTTCTCCCATTTGCCCTCCCTTCTATCATCCCCCTCAATCTACTTTTCCCCTTCTCCCTACTTTGCAGTAGTGTAATATCTATTTTCATACCAAATTGAGTGATCAAGTTATTCCCTCCTTTAGCCAAATGTGAACAGATCAAGCTTCACTTTTCCCCTCTCACCTCCTCCCTTTTCTCCTCCATTGAGTAAGCTTATTCTTGCCTCTTTTATGAATGATAATTTGCCACATTTCATTTCTCCTCCCAATATATTCCTCTCTCACCCCTTAATTTTATTTTATAGATATCATCAACTCACCCTATGCTCTCTGTCTATACATGTGTGTGGGTGTGTATAATCCCTCCAACTACTCAAATACTGGAAAATGTCTCGAGTTACAAATATTATATTTCCATGTACAAATGCAAACAGTTCAACTTTAGAAAGTCCTTTATGATTTCTCTTTCCTGTTTATCTTTTCATGCTTCTCTTGATTCTTATGTTTGAAAGTTTAATTTTCTTTTCAGGTCTGGTCTTTTCATCAAAAATGTTTGAAAGTCCTCTATATCATCGAATAACCATTTTTCCCCTGAAGTATTAGACTCAGTTTTGCTGGGTAGGTGATTCTTGATTTTAATGCTAGTTTCTTTGACTTCTGGAATATCATATTCCAAGCCCTTTGATCCCCTAAAATAGAAACTGTCAGATCCTGTGTTATCCTGATTGTATTTCCACAATACTTGAATTGTTTCTTTCTAGCTGTTTGCAACATTTTCTCCTTGACCTGGGAACTCTAGAATTTCACTACAATATTTCTAGGAGTTTCTCTTTCAGGAGGTGATAGGTTGATGATTTCAATATTTATTTTACCCTCTGGTTCTAGAATGTCAAGGCAGTTTTCCTTGATAATCTCATGAAAGATGATGTGTAGACTCTTTTTTTTGATCATGGATCTCAGGTAGTCCCATAATTTTTAAATTGTCTCTCTTGGATCTATTTTCCAGGTCAGTTGTTTTTCCAGTGAAGTACTGCACATTATCTTCTATTTTTCATTCTTTTAGTTTGATTTTGTAATTTCTTGGTTTCTCATAAAGTCATTAGCTTTCATCTGCTCTGTTCTAATTTTTAAAGAGCTGTTTTCTTCAGTGAGCTTTTGAACCTCCTTTTCCATTTGACTAATTCTGCTCTTTAAAGCATTCTTCTCATTGACTTTTTGGGCCTCTTTTGCCATTTGAGTTAGTCTATTTTTTAAGATGTCAATTTCTTCGGCATTTTTTGGGTCTCTTTTAGCAAGCTGTTTCATAGTTTTCATGCATTGCTCTCATTTTTCTTCCCAATTTTTCCTCCACCTCTCTTACTTCATTTTCACAATCCCTTTTGAGCTCTTCCATGGCCTGATACCATTGCGTATTTATTTGGGAGGTTTTGCATGCAGAAGCCTTGACTTTTAGGTCTTCTTCTGAAGACCTAAATTGTTCCTCCTCATCTGAAAGAATGGAAGAAAATACCTGCTCACCAAGAAAATAACCTTCAATTGTCTTATTCTTTTTCCCTTTGGGGGGCATTTTCCCAGACAGTTACTTGACTTTTGAGTTCTTTGTCAGGGTTCAACTCAGCAAAAAGCTTCTTTCAGGATACTAATGTTACAAAAGAGAATAGAAGTGGTCAATTGAGGTAGAATAGCTATGGTTCTTTTGTGTTTTGAAGATACTGTAAGAAAAAAATAAAGTGGAATAGAAAATGATACAAAAAAGGAAAGTGGATAGAAAGATGATGAAATTTTTAATACACATAACAGGGTTGCTCAAATGCAAATATAATAAGGTGTCATTTGAATTTCACTTTCATCTAAACTGGTCAAAAGAGAGCAGAATATACCACTTAGTTTGGTGTAGTAATACTTTAAACTCAAAAGAGATAGAGATAGTAACAAAAAGAGAAAAGGGGAGAAGATTCAAAGAGGAATGAGTCATCCACAGAATAAATCCTAAGCTTCAAGAAGGAATAGTGGAAAGAAGAGAAAAAGAAAAGGGGAAATAACTTAGGAGCATATAGAGAAGAAAAAATATAAGAAAATAGGCTAGAAGGACATAAACAACTATCATAATAAATATGAATGGGAAAAATCATCCATTAAACAGAAGAGTTTAGCAGAATAGATTTAAAACAAAATCCAACAATATGTTGTTTACAAGAAAAACACTTGAAATCTAAAGACTCATAAAGAGGTAAAATAATTAATTGGAACAAAATCTATTTGCCTCAGGTGAACACACACGCACCTAAAATTTTTTAAATCAGGTCTACAAATAACAATTTTAAAAAGGGTAACAACAGAGACAATTAAGAGAGACAAAGAGGGAAATGGAGAAAATTGATTGATTTCAATACCTAACTGGATAGCATAACTTCTAAATGATTAAAATAAAAATGAAACGAGTTGCAAGGAAAAACAGAAAGTAAAACTCTAATGGTGAGGAAATTCAATATGTCCCTACCAATCCTACATAAATCTAATCAAAAAGTAAATAAGGAAAAAGTCAAGGACCTCAAAAGAATTTGAGAAAAATGATAGACTTCTGGAAATTACTGAATGGAAATAGGAGTATACATATTTTTCAGATGAGAATGGCAGCTTTACAAAGATTGATCATGTCTTAGGACATTAAAAACCTCACAAACAAATGAAGAAAAGCATAAATATAATATTTTTAACTTAAAGGAATGCAATAAAGATTGTGTCAAATAAAGTCTTTTTATAAGTATTTTAAGTTGACTGAAGCCTAAATAACTTAATCCTAAAGAATTAGCGAGCTAATGAATAAATCAAAGATGCAACCAAAGTAGTCCTTAGGGGAAATTTTGTATTTCTAAAAACTCCTACTAACAAAAAAAGAGAAAGCACAAATCAATGAATTAGGGATGCAAATAAAAATTGTAGAAACTAACAATACCAAAATAGGAATCCTAACAATCAATAATTATATTAACAATTTTTTTATTTTAAATTAATAAATAAAAGAGGTGTTTTTTTAAAACAGTAGAATAGATAAATCATTAGCTAATTGGATTAAAGAGAAGAAAAAAGAAAACCATATTACCAGCATCAAAAATGAAAAAGGAGAATTTACAAGTGAATAAGAAATAAATGATATTAGAAATTATTTTTCCCAGCTAAACTATACAACAATAAAGCCAATAAATTAAATGGAATATATGAATATTCACAAAATTTTTGAATATTCAAATTAACAATAAGAAATAGATTACATAAACAATCCAACTTCAGAGGGAGAAATTGAACAATCCATAAATGAACTTCCAAAGAAAAAACTCTAAGACTAGATACATTCATATGTGAATTTTATAAAGAAAAGATGTGGGAATGAAGGGAGTTTAGCTGCATCAAATCTCAAATTATGTACCAAAGTAGTAATTATCAAAACAATTTGCTGATGGTTAAAAAATAGAGAGATCAACCCATGAAATAATTTAGATTCACAATATATGGAAGTAAATGTATTAGAACTCCAGTATTTATTAAAGACAAAGCCGCTAGCTACTGCAATAAGGAATGACAATTTGACCAAAAAAAAGAACTGCTTGAAAAAGTTGGACAGCAGTGTGGAAGAAATTAGGTTTAAATTGACACCTCATACTTTAAGCCAAGATAAGCTCCAAATGGAATTATGGTAAAAATATAAAAAGTTGTATCATAAACACATTAGAAAAACATGGAAAAAATTGCTCATCCAATCAGCATGTGAGAAAAATGACCAAACCAGAGATAGAGAAAATGATAGAGGTAATAAAACAGAGAGTTTTGATTACATAAGATTAAGGATTTTGCCAAATAAATCTAATATATTTAAGATTTAAAAGGCAATAATTAACTTAGAAAGTGACTTTGCAATGAATTTCTCTATCAAAGATCTTGTTTTCAAGATATGTAGAAACTGATTCAAATTCAAAAGAATAAGAGTCATTCCCCCAATTGATTAATGGTTGAAGAATATGAAAAGACTGTTCTCAAGGGAAAAAATCCAAGCTATCTATAAACAAATAAAGAAATGTTCAGTCACTAATAGAGAAATGAAAATTAGAGCAATTCCATATGACATCAATCAGATTGATAAAAATGACAAAACAGGAAAAATGATAAATTTCAGAGAGGCTATGGGAAAACAGCCAATAGATAGCAATAGCATCAGATTTATCCCCCTCTACTTTATTTAAAGCTAATTATATTCCCTTAAAGAAAAAATAAAATATCTTAATATGTTTTGGAAGTTTGCCCCGCTAAAGTCAGGAAGAAATGGATAATATAGATCCAGACCCTCATCAGCTGAACCTGAGTGGAGTCAATATTTTTAAATGAATATTTTTCAATCTTTTTTAAAAAACTACTCCATTTTCCAAGTCCTGAGAAATGGATCATTATCAGAACACTCCAGAGTTAACTCAGAGTGCTGTGAGACTGGTCACCTCATTTTTAAATGTGAGAAAGAAAATTGAAGGGGCTGCTTTTACGAAAAAGATGTAAGTAACATGAGCAGTATTTTTGTATATGGGCATCATTGCTGTGAATTAAGCATAATTTCTCCACTGATATATAAAACATGAAGCTTATATTTTTAAATTTTATTTTAACTTATTAAATTTCACAAGCATCTTGTAACCTAATAGAATAAAAAAGAAAATGAAATTGCAAATCTATTATCTACAATTTGCTATTCCTTTTAAATATATAATGTTATCATATTACTTACATTTTTTCATATTTTTCTTCCCTCTCCACTATATTAAAGATGGTTACCGTTAGACACAAATATGTGTGTGCATATATACAACTATACAAACAAATATATACATATACATACATATATGGGTATATATGTACACATACATGTAAAAATCATTCTAAGCATACTTTGATCTATCAGTTCTTTTTCTGGATTCAGATAGTGTCTTCTTTCACAGATCCTTTGTAGTTAATTTGGGTATTTGTAATAGTCAAAATTACTTAGTCACTTAATGTTCTTAAAACAATAATGTTATTGTGTACATTGTTCTCTTGGTTCTTCTCATTACGCTCTTCCTTATTTCATGCGTCTATCCACGTTTTTTTCCTAAAATTATCAACCTCATCATTTCTTGTAGCACCATAGTATTCCATCAAGATCATATACTCCAGTTTCTTCAACTATTCCCCAATTGACAGGCATCCTCGCAATTTCCAATTCTTTGACACCACAAAGAGAGCTGCTATAAATATTTTAGAACATAAAAGTTCTTTTAATTTTTTCCCTAATCACCTTTGGAAATAGAGCTACTGGTGATATTGCTGGGCTCTTTGGCATGGTTCCAGATCGCTCTCCAAAATAGATGGATCAATTCACAGTTCCAATAGTGAATTAATGTCCCACGTTTCCCATATCTCCTCCAATATTTGTCACTTTCCCCTTTAATCATTTTAGCCAATCTGGTGGGTTTAAAATGGTTGTTTTAATTTGCATTTCTCTACTCATTAATGATTTAGGGCACTATTTTCATATGACTATAAATTGCTTTGATTTCTTCATTGGAAAACTGCCTGTTCATATCCTTTGCCCATTTATTAATTGGTGAATGATTCATAGATTTGACAAAGTTTTTTATATATTGAAGATATGAGACCTTTACCTGAGAAACTGTCTATAATTTTCTTGCAACATTGTGCTTTCCTTCTAATCTTGAGTACATTTGTTTTATTTGTACAAAATCTTTTTTAACTTAATTTAATTGAAATTATCCATTTCACACCTCACACTTTTCTCTCTCTCTTGTTTATTCAGAAATTGTTTGCCTATCCATAAGTCTGATAGGTAATATGATTCATGTTTTTCAAATTTTCTTGTAATATGTCTCTTTATATACAGATTATGTATCCATTTTGACCTTATCATGGTAAATAGTGTAAGATATTGTTCTATGTCCAATTTCTGCCAGATTGCTTTCCAGTTTTCCAAACAGTTTTTACCAAATAATGATTTTTGTTTCTTTTCTTTTGTTTTTGGTTCTGACCTGTGATTTCATCAGTCTAGATGATTCCTGGTATAGAAATTCCCTCCATCAATGCTGCATCTCAGCTGTAACTTAGAGAGTTGTTTAGGGAACTGAGAAGATGCCAGTATATATCAAAGGCAGGATTTTTTGACTCCAAAGGTGCTGCTAAATCTACCACCTGTGTTACCTCCCATGAAAAACTTGTGCAAATATGAATAGTAATGGTAGTGATAGCCAATTTCCAGAACAGAGTTGTCATAATTCAGACTTTTGGGAGCCAAGATGGTGGAGTAAGCAGTAAATAACTGTAGTTCTCCCATATCCACCTCCAAACAACCACAAAATAGCACACCAAAACAAATTCTGGAACAGTAGAGTCAGTAGAAAGAGGTAGTGGCACAATCTCTTAGTGAAGGAGACTTAGAGGATCTCAAGTAAGGTCCATCTCACTCAGGTAAAAGGGGAGGGCATTCCAAGACAGGAAGCATCCCAGCAAGTTAGTAGCAAGCCCCACCTCAGCAAACCAGTGGAAGATCTTGAGCCCTAGTGTAGTGGAGCAGGTAAACACCAACACCAGGACCTGCAACATGCCTTAGCATAGCCAAGGGAACTGGCAGACTCTAGCTCCAAGAACCGCCATGTGCCTCAGTGTAGCCCTAGGGAAACACAGAAAAATCCCACCTGGCCTAAGCATATACCAGACACCATCTCTAGGACCCCAGATCAATACCAGGTAAGCTCTCTATGGCCTCCAGCAGTGCCAACCACACTCACCCCACTCCCTCTACACAGCACCAGCTATGAGGGTCCCCCATTGACCCCAGGGCAACATAACCACAGACCCATGTAAACAGTCAGGCCTGAAGCCACTGGCACAAGAAGTCTGAGACAGAAGCCCTTTCATCCTGAGAGCAGAGATCAAATTTAAAAGAAAAGAAAAAGGCCAGAAAAAAAAAGATGAGCAAAAAAACACAAGCCACAAACTCTGACCATAGAAAGTTATTATGGTGACAGGGAAGACCTAGACACCAACTCAGAAGAGGACAACAATGTCAAAACATCTATGGGCAAAACCCCAAAGAAAAAGAGGAAGTGATCTCAAGCCCAGAAAGAATTCATGGAAGGGCACAAAAAGGAGTTGAAAATTACATGCGAGGTAGAAAAAATGGGGAAAAAATGAGAGGAATGCAAGAGAAAAAAAGACTGAACAGCTTAGAAAACTGCTTAAAAAGTAAAATTGGCCAAATGGAAAAGGAGATACAAAAATCCACTGAAGAAAACAACTCCATTGGTCAAATGGAAAAGAAAGTACGAAAGCTAATTGAGAAAAATAACACCTTAACAGTTAGAATTGAGCAAGTGAAAGCTAACGATTCTTTTAAACATCATGAATCAATCAAATAAATTCAAAAGAATGCAACAATGGAAGAAAATATAAAATGCTTCATGGAAAGAAAACAAATAACCTTGAAAATATGACTAGGAGAGAAAGTATCAGAATCATTGAACTACCTGAGTGCCATAATCAAAAGGAGGCCCTGGTCAGCGTCTTTCAAGAAATTAGCAAGGAAAACTGCCCTGATGTCTTAGAACCAGAGGGTAAAATCGGCATTGAAAGAATCCAGTGATCACCACAGGAAAGAGATATCAAAATAAAAGACCCCTAGGAACATTATAGCCAAACATCAGAACAATCAGATCAAGTAAAAATTACTACAAACAATTGAAATGTCAGGGAGTCACAATCAGGATCACACAGGATTTAGCAGCTGCAACATTAAAGGATTAGAGGTCTTGGAACATGATATTCCAGAGGGCAAAGGAGCTAGGACTGCAACCAAGAATCACTTACCTGGCAAAACTTCAATCTTCAAGGAGGAAAGTGGTCTTTCAATGAAATGGAAGGAAATTCAAACGGAGAAAAACAGAAGTAAATCAAAATGATGACCTCCAATATTCCTTCTATCTATACTGTTAATAAAACAATTTTTAGGAGTTACAAGTATCATCTTCCCATGTAGGGATATAAATAATTTGGTAAATTATTTTACCAAGAGAAGCATACACGGGTAAAAAGGGAAAAGAACCCATAAGGGACTCAATAGAACCAAATTATTTATATCCCTACATGGGAAGATGATACTTGTAACTCCTAAAAATTGTTTTATTAACAGTATAGATAGAAGGAATATATACAGACAGAGGGCATGGGTATAAGGTGAACTCGAGGGAATGACATAAGAAATTTAAGGAATGAGAAAGATGAGTAAAATGGGTGCAGAAGGAAAGGAGAGGTAGAATGGGGTTAATTATCTCACAAGAAGAATCAAGAAAGATCAATTACAGTGGAGGAGAAGATGGGAAGGGCACTATGGGCACTGCTTGGACTTTAATCTCATCAATATGTATTGGCTCAAAGAGAGAATAAGTATACCCAAACAGTTGAATATAGAAATCTTTCTTACCTGACAGGGAAGTAGGAGGGGAAGATATTAAGTAAAGAGTGGTGGCAGGAGGAAGTACTGACAGAAAGGAGGGTAAAACAGTGGAGATGATAGACTGAAGCAAAACACTGATGAAGTAGGAAATAGTGAAGAGAGGACAAACAGGAGGAAGAGTAGGATGGAGGGAAATATACAAGTAGTAATCATAACTGTGGATGTGAATGGGATGAACTCTTCCATAAAATGGAAGCAGATAGCAGAGTGGGTCAAAAACAAGAATCCTACAATATGTTGCTTACAAGAAACACACGGAGCAGAGAGAAACACACAGAGTAAAAGTAAGGGGAGTAGAATCTATTATGCTTCAGTTGAAGTAAAAAAAAAAATGCAGAGGTAGCAATACTGATTTTAGACAAAGTAAAAGCAAAAAAACTAATTAAAAGAGATAAGGAAGGAAACTACAGCTCTCTAAAAGGTACCATAGGCAACGAAGTAATCAAATTAGAAGACCTGTCAGATCTATGGGGAGGGGAAAAATTTGTGATCAAACAAGAGATAGAGAGCATTATGAAATGCAGAATAGATCGTTTTGATCATATTAAATGAAAAACTTTTATATAAACAAAATCAATGCAACCAAGATTAGATGGAAAGCAGAAGGCTAGGAAATAATCTTTACAGTAAGTGTCTCTGCTAAAGACCTAATTTCTCAAATGTACAGAAAGCTGAGTCAAATTTATGAGAATACCAACCATTTCCCAACTGATAAGTGGTCAGAAATGAACAGGTGGTTCTCAGATGAAGAAATCAAAAAGAGTGGGGGGGGGAGGAATACAAAAAAGTGTTCTAAATCACTTTTGATTAGAGAAATGAAAATTAAAACAACTCTGAAATACAAACTCACACCTTAGATTGGCTAATATGACAAAAACAATGATAAATGTTAGAGAGGATGTGGGGAAAATTGGGACACTAATGTACTGTTGGTGGAGTTGAGAACTGATTCAACCATTCTGTAGAACAATTTGGAACTATGCCCAAAGGGCAACCAATCTGTTCACACCTTTTAATCTAGCAATACCACTGCTAAGTCTGTAACCCAAAGAGATCATAACAAGGGAAAACAGACCTAATGTATAAAAATATTTATAGCAGTCCTTTTTGTGGTGGCAAAGTATTAGAAATTGAGGGGATGCCCATCAGTTGGTGAATGGCTGAACAAGCTGTGGAATAAAAATGCAACAGAATTGTTCCATAGAAAATGATGACCAGGCAAATTTCAGAAAAACCTGGAAAGACTTATACAAATTGATGCAAAGTGAAGTGAGCATAACCAGGAAAACATTGTACACAGTATCAGCAATATTTTGTGATGATCAACTAAGAATGACAGCTTTTCTCAGCAACAAAATGATCCAAGACAAGTACAAAGTACTCACAAAGGAAAATGCTATCCATATCCAGACAAGGAACTGATGAACTCTGAATGAAAATCAAAGCACATTTTTTCACTTACTTTATTACTTCTCATTTTTTCCTTTTGATCTGTTTCTTCTGCCACAACTATGATGAATGTTGAAATATGTTTTACATGATAGCATATGTCTAAACTATATCAAACTGCGTACCATTTTCAGAAGAAGGGAGGGGAGGGAGGGAGAAAAATTTGGAACTCAAAATCTTGTAAAAATGCATGCTGAAATTTGTCTTGATATGTAATTATGGGAAAAAAATACTATTTAAAGGGAAAAAATAGAATACATTTATGCCAAAGATTGTAAACCACTTTCTTTTACATTCCTATAATGTGATTTTTTTTAGTTATTGAACCTGTGATCTCATTGCTTTGATAAGTTCTTTCTGTACAATTTTCCTTCCACCAATACAGATCTGCAATCAATTTGAAACTCCTTATCTTATAGGGGTTCCTGGGTCACAGAGACATTAAGTGACATGTTTGGGATCACACAGCTAGCACATGTCAGAAGCAGAGCAGGTCTCTAGAATTTCCTGTCTCCAAGATTAATTCTACCTGCTCATAATGCTGTCTCTCAAAATGAATAGAAGCAGGCCCAGATTTTAAAACCAGAGGGAAACAAACCAAGTTCCAGAGAAAGGAAGAGATTTGCATGGACAGTGACCTAGTTTCTGTTTCCTGGTTCAATGATCTTTGAACTATATGAGAATATGCGGTACCACTTCAAAATCTCATTCATATTTTTATTTCTCCCACAACTCTTCAAAATAAAAATCCAAATATGGTAATTTTATCCTAGAATCAAGTGTTCCTATCAAATCCCATTTGATAAATGGGAATGGGAATGATTTCCATGATGGAAAATGTTAACTGAGCTACTTTATTATTAAAAGATAGGTTTAGAGCTGAAAGGGACCTCAAAGACCATCAAGGCAACAAATTCATTTTACAGAAGAAGAAACTGAGACACAGACCGTGACTTGGCAAAAGTCATGAAAGTGATAGTCTCAGAGGTGGGATTTGAACTCAGTTGCTCTGACACCAGAGCTGTCCTTCTTCAATATGATATAACTCTAACATATATTACTTATGTGACCTTTGGCAAGGCTGCATGACTCATTGATATCTTCTTAGATCATGGGTTCTTAATCATTTTGTGATAACAATAACATTTATATAGCATCTACTACATGCCAGGAACTTTATAAATATTATCTTATTTGATTCTCACAACAACCCAGTGAGATAGGTACTATTATTATCTCCATTGAACAAATAAGGAAATGGAACCAAAGCAAACAGAGGTTAAGTGACTTGCCCAAGGTCAGACAGCTAGTAAGTGTCTGAGTAAGATTTTAACTCAGAGCTTCCTGATTCCAAGCCTAGAACTCTATGCACTGTACCATCTAGCTGCCTTTTTCATGTAATGACTCTTTTATTAGTATAGGAAAACATATGGACTCCTCCAAATAATGTTTTTAAATACATAAAATATAATACATAAGATTACAAAGGAAATTAATTATGTTGAAATATAGTTATCAATTTTTTTAAGTTCATAGATCCTAGGTTCAGAGCTACTCTGTAAATTGTTCTAGAACATCATTGCCGGGGGCTTGTCTTTGTTGGTTATTGTATTTTAAGAGAGAAGTTACAAGGTACCCCATACTTTTCATATGAATTTAACCAATGAACCAAACTTATTTGAAGAGGTGTCTCCTAAAGGAGGCTTGGACTGGGAACCGGGCTGCCCAAAAAGCCAATTCATATTTATTTTATCTGCTGCTGTTAGGAAACACCTGCACTTTGGTCTCTGGAGCCTGTGAAAGTAATAACCCAACTGACATCCCCTCTGTTTACAGCACATTTTATCGATATTTTGAAAAGGTGTATTTCTCAACATAATTATGCTATACGAGTATTCACACCTCCTTGAGATTTGTGTTGGGTGACCTTGGAAGGGAAATAACTCCCAACTAACCGAGTCTATAAATCCCCCAATACTCCTCCTGCTCCCTTCCTGGTCCCCCTTCCCGTCTTTTTCATGTGCCCTTTTCACTGGTGGAGAAATGGTGATTGTTGGTGATTTTTCCAGCCTTTGTTGTTTTTTCCCCTGATTTCTCAACCCCCTTAAAAAATCTTCCTAAATGATAGGGGGCTTTCAGAGCACTGAAGGTGAGAAGCTGTCCTGTTCCAAAGCTCCTCTCATTGCGAATGTGCAAAAGGCAAAGGCCATCCTTTTTATTAAGGAAGAATGAATTCTGCAGCTGTTGATACAGGATGGAGGAAAAATGGAAGTAAATGAATTTTCCATTATCCAATCTACTGGATTCACAGCTCGTGGTTTTAAACTCTCATGTGGATGAATCCATGACCTCAATGATGTAGGTCCCCTCCACTGGAACAAATGGCCAACCATCCAGCTCAACTTATCCATGTCTTCCCATAAATCCTCTACCAAGATCTACCCTACATGTTGAAGGTCTGTTTCTAGGCTGGAGCTTTTACCTTTTGTTGTGCCATGGACCCTTTTGACATATGTTAAAAAGTATGGACCCCCCAATTCAGAATATTATTTTTGTATACATTTCTAATTGAAGGAAATGTACCTTTCATTTGGTGACCAATGTAAACAAAAGCTAAATATTATTTTACCCAAGTTTAAAGACCTTCTGATATGTATCTGTAGATCCCTTGGGTAGGATGGTTCTGTGGATCCCATGTGAAAAGCATTTCCTAACCTAAAAGATTAGGATAATTTTTATCATCACATAAAATAAAGTTATTTTTTCCAATTTGAATCCCAACCTCAGCATTCCTACATTTTGGTAAGGGAGTCAATGGCCTGGATTAAAATCCTTTCTCTCCTACTTATTACTTAAGTGACCTCAGGAAAGATCCTTAATCTCCCTAGACCTCAGTTTCCTCATCTGTAAAATTAGGGGGTTGTAATACTTGATTTTTAATATCCCTATCATCTCAAAATCTATAATCCTATGAAGTCTCTCCCTGAGTAGGAAAGATAGAATTGGGACTTAAGCCTAGACAATGTGAATCGAAAAAGGCTGTCCATAAAGTCACCTTGAACTAAATTAAATGCTTCTCTAGAATATGGAAGAATTATGTAATGATTGGGCTTGGGAGACTTGCTGCTTATTCAGTTGAGTAATCCCCTTTAAATATAGCATCATGGTAGGTTATTTCCTTAATTCTTTTCCCAGCAATAAGAAGAATGCTAAAGACAACCCTTATTCAAGACTTGAATCCAGGAAATTAATAGTCAATTTCCTTGGCAGAAACAATTTGACTAAAGGCTTGACTTGGTAATGGGGGGAAAATACTGTTGTGAATTGGGACAGTTTCTTTAAAGCCATTTGCCAAGCCCCTACTATGTCCACCTAATGAGCTGAGTAGTGGTAATATACTCATAGACAGACACGCAGAAGAAGGAACATTTGGCAATTAAAAGTAGAAAGGGTTTGACTGAAAGCTCAGGGTCCAGGTGTCTTGGGTATTGTTCTGGAACCAGTCACCATTGCTAGGACAGTGAATTTCCTTTCACTTGTTTGTTTGTAAAGCAAGAAGCTTTTAAATCCAAGTTAAGAGGAACAGTGATTAATATTAGTTGCTCATAAATCTAATCCCACCAGGGCCTTGGGATAGACAGGATGCACTTGATACCCAGCATCCTCTCTCTCTCTGGTCCTCCTTCTACAATTGAGACTAGTCCCAAAGTAGAAATCTTGTAGGATAAATAATAAAAATGATAGTTAACATTTGTATAGCCCTTTAAAGTTTGTGAAGCACTTTATCTCTATTGTATATGATTATTACAACAACCCTACGAGATCGGTGATATTATCATCTTCACTTTGCAAATCAGACACTAAGCAACTCTTTCATATAGATAAAAGGTGTCTCAGGAGGATTTGAACTCAAGACTTCCTGATTCCAAATTCTGTACTTTATTTTTCCACCTAGTTGTTTCTAATGCTTTTACAAACCAGAATGTCTTTTATTTTACTGTATATTTGGCTGAGTAAATGCATTTCTAATTTTCTTATACTTTAAACTTTGCCAAGATTTGTCATTATAATTTGTGTTCAGTTGTGCATTTTATATGTATTTTTTTCAAATCCTGATTTATATTACAGTTTAAAAAAATTAAAATCTCATATCTGCTATTTTCTTTGCAAGAATTTAAAAGATGGCAAAGTTATTTTCATAATAATGTTTCTGGCTAAAGTCTGTGCATGGGGACTTTGTCCTAAAATAATTCAATAGCATTATGTTCCCTTTCATTTAAGAAGACTCTCTAGAAACCCTGCTATCACAATGCCTTGGAGGCCAAAGACACTTACTTACTAGGACAGAGAATTACATGGCACCAAAATGTTTTGTATTGGTTTAGCAGTGCATGAAGTTTGCAAAGGAAAAGCTATGGGGTACAAAGAGAATAATTTATACTCTGTCAATGATAATTCAAAGAGAAAATAGTATCAGAAATCCTGAGGAGACTGATCAACATGTAGCAAGCTGTATCCTGACTTTCTTTCCAGAGCTGGGCTAGCTGCACCTCTGCTTAGCATCCTAGGGCACCCCCAGGAGATTTGAGATAATCTCTTCTCTACTGTGATCAACTCGAGTCCCCACCATCTAGGTAACCTCATCTCTTAGAGGCTAGTGATTAGCATCTTAATAACATTTAACCTCTTTAACATCAAGTGGTTTTACAAATGGATAATTACTTCACATATATAGTAAAAAGAAATTGTAAACCTTTTCTCCAATACATCTGGGGTGTACTTATCCCCATCACCTCATTCTCTCAGATACCACAATCAAAACTTGACTCAGTTCCTCTAATTCATGGGTCCCACCATCTTTATGTCCAAAGATGACATCTCTGCCAGATAAGTCCTTACTTCAGATTCACTAGCATCTCTCCAGAAGGTTGCTTCTGAAGACTGTTCCAGATTCTTCAGGGTATCAGTATTGGGCTGACTGACCACTTACCCTGGGTTCTGACTTCCAGATTCCTGTACCTTGCTCTCCCAACCTTTTGAAATACCCTAGGCCAGAGAATCCACACCTTTCACCAGACACTGTGAGCAAAAGAGTAACTGAAATTCCCCAGAAGCAACACAGAAAAAGGACCACAATTGAAGTTGACAGACATTTGAAAATCCCTCCTGGACAATGAGTCTCTTCTTCCACAGGGCTAACCGACCAGAACCAATTATAAAATGTCTATGAATGCTCCACAGCTTTCCAACTCATTTCCCCAATGAGTCATCACAATTCTGGAAGCAAGTTTCCCAGGTTCATGCCATAGACACATGGAGAGACCCAGCCTCAGGCATTTTGTGTACAGAAGACCTCTATTACAAATGTTTGATTGAGCATGACTCCAAAACACTGATAATGAAATAAATCACCCTCCTCTAGGTAACTACAGATATAGAACAAAACATACATTGTTAGACATGACCGATATCTTGGTTTGTCTTGCTTAACTTATCTGGCCCATCAGTCCTGCCACTGGACTTCATTGACTCTGAAAGAGCGACTGAGACTTTAACCAGCTCTGCCCAGCTCACATCAAAATCATGACCAAGTCAACACCTCACCCTCATGATATCGTTAATCCTCTGAGAACAAAGGCTAACCAAAACAGCAGACAGGCAACAACAGCTTAACTTACTTTTTTACAAGGGAGGGTTCAAAGGTGAAGAATCATTGAAAGGAGATAGAGATTTTTTTAGAAAATCATCAGTAAAATGTAAAAATTTTAAAGGAAAGGCTAGAGGAATATGGAGAAAGAGGGATTCTCTACTGCACTTCTTAAACTGTGGGTTGTGATGGGTCATGATCCACAGTTTAAGAGGTGCTGAAAGAGTTGTGAATGGAAAAAGTTTAAGAAACCCTGCTGGAGAATGGGTATGAAAAACGTGAAGAGAAAATAATGGTGGAGACTAGGTCATGACATTTTGTTTGTCTAGATGGTACACAAAGGACCAAGTCATGAGTTCAATGTTCACTTGGGTTGCAATGTCACAGGCGAACTAACCAACCCCCTCAACAAATCCTCCCTGATTCCCATGCCCAGATCCTGCTGTAGGTACCTAAAGACTCCAGTGCTATGCCTAAAGCTAAGGCACACATTCCTATTTCTGCGACTACTAACCTAAAAGCCTGCCATGAGTGATATGGTTCATGGCTTCTGCTGTGTTATAAGTAGCTGGATAAACCTGAGTTACTGTATGAATTTGTCAGTAGCCAAATAGAGCAGTTTAATTCCTTTTGGGCTGGAGCCCCTACCAATGCTCCTCAAGAGACATGTTAGAAAAATGGAAGTTTTGAGGAATGGGGAATGAGAATGATCACTATTTTGATTTAATTGCTTCTTCTTTACCTCATAATCTACTTTAAGAAAATTCCATTTTTAAGAAAAAGCTTTTTCAATGGAGGGGAAGAGGGGTAGGTGAGGGGGAGGGAATGAACCTTACTCTCATCTGATTTGGCTTAAGGAGGGAAGAACATACACACTCAAATTGGTGAAAATCTATCTTACACTCCAAGAAAGTAGCGGGGAGGGGTAAAGTGAGGGGTGAGGGTATGATGTAGGGGAGGGCAAATGAGAGGAGGAGGTAATTAAAAGTAGTTGCTTTTGAGGAGGGACAAGGTCAAAGGAGAGAATAGAATGAATGAGGGGTAGGCTAGGATGGAGGGAAATATTGTTAGTCTTTCACAACATGACTGTTATGGAAGCATTCTGCATATCTACACATGTACCACACGTATAACCTATATAGAATTGCTTGCCTTCTCAATGGGGGTGGATGGGGAGGAAGAAAAGGAAAGAAATGGGAACTCAAAGTTTTAAAAATGAATGTTAAAAATTGTTTTTACATGCAACTGGGAAATAAGACATACAAGCAATGAGGTATATAAATCTATCTTCCCCTACAAGAAAATAGAGAGGATGGGGATAAGAGAAGAGAAGGCAGATTGGGGGAAGGGGTAATCCAAATGCACCCTGTCTTGGGGTGGGGGGACGGGAGAGATGGGGAGATAATTTGGAACTCAAAATCTTGTGGAAGTGAATGTTGAAAACTAAAAATAAATTTTTATAAAAAAAATATAAAGAAAATGTCATTTGTTTCACTATAATGTTAGGTGATTTATTCTGGCTTGTTCAGAGAAGATTCCGTCAAAATAAGGACAATGAATGCATTACGTTCCTGTGCTCTTTGCCCCTTGCTAGGTTCTAACCCCCACATAGGTAGGAATTATATCTTATTCACCTTTGTATCCCTTTCAATATTTAGCACCATTGCATCAGAAAGTAGTGATATTCAAGGATATAGCTTAGCTTTCAACCAGTAATGGAGACCACTGGACTCTACTCCGAAAACCTAGCTCAGGGACTTGATGCTAGAGAGCAATATCTTAGCAGGCAGTTAGATGGCATAGTGGAGGGAATAACTCAGTTGTAGTCAGGAAAACCTCAAACTCAATTTTGTCTCACATCACTTAACCTTTGCAGCCTCCGTTTCCTCAACTGTAAAATGAGACTAACCAGCACTTACCTTCTAGGGCTGTTGTGAGAATCAAATGAGATAACATATAAAGCAGTTTGCAAAACTTAAGAGAGTTCTACGAATAGTAGCTAGTGATTATCATATCTTGCCTCCAGTTTTCAGTCAGAGGGATAATCAGACTGCAGAAGGAGCATTGGTTGTGGAGTCAGAGGACATGGGTCAAATTCCTTACAGCATGATCTTGGCGGAGTCACTTAATCTCCATGGACCTCAGTTTTCTCATCTGTAGAATAAGGAGAGTTGACCAAAAGGTCTATTGTGCCTCCCAGCTCCAGAGCAATGCTGTTAAGGTTATATTTCATATAGAGAAAAGGAAAAGCAACACGGATGTTATAAAGAAATATCAAAAAGGCTGATGTTCAGAAAGACATCTTCACGACATGGCTCATTGAAAATCAGCTCTCATGACTTCCCTCCATACATGCTACATTTCAGCCAAATTGGGCTTCCTGTGGAGATGCACACAATTGCTAATCTTTAGCATCTGTGTCTTTACCATCGTATCCCTAGCACTCAAAATGCATTCCTTCCTCTCTTGCACTTCTAGAAACCTTAGCTTCCTTCAAGGTTAAGATCAGAGCAGCTCCTATGGTTTACAAATTGTCAGCATCCTAGCCACAGTAAAATCTTATTAATCAGAAACACAGCTGTCCCAAAGTGGGAATTAGAATGGCATGTGTGAGAAACAGAGTAAACCAATCAAGCAGAAAGTCATGAAGATGAACCCAAGATGCGGGGGCATCTAAATATGGTGAAATCACATCAGTACTCAATGACTATCTTCTCTACCTCCTATCCAACATTTCAACTCCTAGTCTAGGACCTCATGCCCCCAGTCAATGAGAGTTCACCAAATCTCTAAGTGCCTCTAGACCAAAGGTATGCTGGATTCAGCTCAAATTCTGGCTCCAAGAGCTGATTCTTAAATTTCCTGCGTGATTATTCCTTGAAAAAGAGTAAATATTACAAATTAGGACTTGATTTCTTGTTCTGCTTATTATCTTGAATTAAGAAGGTAATGAAGAAAATGTTAATAATGCAGATTATTTTTTCCAGAGACCTGATTGTTCATTTTTTTTTAACACACTTCTAACCTCTAACCCAAACCTTGCTATTACATGAGTAGATGCCCTCTCTCTATTGCACTCCCGTTTTCACCTCTTTCTCTGGGAACAGTAATCAAATAATACTAACATTCCTGGGAAGGAAGCATCGATCCATTGTATGACTCCTCTCTCTAACTTTGTGACTCCCTATACTAAAACAACATGTATTGTCTTTCCCTTATTAGATTATAAGCTCCTGGAGGGCTGGTATGCTTTGCTTTTAGTATTTACATACCTAGAACTTAGCATAGTTCCTGGCATATAAAAATGCTTAATAAATGCTTTCTTCATTATTCATACATTGATTATCATCTTCCTCCAACTATTGCAATACTTCTTCATTTGTAAATGTTCTATCCTCCAAAGAAGATGTAAGCTCCTTGAGGACAGTGACTGTCATTTTGTCTTTGCATCTCCAGAAACTAGCACAGTGGCTGGCACATGGTAGGTCTCTAATAAAGGCTTGTTGAATTCATGCTTCATAAATGATTATTGATCAAATGAATGGAGAATGATAAAACATAGCAAATTTATACAAATTAATAAAAATGGATATCACCCAGAATTTTTGTCTTAGTCCTTGTATAAGGACTTGTATAATGTCTTTCCCTCTGGTAACTAAAAAAGAAAAATTTAATTTATTTTAGTAAGCAGAAATTAAACGTGGATCTAGTGTCAGGCACTGTGCTAGACATTGTCAATGAAAAAAAAAACAAAAATGAGTACATCCTCTCTTCAATGAGCATATTCTACTGGTAAGAAACATCATGTACACAGATAAGTGAAGGCAAATTATATGTAAAATCATTACAGGGTAACTGTAGTGGTGGAGAGGTCAGAAGAGCTGATAAGTGAAGGGAATCAGTATGGGGTTCATTATGGGGTTCATTATGAGCAAAGGTAGTAGGAAATTCAAAAGGCAGAAGGGAAGACCGAAAGAGTTCCAAAGGCTGGTGACTGGGGACAACCCAGGCAAAGGCATAGAGGTGAGAGGGAGAGAACAAATTAGGCCAATTTGGCTGGAACATAGAGTCCATGAGGGGTGTCCATGGTGAAATGAGTCTGTAAAGCTAGGGTAGAGTGAGAATGTCATGGAAACAAATATTTAGACTTCTAGCTTTATAAAATGGTCACCTGTGCCCTTTGAATTGGCCATTGCTATGGTAGTCAGAGAGCCTCTAGATGCACAGATCCTAAATGTTTACCATTCCAATCCCTTTTTCATGAAGCTTCCATGAGAGGCAATATGCTACATCAGAAAGAAAACTAACTCTAGAGTCAGAGGGTCTAGGTTCAAATCCTGCCCCAAATTCACAACCCATGTGATGTAGGCTAAAACATTTCATTTTAAGAGGCATCAGTTGCTTTATCTGTAGGCTAAAACATTTCATTTTAAGAGGCATCAGTTTCTTTATCTGTAAAAAGAGAGGGTTAGACAAGATATCCTCTGAGATCCCTTCTAGATCTCTAATCCTTGGATCCAGTGACTCAGAAGATACCTAATTTGTTGATTCATTTTCTATCTCTGTCTTTCCATGACATCTCTGACATGCATTTATCTAAGTTGTTCTCATCTTTAGGGTCTCACACACACACACACACATACACACACACACACACACACACACACACATGCTTGCCTGTAGCCCTTCCTGAGCATAAAAGCAAAACTGAAGGGTTAAGGATGCCTTCTCCTTCCCATCCTCAATCTTTCTGGCCACATAAAGAGCAAAGGGAGTTGTGCAATGAAGAATATAGAGGATACACTTACATCATTGGGGTTATTTCCCTGCTCTTCCACATCATTACCATTCCTGCCACAGCGGTGATTCACAGGTGACGGCTTTTAACATGAGTGCCAGTACAATTCACACCCAGCTCCTACAGAGATCAGTGAAAATGTGCTTCCTTTCAAGAGCTGTAGCTGGCCTAGCCTGTCGTACCTGATGACTTCAAGAGCAGAATAAACCGTACTGTGCTATGAAAATTAGATCACAGCATGGAAGAGATTGTCATTTGGAGGGTCATTACAATCATTTTTGCCTTTTAGATGTAATTCAGTGTGCTCCCATTTTGTGAAAAGATATAGTTACTGAGAAGGTCCCAGGTCATTAAGATCTGGGAAGGGGGATCGTGATGTTGAGATAGAATGGAAGGTCCAGAAGGTAAAGAGACATTGAGTTCTGCCACTAGCTCTATCCCATGGGGTCCCTGGGAGTGATTTTCAAAACCATGTTGTAGAGACCAATGGGCTGAACTAGTGAGGTCACCAAAATAGTCACACAAGGTCACCTTTCCTTTCTCCTCTTTTAGGACCTTGACTCTTACCGAGAAAATTGAGACCATGTGATATGTTTCTTCTCCCATTCTCTTCATCTCCAGATGCTTAACATCATCCTCTGCTCTCTCTCTTTCTTTTCTACCAGTCTCTAAGAAAGAGATGATCATTCTCCAACCCTTCATTGTTGCTGGGTCATTTTCAATCATGTCCAACTCTTTGTGACCCCATTTGGAGTTTTCTTGGCAAAGATACTGGAGTGGTTGGCCATTTCCTTCTCCAACTCATTTTACAGATAAGGAAACTGAGGCAAATAGGGTTAAGTGATATGCCCAAAGTTACACAGCTAGCAAATGTCTGAGGATGAATTTGAATTCAAGTCCTCCCGCCTCTAGACCCAGTGCTCTATCCATTGTACCACCTAGGCGGCCATCAACCCCTTTATGTGCTGTCTCAATCTCATCCTCTCTCATGGTCTACTTCAATCATCTCTGTGTCTATGTGTTTCTGTATCTGTTTCTCTTTCACTTGGTCTTTTTGTCTCTATCTTTCCCTCTCCCTGCCTCTCTCCTGTCCCTCATCTTCTACATCAAGACTCTACCATCCTCCCAAACTATAACTCTATATCCTTCCTCCCTTAGAGAGTCAAACTCCTAAGAAAAATTGCCTCCTCTCATTACCTCCACTTCCTCTCCTCTCAACCACTTCAGCCCTTTGCAGTCTAGCTTCCCACTTCATCATTCAGCTTTCACCACCCTCTCCAATGTTACCAGTGGTCTCTTAATGGGCAAGTCTTGTGGTCTTTTTTCATCGCATAGTTCTTGACTTCTTTACTACATTCAATACTGCTGACCACCCAGATTGCCTCTCTTTGTTATATAAATGCAAATTATGGCTGATGTTATTCTTGATTACTGACTATCAAGAAAACGGGAAGAACTAGAGAAAACATCCCTTCCACATTCCTTCTGGGCCTGTGATGAATCGTACGCAATTCATCTCTGTGCAATCAAGGAGCTTATAAAGAGTGGGGAAATAGGGCATAAATACTTAAAAGTTAAATAATAATGCAGGGTAATGCAGCCCATTACTAATTACTGAATGAACAGTATTTACAATAAGTGCTATGCACTTCTCCCCTCCCTCAAACCCACATACCTAATCCTTGGATTAGGCACTGATAGGTAAATTTTCACCTTATATTGCCTGAGACCAGGCCTCCCCACTACTACCTAGCCATCTCCACATAAGGACACCTCATCCCCACCTTAATCTTTTTCCAGTTCCTTTTTCAATACTGTCTTCCTTGTAGCCTCTTTATCTTGCTTGCATTTATTTACCCAGAAGCACAATGCCTCGTGTCCAGTAAGCAATTAATGAATCTCTCTCTCTCTCTCTCTCTCTCTCTCTCTCTCTCTCTCTCTCTCTCTCTCTCTCTCTCTCTCTCTCTGTCACTTTCTCTGTCTCTCCGTCTCTGTTTCTCTGTCTCATCTCTGTCTCTCTCTGTCTCTGTTTCTATCTCTGTGTGTGTGTCACTTTCCCTGCCCCTCTGTCTCTCTGTCTCTGTCTTCCCACACCCTCTCACATGCAAAGAGAAATATAAAATCATCCCTACCCTCAAGAAGTTTACATTCTCCTTTTACTTCACTCTATATTGTATTTCACTCCCATCACCTGATAGAATTTTGCCAGTAACTTAAAGTCAAACTCAAATCCATTTCTCTAAGAGTCTTTTCTGATCTCCCTTGCCCCCACAGTGGGTATTAGAGGCTGAAGGAGATTGGGGTAGAGCTTTCGTAGAAATCAGCAATTTCTCCTTAATATCTGGGATTTACCCATAGAGAAATTTCACTAGCCCTGTCAAGTTCCACATAAGCCTCTACCCTTATCATTAGTCTGATTCCCTCAATAAACAAGACAGCCACATTTCCCAGCCTAATTATGAGCAGAAAAAGAAACTGTCTACACATCAGTCCTAGAATAAGGTGTCAAGGTGTAAAAGGAGAGGGAAGCTTTTAATTAAACAATGTCAGGGCCCTCTTGATGGAAGCTCAGGTTTAATTCCAAACCACTCTCAGTGAATACAGGAGGTCGAGAGCCCTCCTAGGCTGGCAGTCTTTGGGGTCCAGCAAGGATACATGTTGTACAATTGCTTCTGTCCAGCCAGATTGTTCATTGCCATGCAGCCATTTCCTATTTCTTTAATTAGGGGAAAGAAAAAAAGAACTTTGATGTAAATTCATAGCATGTCAGTTTTAATCTGTGTACAATCCATCACACTTTGGGAATGTGTGTGGCAGTTCTCCTTAATAAAGGATTATGGAGAGCACCTGCTGAGACTAAAACATTTTATCATCTTTGTTAGCACCAGGAGCTCCAGAATTATGTCATGTTTGACTCCAAAAATGATTATTATAAGCCCCAGAATTAGAAACACAACAATGGAGCTGCTGATTTCAATTGCCCGTGAAACTCTCATTTGTGGAATCCAACTTAGTAAGTTTTCACTTTAATAGGAAACTAATAGGGCCACAGTTGTTAGACCAAGGCGACTAATTCTTCCATTTCTGTGTGTGATCAGATAATGACTTTCTCAGATACAAATTAACTAGAAAACCAAAATAGTCTAGAAATACAAAATGGCATCCAAGCGCTATAAAAATATTAATAAATGCCCACGTAGCATCAACTGAAACAAAGCATGTTTGGAAACGTCCGCTGAGAGGTGATAGTCCAGCTGGACTTACCATGCACAATTCTTCTTATACCAACCAAAACCATTCAGGCAGCAGGGGGAGATGAACTTAGGAGAATTTTTCTGAACTTCAGGGTTCTGTCCAAGGCAACTGTCATGCATCTCCCTGCCCATTCCCCAACATGGAAGGAAAGGAGAAGAAGGGAGAGAAGGGGAGAGGGATGAGGATCAAACCAGCAAATTTCAGTTATTACTATTATATCTGTGTGAACTTTGGTAGCCTCACCTTTCTGGATCTCAGTTTTCTCACTCGCCAAATGAGAAGACTGAAATGCATTAAATATCCGGACAAAAATGCCACTTAAAGAACTTTTATAAATGCAACTATGAAAGTTATTTTTACATAAATAAAAGATCTAAAGAAATGGAGAGAGATGCAATGTTCTTGGCTGAGCCATAAATCAAGCAAAAAAAATTTATTAAATACTTATTACGTTCTGTAGTAGGTGCTAGGGATACAAGGGAAAATGGAAGGAAAAAAGGGAAAAAAGAAAGGAAGAGAGAAAGAGGGATGGAGGGGAAGAGGAGGAGAAGGAGAAGGAAAAGAAGAAGAAGAGAAGGAGGAGGAGAAGGGAGGGAGGAAGGAAGGAAAGAAGGAAGGATGGAAGGAAGGAAGGAAGGAAGGAAGGAAGGAAGGAAGGAAGGAAGGAAGGAAGGAAGGAAGGAAGGAAGGAAGAAGGGAAGGAAGGAAGGAAGGAAGGAAGGGAAGGAAGGAAGGAAAGAAGGGTAAGGATAAAGCATTAAGACTATGTACTAGTCACTGTGCTAAATGCTAAGTATAATCAATCATTTTAGTCTCAGTCTTCAAGGAGTCTCTATTGTAATAGGGGAAGACATCACATAAAAAGGTACTAGAATAAGGAGGGGAGACACATGCTGTGTACTCTTTGGGAGGAAATAACCAGCAAATGGAAGAGAGGTCTAGTCTAAGGTAAGATAAGGCTTACCAATAACTCACCATTATGCCTCACCAATATGGCAGGTATAGGAGCATAATCTAAGATTCTTGGGAGGGAGATGAGAACAGGCATCACAGTGAGAAAACAGCCAGAAATTATTAGATTTTTACTAATATATCAAAAAATACCAAAGAACACTTCATAGAATAAGACAAAATCATAACTAAATTCATCAAGATGAGTATTTATTCTGTATATACTTTATTTGTACATATAGGAGTATCCCTTATCTCCCTCCATCAAAAGTAAGCACAGTAAGGGCAGAGAAGGTTTCATTTTTGGATTAGTTTTCATTGTCTGTCGTTGTTCAGTCATTTCTGACTCTTTATGACCTCATTTGGGATTTTCTCGGCAAGGATACTGGATTCGTTTGCCATTTCCTTCTCCAGCTCATTTTATAGATGAGGGTTAAGTGACTTGCCCAGGATCACACAGTGAGTAAGTGTCTGAGGTCAGATTTCAATACAGGAAGATAAGTCTTCCTGAATCCACATGGGGCACTCTATCCATTGTGCCACCTTTACCCAGTATCCATCTCAGTTCCTGGCTCATTGATTGAGGAAAAGGTTAAGAATGTCAAGGAAGATAATGAAAAACAAAAAAGGGAGAGAGGAAGAACTCCAGGTGGCACCAGATCTCAAATTCTACAACCAGTGTCTATTATCCAAACTACCTGATATTGGGTTTAAAATATATATAGCAAAGGGGGTCAGTATAATAAACTTGATAAACAAGATCTTGAAACAAATCTGAAGATACAAACTCATGGGGAAGGGAATTTTCAATCAACGAGAATTGCTGACAGACCTAGACAAGAGTTTAGCACAAATTGGGCTTCAAGTAGCATCCCATGCTTTATATCATAACCAAGTCCAAATGGCAAAGTATAACAAGGCACAACATAAAAAATTAGAGGAGGGTTTCATTTTTCACAATTATGAATAGGGAAAAAATTCATAATGAGATACGGAATAGAATTATTGCCATCTCTTTATGCAAAAACATAAAAACAAAATGGTCACTCATGATTATGTAAAACTTTGAATCATTTGCATAAATGAAAAATAGCTAGAAATATGATGCAGATTCACCAAAATACTTGCTCTTAATAACTGATAAACAATCTGAGAGTCAAAATCTCAGGGGAATTTTGACTCTGCTATATAAGATTAAGAATTCCTTTCCATTAGGCAAGTGGTCAAAGTAGCAACTAAGAGATTTCAAAAGAAGCACAATGAATAACTGCATGAAAAAATGTTAAAATCATTAATGAGAGGAGAAAGTACAAATTAGAACAATTCTGAAGCATTACCTCATATTCCTCAAGCTAACAAAGGTGATAGAAGATGGATATACTCATTATTGCAGGGAAGATGACCATGCTTAGTCACCTGTCTATCCAATCATTCTGGAACACATACACACACACACACACACACACAGACACACACACGCACATACACACACAGCTAGCATTTATATGTTGTTTTACAGCTAGCATTTATATGTTGTTTTATATCTCATTTGATCCACACAACAACCATGTGAAGTAAATGCAATTGTTGTCCCCATTTATTGATGAGGAAATAGACCAGAGTTATATGGCTGGTAAGTGTCTGTGGCAAGATTCAAATTCAGGACTTCCTGCCTCCAACTCCAAAACTCTATGACCATTACTTACATTTTGGAATTACGCAAGGAAAATTACTAAACTGGTCATAACTTCTGATACAAACATGCAACCACTTGAACTATATCCCAAAGAGGTTATTGACAGGAGTAGGTCCATATGTACAAAAATGTTCATAGCAAATATCAGGTGTAGAGAAATGAATTTCGGATTTGAAATCTGCAGGCCTCAGATTAAATACCATTTCTTCTCATAGACTGCCCATTCTGTATGACTTTGCACAAACTAATTAGCCTCTCTGATATTCAGTTTTCTCATCTCTAAAATGAGGAAGTTGGACAAGATGACTGTTCATGTCCCTTCTTGTTCTAACTCTATGGTCCTATTTGTGAAAGCGAAAGACTGAAATAAAAATACAGGCATAAAATTGGGGACACAAATGGAAACAATTCCCTTGAGGATGGGGAATAGTCTAAAGTGAGCAGTGTGGACACACAGGGAACTCACTGACCAACTTCTATTTTTAAAAGATATGTAAAAAAGATATAAGGACCAAGTCAACAGAAGATAGAGTCCTATAAAAAAAATATTAGGAATTCTACAGCTCAGAAGTTAGAGAGTGAAGTTAAGGATACCAAAAGATGTTTTTACCTCAATATCAGAAAAAAAAAGAGAGAATGGAAAAGATCTTTCCTTGAGGAGGGTGGAACTCTGTTAACTGCAACAGAAAGGAGGATGAACTGCTCAATTATTATTTTGTTTCTTTGTTCTCTACAAAAGAGAATAATCCTTCTATCGGGAGGGCAGAACAACAACGCTGAACAGGAAGCAAGTGAAAAGACAGTAAAAGAATCCTTGGTTGCCATTGATGAGTTCAAGTCACCTGATTTAAATGAATGACATCCTTGGTTAGTGAAAAAAACTGACAGATGTGATTGTTGGGTCCTTGTCCATCATACATGAAAGATCGTGGGAAATGGGAGAGGTACAAGTTTGGAGAAAGGCCAAATGTGGATCTATTTCATGAAAGAGGTGATTGGAAAAGATCTGAAGAGGAAAAACTTTCTAAAAAGCTAGTGTGGCTTCATCCAAGTTATATCACACTACGTCATTTCTTTATTTTGATAAGATTACTAAATTGATAGATGAGGAAAAGGCCATGAATCTACATAGATAACCTAAAATTTAGCCATACTTTTGATACTTTTGTTGAGTCATTTCATTCATGTGCAGCTCTTCATAATCCCATTTGGGGTATTCTTGGCAAAGATATTGCAGTGGCTAGCTGATTCCTTCTCCAGCTCATTTTATAGATGAAGAAACTGAAGCAAGCAGGGTTAAGGGACTTATGCAGGATCATGCAACCAGTATCTGAGATTGGATTTGAACTCAGGTCTTCCTGACTCTAGGTCCAGTGCTCTACCTAGTACACAGAGTATCTCACAATATTCTGGTGGAGAAGATGGAGACAAAATGGATATGATGATAATACAATTGGATGGATTTGGAATTAGCTAAGTGGCTAGACTCAAAGAGTAGTTGTTAATGGCTCAGAATCATCATAGTAGGAAGTCTCTAGTGGAGTGCCCCTGAGGAATCTGTGCTTGGCTTCATGCTATTTAACATTCGTATAAATAACTTAGATAATGGCATAGATAATATGCTCATCAAATTTGCAGATGACACAAAACTGAAAAGAATAGTGGAGGAGAGAAGCAGAATGTGAAAGGCTCTTGCCAAACTTGACCACTGGATTGAATCAAATAAGATGAAATTCAGTAGGGATAAATGTAAGGTTTCACATGAGTCTCAAAAAAAAAAAAAAAAGACAGCTTCACAATATCAGATGGCAAAGCATGGAGAGATAGAAGGCTTTCTGAAGAAAATCTGGAGATTTTAATGGACTGGTCAATAACAGTCAATAGTATAAGGGGCGGGGCAAGACAGTGCAATCATGGGTTACATTAGAAGGGACATAGCTTCCAGGAACAGGGAGGCAATCGTCCCACTGTATGTTGCCCTGGTCAGACCACATTTGGAGTATGGTCTTCAATTCTGGGCACCACTGTTTAAGGATCTTGGTAATATGAACAGTGTCCAGTGGAGGGCAAGGTAGAAGACAACCTTAATTTGACAACCTATGAGGATCAGTTGAACAAATTGCCTGTAGTTAGTCTAGAGAAAAGAAGGCTCAGGAGCAGCATGATAGCAAGTGTTTGGAGGGTTGTCATGTGGACATGTTGTCTCTAAGAGTGGAACCATGAGCCGTGGCTAGAATTTACAAAGAGGCAAATTTAAGTTGGACGTCTGGAAAAGTTTCATACCAATAACCAAAAGGGAAATTCCTTACCTCAAGAGCTAATAGGCTCCCCCTCCTCAGGAAGCTTCAAGGAGAGGCTACCTGCCCATTTACTGAGCATAATGTAGTGGGAGTTAAACTAGATGGCCACTGAAGATCCTTCCAAATTGTAAATGGTGTGATGTTGCGATGTCACAGGCCACTGAATTATTTTATAATTGTTTCATGCATGGCTTGTCCAAAACTGTAAGTTCATTAAACATAGGATCACATGGTCAAGGTTTGTGCCTCAAATCCATGTGACAATTGTGATCACAAAGTAGGTATTTCACCAATACTTACTGACTTGATTCCACTTCGGTCTGGCAGCTTTTGAAGCTGGGCTATTTCTATTTCAGGGATAATTTGGACAGGAAGGGAATAATATTCACTTGTGTGTCACTAAGAACTGCAGCACAGAATGTGCCCTGGACATCAGAGCTGTAATAAGCAATTTTGGCACCCAGGGCAGGGAGCACTTAACATGTCCTCAAATTGACTTTGCAATTCATGATGTGGAAATAATATAAAAAGTAATTAAGACAAACTCAGCTGAATAGAAGCAGGAATTGCTATAGTAACTCACAAGTGGGTGCAATTAAACATGTTCTACAATCTGGTAGCTTCCTATTTTAACTGATTTTTCTCACTAACTAGGTGCTAAGCTCCTCATTAGTAACCAGGAGTTTCTTTGCAGATTAAAGAACTACATGTTTTTGGCTTTTGAGACCTCTAATTTTCAGAACTCTGTACAAAGCCCCAGTCACCTTGCCTTAGTTGCAAACAGCTCTCTTGGACCTGAAGTCAAAATACTTGGGTTTGAATCCCAAATGAGATATTTACTAAGATGCTTAACCAGGCACAAGTCATTGAATTTCCCTTTCTAAGGCTGTTTAATCATTCATTGGAAAGCAGTTTACATACCTTTCAAGGGCTACAAAAGTGTGTTACTATTATTGAGTCATGTTAGGCCTTTGTCTTCTGACTCCTCTCCCCATTGAGATGTTGTGGGGACAAGTGAGAAGGTAGACTGAACAGTGTGATTCCCTTAGAAGTATGGAACTGTGATTTTGGAAGTATGGAGAGTTCCTGATGTGGGGGCACTCTCTAGTATTGATCAGTCCCTGGGATGCTCCAAGCACTACCATTTTACCTTCTGATGCATCCTCAGGCCTTCTAGGTCTTATTAAATGCCCCACTGTTGACCCTTGGGACTTCTGGGACTTTCCATCTTCCCTATAGTTGAATTCTCTTTCCTGTATTATCTCCCTCAATTAGAAAGTAAGCTACTTGAAAGCAAGGGGAGTATATCACTTTTTCTATTCGTGTCACCAGTGCTTCACAAATGCTTTTTCATTCATTCATTCACCAATTCAGATCAGTATGATGTAAGAAAAAAACAAAAACATTGGAGCCAGCAGGCATAGAATCAAATCCAAGCTCTATCGCTTCTACCTGTGTAAACTTGAGATGGTGACTCAACCTCTGTGGGCCTCATTTCCATCATCAGTTTAAAAAAAGTGAACTAAAGGACCTCCAGGTCCTTTCCAGATTCAAACCTATAACTCTATCATGGAAGGTAACTAAATTGTCTATTGCTCAGATAACTAGCTTCTCCCAGAATCTGAGAGATGGAAGAGACCTCAGTAGCCTCCCAGCTCAACCTATATCCAAAAATGATCCCCCTATCTCATGCCCAACAATTGGTCATCCAGTTTCTGCTTAGAGACCATTAAGGAGGAGAAGGAGGTCCATCCTCCCTCTCAAAGCAGCCCATCCCATGCAGGTCCATGTAGGGAGAATTTGAATCAACTATCCTATTACAAAATTTGAGAATGCTTTGAAGGATCCATAATTTTGTCAATGTGGAGAATTAAATCCAAGGGAGATGACTTAGGCAGATAGAGTTTATGGAGCTGGTCTATAGGAAATCAGTTAGTAAATGCCTGAGGTGAAATTAGAGCTAAGGTGCTTCTTTTGATAAGTATTTATTAAACACCTACCATGTGCTAATCACTGGGATGAGCGCTGTACCCAGATTATGCTTTTATGTTGCATGATAATGCTATATACATAGATATAGATATATCTCATATGATATATGCATATATCATATGTGATACATATCATATATAATGTATGTAACTCTTTCCTCTGCAAAGTCCTAAAGTAGTCCTATTCTACTATGGACTTGGTTACTGTAAACAATTATAATCTATTCTTCTATTCCACTAGTTCTGTGATTTATTCACTTGGTAACTAAGATTCAACTATTGAAAATGTATCAGATTTCTTTAGAAGAAATCATCAAATAAGAGTTCTGTTTTCAGCATCTGTAACACCTGTACATTGTGACATGTAGTCTTGCCCATCTGTGTACCTACGTCCTCTCAGGAATATTCTTTCGATCTTATAGAATCCATGTTTGCCAAATACTCAGGATATATGACTTCTTCCACCCCGGGCTAAATAGTCTACATCATATAATAGCCATCTGTAAGAGATGGAGAGCAAACTGTCCCAAACACAGATGCAGCTCATTGTGAACAACCTGTCAGATCATTTCCATTCAGAGAAGATTATGATGCTGTCTCTATTTCATTACATGGAAAATGTCAAGATTCTAGGTTCCAGTAACACTCTCATGGCTGGCAAGTAAATTGTGCAAGTGCTTTCATATGCAGGTTTCAGAATGAAAGAGTTTCAAGAAGGAATGATTTTTTTTTCTCTTGAATAAATGTCATTATTTTGAAGATTACAGCTGTTGCAGGAAGGAAAGAACACAGAAAAATTTCAGCCTATCACTGATGGTCCATTATTATGTGAAATTATAGGATCACAGACCTAGAGTTGGAAGGGACCTCAAGGGCCATCTGGCCCACCCCCTTATTATACAAGGGAGTAAATTGATATCCACAGGGGCTAACTGATTTGCCCAAGGATTCTCAGGTACTATGTCAAGAGAAGTGACAAGCTCCCAAAGTCTACTGTGAAAAGGAGTCAAAAGCATCATGGATTTGGAGCTGGAAGTTACCTTGGAGGTCAGTTGGTCCAAATTCCTAACTTTACAGATGAGTAAACTGAAGGCACAGAAAGGTTAAATGATTTGCCTAATGTCAGCCAGGTAACAGATGGAGGAACAGGAATTTGAGCCATGTTAACAAACCTTTCTACCACCCACAGCCATTCAGTTGTTATGGGATCATGACTGTTACTAAATTGACTTCAAAAAGCAATTTTCACAAATTCCACTTTAAATTTCACTGTATGTACTTTAGAATCATACCAAGATCAAACTAGAAATCTGATGGGCAGATTTGGGCTCAATGTAAAGAAGAGAATATCATCCAGTGCTAAAAGGGACATTTTGCAAATGATGGAAGTGAAGCCCAGAAAGGGTTATTGACTCAGATATTAAGTAGAAGAGATGGGATTTGAAATCAGGTTCTCTGAACAACATTTTTTCCCACTACAACTTCCTAATAAGTTACAAGCTATCCAAGTTAAGATAGGATCACTTTAGGAGGTAACACCAGAAACAATAAGCATTTGTATAGGACTTCAAAGCTTGCAAAGAATTTTACACATCTTTTTGAATCCTTACAATTACCCTATAATGTAGGTACTGCTGTTATGATTATTTTACAGATGAAGAAAGTGAGGCAGACAAAGACTAAGTGATTTGTTCTGGACCACACATTTTAAGTGTCTGAAGTAGGATTTGAACTCAGGTCCTCTTGACTCCAGGACTAGAGTTCTGTCCTCTGTGCCTGTTCATCTAACTGCCAAGATGGCAATCTCTTCCTCGGGAAAGATCTTTCGCAAAGGCTCAGTGATCACTTCTTGGGATTTATAGAATGGATTCTTATTTTGCTGTAAGCTGAGCTCTTGGGTCAATTTCTTCTCTGAGTGGCTGAGTAGGACAAATTGTCCTTCATCGGGTGAGGAAGCACATCCAGGTCATCTACTTATATCTTGGCAATTTCCTAAATATTTAAGTGAAAGTTACAAACACTTGAGGCCCCAAATTCTCCTTTCACATAATTTGTATCTCCAAAGATAATAGATCAAAAATGATGTTATGGCCATTTTCCTATTCCCCTCCCCCAGGCTGAAATCATTCTCTATTTACTTAGAATATATTTTTTCTTTATATATATATATATTTCCCCTTCATCTGTATGTGAGTTCTTTAAGGGTTAAGGGTATATTGTTTATATATTTGTATAACCAGTATCAACTCTCATTCTGTTAGGAAGACACCATTAATCAACATGAAATCTATCTGTCCAACCTAACAAAAGCCACAACCTTTATTTAGTGGATTTACAACCTAGCTCAGGCTTTATTTTAGGGGCAGTCTGGCCCCAAACTCCATTTCAGAACTGCTTGAAGATGAGAACAGCTGGTAAACTTCCATTGATACTTTGCAATATTTGAACATCTGATTTGATGAACCAAGCAACATTTCAAGAGATTCTGAATATGTGTAAGTAGTAATGTCACTAGCTCAGAAAGAATTCACTTTTAATTGCTCTGCTTTGTTGCAAAGATGCAGTGAGAAGATTTAAAATGTCTTTTAGTTGCCCAATCCTTTATGTTTTCATCAGGGATCCCTACCTTCAGCTGCCTTAATAGTGGTCCAGGATAAGGAAAGGATTACTCATTGCCCTGGTCAGATGGTACCTTAGAGTATGGTGTTCAATTCTGAGTGCTATAATTAGGAAGGGTGTTGATAAGGCAGGGAGTTCCCAAAGGGGTTAACCAGGGTGAAGATGGGTGTCAAGATCATGTAATGGAGATTGCTTTATAGGAGTATGCATGTTTAGCCCAGAGAAAAAAAGACATTAAAGAAATATCATAGAGTAGCTGTCTTTAAGTATTTAAAGGATTGTTGCTTGAAAGAGTGGTTAGTACCACTCTTCTTGGCTCCAGGGGCAGAACTGGAAGAAATTGGGTATTAGTTGCAAAGAAGTAGGCTTGATGTCAGGAAATATCCTAGCTTTCCCAAAGTGGAAAGGGTTTCTTTCAGAGGCGATTGGGTTGCCCTCATTGGAAACCTTCAAGTAAAGAGTGGGTGGCCATTCCTCAAGGACATTTTAGAAGGCAATCTTGCTCCTCTCAGCTCTTTTTCACCTCTGAGATTTAGTGATTCCAAAATCCCACCAACAGTGCCCTTTACACAACACAAGGTACTCTATTAAATCTGAGATTGAGAACTGAAAGAACTTCAGATGCCACCTAGTCCAATCCCTTCATTTCACATATGAGGAAACTGAGGCTCCTGGTTATTAAGTAACTTAATCAGGTCACACCACTAGTGCACTGGCAAAATTTGAACCTGACTCCAGCATCAATAGTCTTCCCACTCTAGCGACTAGATAAACAGAACCTTTCATATTTTCTTCACCCTAATTTTTTCTCCTGGAACTTTTTTTAGATCCAGGGGGTTCCATTAGGGATTGGGGGAGCCCATCCAAAAAATCAACAAAGTAATGGTTCTAAAAGACACATGCCTTATATTTCAAGGAGGTCAAAGACAAAGAAATGTCAAATATCCATCAAATATTTATAGTGGCTCATTTTGTGGTAGCAAAAAAAAAATTGGAAATAATGTAATTGACCATTGACTGAAGAATGGCATTACTGTACCATAAGAAATGATAAATATGTAGAATTCAGATATATATATATGTAAAATAAGCAGAACCAGGATGATATAATGGAAATATGACAATTTGATGGAGAAAATAACAAACAAAAATCTAGCCTATGTAATTATAATGACCAAGTATGATCCTGAAGGAAAGCTGGCAAAATGCACCTCCCACCATTCTTTGAAGAAATAGAGGGCTATGAGTATGGAACTTTACATACATGTCAGATTTGATTAATGTATCCATTTTGCTAAAGTGTTTTTTTATTTTTTCTAGTGATGACTCAATGGGTAAAGACAAAATAGAGAAATATCCAGAAATAAAGGTGAAATTAAATATATAATATATATTTTTATATATTTGTCAATATATAAATATACAATAAAAATAAGTAAATACAATAAAAAGTAAAATTAAATTAAATCTAAAAAATGTTTTCTAAGCTTTAAGAGCAAATGGACGTTTTGCCAGTTCTTTCTGGCTGCTGATTAAGTTATGACTTCTGTGACCATTGAAGGGCAGACTAGAGAAGCTGATGTCATTTTCCTTCTCGACCATATTGTAACAGCCCCAGGGAGACATTAGCTTGACATCAACAAAAAATGAAATAAAATAAAATAAAGCCTAGCACGCATACCAGAAGGTAGTAAGTCATCCTTTGAAGCTTGTAGGGAGAATTATACTCTCCTAGGTCTGTGCAAGGGCCAAACTCTCCTCTGTCCAAACCCGGTCCCTCTTCTATTTATCACAGTTGTGGCCTAAGCTGCTTCTGCCAAGGCCTGAGCCTGATTCTCTATGGAAAATTGCAGAGAAATACTGTAAATAGCTTGTTTGGGGCAGACTTGCTGACCATCCTACTTACTCCATGATATCTGCTTAGTAATAAAAATCAGTTCACTTTTTTTTACCCAGTCCTGTTCAATTCATTCTCATTTAAATCTATTTGCTTGTCTCCTCCACACCTTTGTAGGGATTCTGTTATTGTACATGTATGGGGTTTGAGAGTATGCTTTAAGTATCATGTGATGGTGCAAAATCTGGTACATTGGCACTTAGGAGAGGTTCTGATATTTTTTCTTAAGCACAGACTACTATAAATTTGCCAAGTCTAATATCCAAACACTGAACATTCATTTCTATTCTCTATTAGCTATATAACACTCAAATATGTTTAAATACTTCAATTTTTATAACCCTGATTCCTATTGCAATCCATTGCACCATGCTGATGTAGAAGGAGCATTGGATTTAGGGACAGAGAACCTGGATTCGAATCCTACTTGTCACTTTCTACCTATGTATCCTTGAGCATGTCCTTTAAAAATTTTGGGCTTCCCTTTCCTCATTCAAAACAAAATGGTGGTTCAACTGGATGGTCTCTAAGGCCCATGTTGTTGATCTTTTCACATCTACTGAATTTGTGGATATTGTAAAAGAGAATATATGTAATCTGTTATAGTTTTTCTAATATTACACACAAAAGTGACAACCAACAAATCCAGGGTCATGGATAGAGAGTTGGACTGGGAATCATGAAACCCCACTCACTTCTAACATTTACTAGCTGTGTGATATTGGGTAAATTATTAAATTCCTCTGACCCTTGGTTTCCTCACCTGTACAGTGGGTAATACCTCCCTCACAGAGGTTTGGCAAATAAAATATAGGGTGTCACAAAAGTCTTTGAGCAGTTTTGAGCCAAAAGTCTTCAAGAAGTAACTCCTCGAAGTCTTTTGGGACACTCTACATTACGTATAATGGTCTTTGCAAATTTTAAAAGTGCTACATCAATGTCAACTATTATTGTGTCTCTGGATAGCCTAGAAGCCTATATAAACAATTCGATTAATATAAAGCATAGTGATAATGGAAGCCATGTGTCAGATCAGTTCCAAAATCAGACAGCGAGACTAAGCTGGGTGATGAAGGATCTGGAAACGAGAGACCAGGGACAAAAGTTAATCTCTTTGTTTCTATTTCTGAATCACTAATTACATTTAACTAATTAATAATTCAGTGTTCTGAATTATTTGGGCAACTCCTCGTTAATGTAATCAAAGCTGATAATTAAGGTGAGCATCAGGGATCTTCTCCAAAGAGACAGAGAGCCCAGATGAGCAGAATAAAAAAGGCATCACTGTATATTCTCTCTATGTAAATAGGCTATGAATATTGATAGGAGCACGTGGTGTACAGAAGTTTGGGAACACCAAGTTCTGTCTTTGTTCAGATCCAAAAATCAATGGGAAGACGGAAGCCCCACATGCTCTTGCTACCATTCATCAATTATTCACGAGTCTCTGTTTACAAGGTTGCTTTGTAATTTGCTTTGTAACTTACTCTGTAAGTTTCCTTTTACATGGCTACTGGACAGGATGTGGGAGTATTTGCACAGTACTTTGTGGGTTGTCATTTTTTTGATGATGTACCTGCCATCTTAGACTTTGGAGTTGTCTCCAATGCGTTTTCAGTGCTATAGGAACAGTTGAACCAAGAATAATGGTGAACCTCAGCTGACTTGTCTAGCCTATTGTCTTCCAGTATGTCTTCATGCCTTATGCCTCTCTGTCTGTCCTCTCAAGGTTGCGCTCAGCTATCATACCAGTCAGACTTCTGAGCACAAAGCAACCATCTGTTGCCTCTAGAATAAAATATGGCATGTTCCAAAAGTCTTGTTACAATTTTAAACTATTAAAATATTAAGATTTTAAGGACACCCAGTATAAAATCAGGTTGGCTATACAAGTCCTGCCTAACTTTCTGGTTTTATGGAAACTTTGAAAGCAATGAGGTGGTGCACCAAATAGAGAGCTAGGCTTGGAGTCAGGAAAACCTTAGATCTACTTAGTTCTACCCTGACCTCAAACATTTAAGAACTATCTGACCCTGGGTAAGTCACTTAATCTGTTTGCTTCAGTTTCCTCAATTGTAATATATATCTCCCAAGGTTATTGTGAGAAGCAAATGAAATAATATTACTAAATTTCTTAACCTGGTACCTCACACATAGTAGGTACTTAATAAATGCTATATTTGGGTTTGTTTGGTTTTTTTAAGAACAGCAATAGAATTGGCCCTAAATGCAGTCATCTGGATAACACATTTCAACTAGTTAACATCAGGAAGTATACTTTTAATTATCTACTAGAACTTACATTCCATCGTGTAACAGTGGCCTTTTTCTTGCTTAACTCCATGTATGACCCCTACAGCCTCCTTTGTAGTTCAAGGATCTTCTAGCTTTTGATTTTCTGACTGGGGAAATCAGATTCAGTGATGAGTCAAGCTCCACCCCCATGGGATTAGACCCACCAGTTATTTATTATATAATATTTTTGAGGGATTTTCTTCCCATATAAAAGAAATATTTGTATTAAGTTGTTTGAATGTTGAATTAAAATATCATTGACCTCTTAGAAAAGTTCAACCCATTTTCCCCCATGTAAATTTTATAAGAAGTCATATTGTGAAGGTTTCCCCTTCAATCCACCCCAAACTCTCCTTCTCTTCTCCAGTTAATAGGAGTGTCTCCTAAGGTATTTCTCAGGATAATTATTAGCACTTACACTGGACAGGTTGCTCATTGTATGATAACAGCAACCTCCGAAGACTGTAAATGTATCTTACTCTCAACCTTATTATGAGAAACTGACCCTTATCACTCATCCATCCAGAAAAGACTATGAAGGGCGTTGGATATATGTTACATCCAGGCAACCCAAAAGACCAATCATGAATTCAGAAAGACAGCGGCCTAAATAGCCCCATATATAAAGCGAAATTAACAAGTTAACACCCTCCAAATTTTCAAGGCCAGATAGAAGACAAGATTCATTGCTGATGTAAAGGATTTTTGTCTATATAAGCAAGAACAACCTGGCCTCAAATTAAACTCTGCCAGAGATTTAGCTGCCTAAGATTCTCTCTGCTAAGGATGCAGTTTTAGGGAAGAGCAGTAAGGCTACCTTCTCTTCATAGGTATGGGTGCTGACCATCCACCTAATCACTGGACTTCCAACCTTTTTGAGGCAATAATTTAAACATTTAAACACTTGGCTCAGGATTGAAATGTATTTTTAGAATTGTATAACTAGTCTAGATCCAAGTTAATCCTAACTCCAGACAGGTAAGCAAGTACCTACTCGTACATGCGACCATCTATCTTATCTAAAAGAGTCTCCAGTGATGGAGAACCTATGACCATTTTTCATCCACCTTCTTTTATTTTTATCATGTATTGTATACATCCATCTGTGAATATCCATCACCAGCTTTATCAGATAAGTAAGCAAGAGAAAAGAAGGAACGAGTTGGCTAGGTAGTATAAGAGATAGACCACTGGATAAGTAGTGAGGAAGACTCAGTTTCAAATCCTGCCTCAAATACTTGCTTTGTGACCCTGGGTAAGCTGCTTGACCTCTCAAACTCAGTTGCTTCATCTGTAAAATTGGACTAATTACAGCAACTACTTCCCAGGGTTGTTGAGGGTTAAATGAAATAATAATTGTTAAGTGTATAGCACAGTAATAGTAGCAGTACTACTGCTACTACTACTACTGAGTTGTTATGAGAATCAAATGAGATAGCATTTGTAAAGAGTTTTGTGAACCCGAAAACACTTTATAAATACTAGCTATTATTAATTCAGGGTATTCAGTAAGCTTTAGTAGCTTAAAATTGTGCAAAGAGTTTTGAGACACCATGTGTTATATCTAAAGACATAATCCCTGCCCAGCAAGCCCTTACCGTGCACACAAAGGACTCCAGAAATCTTAAACCCAAGTCCTGTCCCCCTACCTTTGCCCTTCCCCACTAGTTCCTCCGAAGAGTACTGAGGGTTCTCAGTGCAGACACCCATCATGCTAATTCATAAGCCACATCTGGCCTGTTAAGATTGTAGTGACCCCAGTTCTTAAGTCCTCACCCCATTCATTCACGGAAAGCATGTCTTTAAATGATTTTTTAATCCCATAAAACGTGAAAGTAGAGAGATTGTTGACCTTTGTAACAACTGGGTTTTCATCTAGATGGTGAATGTCTGTATCTTTGTAATTTATTTTTAATCGCAGTTAAATAATAATGGCATAGAATAAATGATGAACAATTGACCGTTTCTAACCCTGAATGAATCAAAATTTAAGGCTCCTTGATAGTATCACTTAGGACTTTATAACATGTAAATCTTGAGGGGTGGGTCACAATTTGGATTTAATAAACTTTCTGTATCTCAAATGTGCTATTTGAATATCCCAAACTCTAATTTGATAAACATTTTATAGCATTTTTTCATAACAGAAAAGAACAAGTAATGTGGTCATTAGCAATCAGAATGAGGTTCCTGAGTTGGCTCTAAATTCCAGGTCAAACTATTGTCAATAAAAAGAATATTTATTAGGAATGGAATCCATTGAGTAGAGAATGACTAAGGAAATTTCTGGCATATCAATATAATATCATCACACTATAAGAAACAATGGATAGGACAAATTCAGAGAAATATTGTATAAAGGAAGGGTTTTATGACCATTTGTAAATAGAACCATGGGAACCATAGCCACCATTTACACAGAAATGTAAATGAAAATAATGTTCAAATGTAAATGAACTGATTAAAAGTGATGTTCAATCTTGGTGCCAGAGAAGAAATAATGAAACACATCTCCCTCCTCTAGGTATAGAGGTATGTAACTATGGTATAGAATCTTGCATATATTGTCAATGTGGTGGATTGGTTTGAGATTATTTTCAATGTTACAAGAAAAGGTATAAAGTATTTTAAACTTCCCATCATCCCATCAACTGGTGGCCGTGTCTTATTGTGTACCAGAAAGAGACTAGACAGAAATTCACCGCCTAAATAAAGGTATGGCATTTAAGCTACACTGTATCAGAAAGGAACATTTTAAAGACTCCAGCAAAAGACCTTCTAGAGGTTGTGAGTTTCTTTTTGCGTTTTAAGTTGGAGCCTGTAATATGGACATTTATTTTGCATGACTTCACATGTTAATTAATATTCCAATGCTTATTCTTCTTGAGGGATGGGGGGAAGGGAGATAACTGAGAACTCAAAATTTTTAAAAATGAATATTAAAAAATTTAAGTAATTGGGTGTCCCCTGTACTCTGTATGTACTAGGGGGAAAGTGTATCGCAGACTTTGGATGGAATCTTTGTGCCAACTACCAACCACTCTGCTATAGTAAAATTCCATTTTCTGAAAGCTAAGTAAGTATGGCTGGTGAAATAATATCAGCTAATGATATGGGAGAGAACATGATGGAATGGGGGCTCTCACCAATTGCATTTGAAACACACTCCCAACCTTTCAGACTACCCCTTGGGCTCTGGGGGGCTGCAGTAACCATGCTCTGGAGGTAGGATAGGAGCTTTAGAATCTACCCTACAAGAATATTTAAGACCTGCATCTTATACTCTTATTCCCCATGGGATCGTACTTCTAGAGATAGAAAGAACTACAAAGGTCATTAGTTCAACCTTTCATTTTAAAGACAAGGCAACTGAAGCCCAGAGAGGTTAAATAACTTGCCCAGCATCATACCAATAGTGACCATCGAAAGTGACATTTGAACTCAAGTTGTCTGACTCCCAAACCAGTGTTCTTTCCACTGATTATTTTGCCATTTATTAAACAATAAATTGAAAAGAAATGTCAATATACAGGAAAATGTCAACGTACACATATTTCCTTGAAAAATCAGTTTTCCTCTTATATTGACAAAAGTTGAAAGGTGTTTTTTTTAGCTGTTGTGTAAAATGAGCCAAAATTGTGTTTGACTCAACTGGTCAATTACCGTATGATGAATCTGAAAAGAACTTGATAACATTTGCATGTTTTACACTTTCTGGAAAAGAAGTTTCCTGCAGAAGAAACCCTCATCGATGTTTACATTGACATTTTTGTGGCTTCTGGGGACATTTGCATTGCTAATGTGCCTGATTTTGCTTTGCCAATCAATGGCTTTTCCATTATTCAGTCATCCAACAAACATTTGTTGAATATCTGTGATTTTCAAGACACTATTTTAGATGCTTTAGGAAAGAAGACACATTAGAAATATATTGAAAGAGAAAGGCTGACATGAAAGAGAAAGTGCACTGACTCAGGAATCCAAGACAAACATTTTAAACTTAGCTCTGTCATTACTTGCATGATCCTATATGTTATTTATCTTCTCTAATTCTATTCCATCATCAACAATAAATGAATGAATAAATGAATGAAAAAACACTTATTACATGCAAAGTACTTGACATACAAATATAGAAGAACAAAGCAGCCCCTGCTCTCAAGGAACTCACATTCTATTTGAGGAGATGACACAGAAAAATTTTCTGCTATAATTCAGATGGAGAGATTCCATCATCCTTAGGCTACAGCAGTGAAACTGATGGTAATGCCTGTTCTTTAATGCCATTTTACTGTTGGTCACACCATTTGACAGGGCCAAGGATTTGGGTGAGGAGAAAGACTCACGTTTACAAAGTGCTCTAAGGTTTATGAAACACATTACTTACATTACCTTGTTTGTTACTCTCAGTAAGTTTGTGAATAGGTGCAATTTCATTCTCATTTTGCACATGAGGAAATTGCACATGAATATAGTCCCAATAGTGGCCAAAAGCTAGGCCAGCCCTAGCTTAACAGAAAGAGCAAAAAGGGATATTCTGGGCCAGGTGCAGCAGGGCATATGACACCAGAAAGAAAAGAAAAACATAAGCAAAATTTAGTCTGAGTGTTCTCTGAGGATCAGTTGCAGAAAGCTAATATAGGAGTAATCCCTTAAGCCCAGTAGTGGAGGGGATAACGACTCTGGGCAGTTCCTACAGCAGGTAAAAGTCTTTGTAGTCTGTAACAGGAGGGACACCCCTCCATATAGAGTCTAGCATCAGAGCAACCCCAGAGTCTAACGATGGAGTAACTTCTTCTGGACCATTATACACAGTGTGAAGTAGACCCACTCACACCATTCATTTGTAGAGCTTGACACAAGGGCAGTTCCCCAGAAAAGCAAACCCAAGAAAAAATTTAAAATTCCATAAACAAATAGCTTGGTTTGGCAGATGCCCAGGAGGCACACCCCAAAAAGGATAACAACACCACAAGTCCAGATAATGCCTCCAAGGAAAAAGAAGTCCTAATCATAGGAACTGTAGGAGTACCTGGAGGAAAGAAAATAAGAGATATGGAATGGAGAGTCTACAGCGGAAAGAAAGACAAGGAAAACTGATAATTTAGAACAAGTGGTGGAAAATATTGCTCAAGAAATGAATGGCCTGAAAATTAGAACAGGAAAATTAGAATATAGGAAACAACTCAAGAATACAATAAGAAATATCTAAACAAAATCAAAAAAGATTTGGGGGGGGAAAAGAAAGTTTAAGAAATAAATTTTTTAAATTGACCTGGAAGACAGGTCAAAGAGAGATCGTTTTAAAATCATCAGACAATCTGAAATCTATGACACAAAAACATCTGGATAGTATATTTCAGCTAATTATAAATGAAAATGCCCAGAACTTCTAGAAGTAAAGGATAAAAATAAAAATGTGGGGCAGAAGGAGAATCCACTAGTCACTTCCAGAAAGGAACTCCAAATGAAAACTCCCAGAGCATCATAGCCAAAATCCAAGGCTTCCAAAACAAAGAAATATACTACAAGCAGCCAGAAAATGAGTTTAAATACCAAGAAATAACCATAAGGATTATGCAAGGCTTAGTAACACCACTATAAAGAAGAGGAAAGCTTGGAATATGCGATAAAGGTTTATAACCAAGGATAAACTATTCTGCAATAATAAGTATAATTCTACAGGAAATAAAATGGACTTTTACAGGATTTCCAAGCATTCCTAATGAGATCAAAAGTGAGTAGACAATGGAAATGGAAATGCAGGCACCAAGAGAAACATAGAAAAGTATACATATTTAAAGGGAATGTATAAGATGAATTGTTTACATGTTAATGATAGATAAGAAATAAATATCTTCTCAGAACTGTAATATTTTTAATGGTCATACAGAAAGGTTAAAATAATACTGGGTCTATGAATAATTTTGTTGTGTTCTCAATAGTCTAAGGAGAGGACAAAAATGGGAGGGACAGGGAAATATGCTAAGAAAAAAAGCAGGAGTAAGGTGAAAGAATCACTGTTGTGTAATACAGTTCTGTAAGATGAAAGGTATATAGCTATTGAAAAAGCAGTAGGGAGAATGGGTATCCTCACAATCAGTATCCAAACTTAATATTTATGCACCTAAAAATATAGCATCTAAATATTAAAGGAAAAATTAATCAAATTGGAAAAAGAATAGAAAGCAAATATTTAATGGTGAAGATCTTTAATATATCCCTTTAAGATCCAGACAAATCTAACCAGAATCATAACCTATATTTTTAAAATTAAGGGCCTGAATAGAATCTGAAAAAAAGTTAAGATGATAGCTCTCTGGCAACTACTGGATGGGAATAAAAAGGACTTTAATGTATTTCTAAGATGTACATTTACAAAAAATTGATCATGTACTGGGATATAAAGACCTCACCCCCCCAAAATTTAGAAAAGCAGAAATACAAAATGCATTATTTATTTATCAAAATGCAATATAATTTATATGCAATAATGACTCAAAGAAAACCTATTAATAAGGAACTAAAAAGTGATTATAGACTAACATTATTTTAAAGAATTAATAAGTAAAAGAACAACTTATCAAAGTAATAATAAATTTCATCAGAAAGAATGGCAATAATGGAACAACAAACAAAAACATATGGGTTGCAGCTAAAGGAGTTCGTGGGGAGAATTTGTGTCTAAACAAAAGAAAATGCAATTTAATGATTTGAGCATGCAATTAAAAAAAGGTAAAAATTCCCAACTTAGTAGCAAAGTAGAAATCCTGAAAATTAAAAAGATTACTAAAATTGAAAGCAAAAAACTATTGAATTGACAAATAAAGTGAGGAGCTGTTTAAAAAATAATAAATAAATAGTATAATTTTTTAAATAGCAAAGAGAATCAAATTGTTCATCTCAAAAATGAACAAAGAGATCTTACAACAATTGAGGAAGAAACAAAGAAATTTATCAGAAACTATTTGTACCAATTATACAATAACAATAATGACAACTTAGAGGAAATGGATACTTACAAAAATGTAAACTCACCAGATTAACAAAAGAAGTTACTATTTAAATAATCCAAAATCAGAAGAAAAATTTGAACAAGCCATAGGTGAACTGTCAAAGCAGGAGAAATCTCCAGGACCAAATGAATTTACAAGTGAATTCTATCAAACATTCAAAGAACAATTAATTCCAATATTAATTTCTATCCAGATGGCTTACACTATCTGCAATAATAAGGAAGACATCTTTCCAATTTCTTCATATGGTACAAATATGGTCTTAATATTTAAGCCAATGAGAGACAAAGCAGACCAACAGAGTTAACGAATATTAATTCAAACATTTTAAATAAATTAGTCATGAGTGATAGTAAAACATATTAGAAATAGTATACACTAGAAAAGCAGGTTAAATGCAGATTTGGTTCTACATAAATAAAAATACAATGTATGATAAATACAATAAACTATGTCGATAGTATAAATAGTAAAAAGAAACAAAAAATTATGTCAATATATATTGAAAGGGATTTTGACAAAATTCAACACTCAAGTCTATTAAAAACTCTAGAAAATCATAGAAATAAATGTACTTTTCCTTAATTTAATAAACAGCAGTGCATATCTAAATCTAAGAACAATTATACTGTGTAATGGAAAAAAGGTAGAGGCCTTTCCTATAAAATTAGGGGTGAAGTGAAATTATCATGACTATTAATTAATATAGTGCTAAAAACGCCAGACGTAGAAATAAGCCAAGAAAAAGAAATGGAGACCACAAGCATAGATAAAGACAGACACAAAGTTACAATTTTGTGGATGATATCATGGACTTAGAGAACCCTAGAGAGTCAGATGAAAATTATTTGAAGTAATTAACAGTTTCAACAAAGCTACAGGATGTAAGATAAATTCACATAAATCACCACCATTCCTATATATAACCAACAATACCCAGCAAGAAGAACCAGAAAAATAAATTCAGTTCAAAATAACTACAGGAACTATAAAACATTTGGGACTCTATCTGCCAAGACTCACCCAGTGACTGTATGAATATAACTATAAAACACTCTTTGTAGAAATAAAAATAGACCTAAATTATTGGAGAAATATCCATTGCTCATGGTCAAACTGATATACAAAATGACAACGCTACCTAAATTTATTTATTTAGTAGCAAATCCCCAAAAGAATATTTTATAAAGCTAGAAGAATAATGAAATTCAACTAGGTCAAGAATCTTCATAATTTTTAAGTGAGAAGGAAGGAGCTCTTTAAGTAACAGATCTAAAACTGTACTATAATGTAGTAATCATTAAAAACAATTTGGTACATGTTATAAATAAATAAATAAAGCAGGTAAGAAGAATCAATTAGATATACAACAAAGAAAAGAAAACAAACACAGTAGCATACTTTTGGTAAGCCAAGACTCCAGTTACTGGGAAAAGGATTATTTGACCAAAAAAAATGTCTAGGAAAACTGGACATCAATCTATCAATAAACAGGTTGAAATTAACAAGACACAACATACACCAAGGTAAGCTCCAAATGGATATAATAACAAGATTTTTTTAATCACATCATTAACAAATTGGAGGAATAAGGAAGAAATTATGCCTCAGATCTATGGATATGGGAAGAGTTCATTGCCAAGGTAAGTGATAGAGAGGATCATACAAAATAAAATGGACAATTTTGATTATGTAAAATTAAAAAGTCTTTGCACAGGAAAATCTAATGCATGTCTTTAAAAGAAGGAAAAATAGATAGTTGAGAAAGAATCTTTGCCACAAATTTCTCTAACAAAATTCTTATTTCAAGATATGAAAGGAAATGATTTAAATTTATGACACATTCCCCATATAAGATAAATGGTCAACTGCAAATGAGCAGGTAGGTTTCAAAGGAAGAAATCTAAGCTATTAATAATCATATGCTCTAAATGATTCATCATTGAACAAATGCAAGTAAGGTAAATTTGAGGTGTCACCTCATAATTATCAGATTGGCAAATATGACAAAAGAATCAAATGACAAATGTTGGAGGGGCTATGGGAAAACATACTCTAGTGGACCATTATTCATGCTGTGAATTGGTTCAGCCATTCTGAAAAGCAGTTTGGGACCACGCTTAGAAAGTTACCAAACTGTACATTCCCTTTAGCCTAGTTATTTCCCTTCAAGGTTTATACCTTCAAAGTAATCAAAGAAAGAGAAAAGGCTCTATCTGTACAAAAATATTTATAGCAGTACTTTCTCGTGGTAAGTAGGGCTGTTTATCCACCTTTAGTGTCCACTTTCATCCAACTTCCATCTGTGGCTCCAAGCGGTAGGCACACCCTGGTAAAACCTTCTGATGAATGAACTGAACCTGGGTGAGGGTAACCAGCAGGTCTTAAACCTAGTGGTGAATTAGGGAGATATCTGTCCCAAGTATGTGAAGACTTCCCCCAGCAGAATAGGTGAATGAGAGCAATCTGTTCCAATGGCCATAAAGGCAGCTGAAGCAGGTGCTGTGGAGCTTTTAGAGCTTTGTCAGGTATCAAAGATGCCAGGGTCATCCAGTGCATCCTGGGCTATCAGCTGCAATCTTGACTTTGTCCTGCTACTGGACTTTGATGACTCAGAAAGAGTGAGGCTGACAACTCTGCCCCCTTACATCCAATTCACATGCAAGTCAAGACTCATGTTGTCACTGGACTTCTTCAAAAACAAGGGACCAACAGCAACCACAACAACACTGGAAATTAGCAGGGCATCTTGCTGAGGAATGGCTAGATAAATTGTGGTATATAAATGTAATCAAATAGTATTGTGCCACAAGAAATTATGAAAGAAGGACAATTTCAGAGGACATTGAGAAGCCCTCTGTGAACTGATGCAAAGAAAATTGAGAAGAACAATTTACCCAATAGCAACATGATAGAGAAAAACAACTTTGAAAAAGTTGAGAACTCTTATCAATACAATAATAAATAACAAGTTCAAAAGAATGAAAGTGAAACATACCATTCCCCTCCTGACAGAGAGATAATGAAGTTAAGTAGGAAGAGACATACGTTTTCAAACATGGGAATTTGTAGCTTTGTAGTAAGACTTTTTTAAAAATTTTGTTCAGTGAGATAGAAGAGTAAGGGAAGGGACATATTAATTTTTAAATATCTTTTATTTGAGAAATAAAATAACTTATTTTTAAAGAATATGTTTCAACAGATAATAGACCACTGGGGCAATATTTTAAAAGGAAATAAAATAGAAATTGATTTGAAAGGAAAGCTCAAGCTTGATATTTCCGAAACTTTAATTTTAAGAGGAATACAAAAGAATTAAAGAAGAAATAAGGGATATAAAACATGAATCAAAAAAGAAACATTCAGAAGAGACAGAAAAGAAAGATAATTAGTTAAGATAACAGGGTTTTGAAAGAATCCTTATCAGAAAAAAAAACTAAAGAAAAAGTTGGAGAGAAAATGAGAAGGGAAGTTTTTAATGAATCATTTTACTGAGAGTAAAAAGGGAGGGAAAGAAAAAAGGTGAGGAAAGAAACAGAATTGAAAAACGTAAGAAGGAAGAGAAACTAACAATTTAAAAATTAGCAAATGATGGGAAGGAGTGCGGGAAGAGGGAGATAGCCTCCTGAAATAGAATTGCATCAAAGAAGGTGAAGAAAAATTAATCGTAGGAACAAAAAAAAAAAAAAGCCCTAAAATGAAAAAAAAAAAGTACAAATGGAGAAAACCAAAAACCTAACTCTAATGACACTCAATGTGAAAGGAATAAGCGATTTACTAAAATGAGAGGGCTGCAGAAGTTGCTTACAAGAAACACATTCAATGAAATATATAGAAAATAAAATTGAGATGCTAGAAAAAATTACTATATATTAAGTAAACCAAAAAAGCAGTAGTTGCAATCACATTATCAAAGAAAAATTTTAAATTGATCACATAAAAGATAAAAAAGTAAATTACATTATGTTTAAAGGTACTATGGACAATAAAGCAATGTTGATATTAAACTGAAAAAAATGTCTCAAAAGTCTTAGTTCAGTTTTAATATTTAATAACCTTAAAAGGATAAATGCCACAAACTTATAAAAACATCATTTAAAATAAAGTTTTTAAAATATTGATGTTTCTAATTAAAATTTGACATAACCACCATCTTGTGTTATATATTGCTTTAGTCATTAGTGAATTAGTAATCAGATACTCTTCAATGCCTAAGAGGATTGCATTTGTAATTGTAGTCTTATGATTATCCAAAGCTTAAAGTTTTCATGCACACATGATAGTTTTTATGTGTCATCACCAAAAAAAAAAAAATCTAAAGGAGCTAGATCACATAGCTACGGTGGGTAAACAAGAATATCTACTATAGTGATCCACAGCTCTGAGAAAGTGTCATCTGGAAACTATTACACAGACTGAATAATGGTAAAGCACTCCAATTTGTTCAAATTATTTTTTTCAAAATTCACAAAACTGAGTGTAGAATATCTAAATAATTAAACTTTCTAATGATTTTTATTAGTTACATTTAAACATCTGAAGTTATCCAAGTTTAAAATTGCACCAAGGCTTTTAGGACACCAAATGGAAAGCCATCAAAATTACTAAAGCAAAAATTAACCAAATTGCAAAAAGATATTGACATAAACAGGATAAGAGTAGGAGGCTCTAATGTTCCCCTCTCAGAGCTGGAAAATCTAAGATAAATTAAAAAAAAAGGGAAAATATAGAATTGTACAAACTGAAACTAGAGAGCTAAAAGATCTACGGCACTTTCTGAATTAAAGAATATACATATATGTCAGCATCCCATGACAGTTTTATAAAAATAGGACCTGTCCTCATAGACATAAAGAAATTAAAAATAAAGCAAAAATACTAAACATATCCTTACAGACCATAACATAATACAATAGTAATAAATTCAGGGAATGCAAGCAAAGACACATACATAAAAGGAGGCTAAGAAATCTTAAACAAGTAGGTCAATGAACAGATTGTAGAAACGATTAACTATGAAATAGACAATAATGATGAGAGAATATGTGAGAATTTCTGGGGTTGACCTAAAGAATTCTTTAGAGGTTAAATCATATCACTAAAATATACATATAAAATACATTCTTGTTATTTAGTCATTTCAGTCACGTCCAACTTTGTGAGCTCATTTGGGGTTTTCTTGGCAAAGATACTAGAGTGATTTGTCATTTCCTTCTCCAGTTCTTTTTACAAACAAGAAAACTGAGATAAACAGGGTTAAGTGACTTGCCTAGGGTCACACAGCTAATAAGTATCTGAAGCTAGATTTAAACTCAGGAAGATGTCTCTTCCTGATGCCAGGCCTGGCATTCTATCCACTGCACCATTTAGCTGCCCTATAAAATGCACACAAAACAAAAAAGGACAGAGTAAGTAAATGGAATAGGAATTTTTGTTGCTAATTGAAATTCAAAGTGTTGCAAATTACTGTGACAAAGTTTAGCCACAAACAAGAGCTACAAGAAGACACCTCCAAATGGACTTTCTTCCAAAAGTTGGGCAGATGGTTAACAAATGTGGAAGATTGTGTATTTTCCACATATCAATTGGTTTTACTGACTTTTTCATTCTTTGTTTTAAGGATTGACTCTCTGCATGGAAGTAGAGAAAGGAACTCATGGAAAAAATATAGATTGTGTCAAAACAAAAGATGTTAATGAAATATTTTAAATTCTATTTTAAATGTATTTTCAATCTATTTTTAAAGCATATATATGTATATATATATGTATGTGTGTGTGTGTATACACACACACACACACACAAGACAGCTGGCCCCTGTTTGAGCAGAGAAAAACCACCATGTACACTTTGGGAGAGCAGGTATTTCACTTAAATTTCAAAACATTTGTTTCTTCTGAATAGTTCTGATGACTAGAACTGGCTTAGAATCTTTAGGAAGAAATGAGATTTAAAAAAAAGAGAGTTCATAAAACAATAATAATGCTGATAAATACTAATATACATACACATCAAAAGAAAGAAGGAGGAGGAGGGGGGAGAGAGAGAGAGAGATAGAGAGAGAGAGAGAGAGAGAGAGAGAGAGAGAGAGAGAGAGAGAGAGAGAGAGAAATCTTTAGATTTGCAGAAGTTTTAATGTTATTAATTACGTTTGAGCCTTCAACAACCCCATTGAGGTAGTTGCTATAAGTATGATTGTCCTTACCTTTCAGATGAGAAAACAAGTTCAAAGATATTAGGTAGCTTACTCATGGTATGCAACTTGTAAATTTCAAATGCAGGGCTTGGGGTCTATGGACACAAGTCTTCCTGACTTCAAGGCCACCTTTCTATCTACTATGTCAGCAGTCTCTCTACTTTTGAATGGTACACCCCCATCAGAAAAAAATTAACATGTATTCCCCAACATATGTATATCTACTTATTCATTAATCATATACAAGCATTATTATACTCATAATTACAAACAAGATAAGACTTACATTAAGAATAAACATTCTAAAACATTTCCAAAAGATTAGTGGACTCTAGATTCAATGGGAAATCACTGAGGCTTACTGAGTGGAAGAGTGAGATCATCACTTTGCCTTATGAAAATCATTTTTGGCAGATGAAAATTCATGTTTGAAAAATGAGATTGGAGAGGGGAAAGACTTGAGGCAGACAGATCAATTAGAAGACTTCTGTTAAGTGTCCAGGTGAGTGGGGATGAGGGCCCGAATTAGGGTGTCAAGGGGCAGAAGAGAAAAGAGGACAATGTAAGGGAAAAACATCTGAACTCTGAGGGGATCAATGGACTGAGAAGCTGAGGATGCCATGTGGATTGTAAGCTGGATGACAGGAAGGCTGATGGTACCTTGGTTAAAACAGGGAATATCAGATAAAGACCCTCCAAAAGACCTTGTTCCCAGTTTTGGAGACCACTGAACTATGCTACAGTGCCTCATCATCAATCCGGCACCTGAAAGTGCAACTACTTGTAAGATCTTGCATAACTTTTATGTTTCTGGAGGAGATATGACCAAGAGTCATGACCCTTTAGAACTCACCTGTTCTTGCTCACATAACCAGCATGCATTTTATCCATGAATTTTGGTCTCAGCTTCCAATTCTGTGAAGCCACAAAAAATATATCTCTATCTTAATTCCCTAACAGAAAAACAACAGGGATGATGATTGCAAAATGCTACTTCAAAGACAGAGGCATAATAGGACCCAGAGAGTTAATAAACTGGGTAAAAAGGGACATCCACCCCAGAGTGATAATTCACTTAATGGCAGTAGAATCACCTGACACTTTCCCCAAATGCCCAATTTACTCCCTAGAAGTAGTTTCCACCCCCAAAAAAGTCCCATAAAGTAAAGTATTATCATTTTTTCCTAGTTCTTTATGAGCTATAAGATTTCTGTGAGCCAACACTGTTATCTCTGTGTAAATTCTTTGCCACATGAAGGCAGTATCTATTTGAAGTCTGCAGGAATCCTCTTAGTAGACTACCCCTTCCTGAGCAGAGAATTTTACTTGTCTTGCAAGAATTAACTGAGTCCATAAAGAAAGAAATTTGCACAGGAGCTGTAGCTACACAAGAGAGAACTGAGGCAGTTTTCTAGATAACTTAAGACATCAATATTTTGACCCAAAATATTCAAATGAATGAGGCAAAAGTGTGGTTTCCTTTAAATGTCTCAGAATATTTTTTCATGTTTGAATTAACAACTCTTACTTCTCTCTACATTGCTGCAAAAATTGCACCTAAATAAATGAATAATGTAAAAATCACAGAATCTCAGAATTGGAGGGGACCTCAAGAATCATTGAGTCCAAGCCATGCCTCCACAATATACCTTCCAAGTGAGCACATAGCCTTTGATTGAAGATCTCCCATAGGGTGGATCTAAGACAGCCCTTCCCATTTTGGTTTAGTTCTACTTGACAGGAAGTTTTTCCTTTTGTTGTTCAATTATTTCAATCATGTCTGACTCTCTATCAACCCATCTGGGGTTTTCTTGATAAAGATACTATAGTAGCTTGCCATTTCCTTCAACAATTCATTTTATAGATGAGGAAACTGAGACATACAGAGTTAAGTGATTTGCCCAGAGTCACAGAGTTAGTAAGTGTCTGAGATCAGATTTGAATTCATGAAGATGGGTCATCCTGACATCAGGTCCAGCACTCGATCCATTGTGCCACCTAGCTTTTTCTTTACTACAAGATTAAATTTATCACTTTGCATCTTCCACCCACCACTCCTACTTCTGATCTTTGGGCCAAACAGAACAAGTCTCATTCCTCTTCCATGTTGGTTGGTTGTTGTCCTTTGTCTTCGAAAAGGACAGAAATGACATCACCATTGAAAAGTGAAATTTCAGTGTGTCCAACTGTGGCTGATCAAACCAATATGAGCTCAGAATGCTCTACCACAATATGGGCATAGATAGTCCCCTTTGAATATTTGGTGTAGATATTCCAAATTTGCATCCTGCATTTATTTTGTGCTGTCTCAACTCTGTTTTGCTCAAAGAGCACAGCACCTTTTCTTTTGTGGGAACACCATACTAAGCAGTCCTGTGCCAGCGTCTCCCATGTTGCACAGTCAAACCCAAAGTTCTTGAGAGAGACCTTGAGAGTGTCCTTGTTTCGTTTCTTCTGGCCACCATGTGATTGCCTGCCCCATGTGAGTTCTCCACGAAATAGTCTTTTTGGCAAGCGTACATTTTACATTCAAACAACATGGTCAGCCCATTGGAGATGCACTCTCTGAATCATAGTTTGAATACTTGGCAGTTCAGCTCAAGCAAGGACTTCAGTGTCTGGTACCTTATCATGCCAGGTGATCCTCAGAATCTTCCTAAGACAGTTCAAGTGGAAGCAAATCAGTTTCCTGGCATGGCACTGGTAGACTGTCCATGTTTCACAAGCATATGACAATGAGGTCAGCACAACAGCTCTGTAGACCTTCAGTTTGGTAGTCAGTCTAATGCCTCTTCTCTCCCAAACTTTTCTTCAGAACCTCCCAAACACTGAGCTAGCTCTGTGTGGCTTCAGAAAGGGCCAAAGAGGAGTCAATATTGTATTTGCTGCCCAACAACTCCAGGAGAAATGCCAGGAGCAGAACAGAGATCTGTACACAACGTTTGTGGATCTGACCAAGGCCTTTGACACTGTTAGTCATGAGGGCTTATGGAAAATTATGTCAAAATTTAGTTGCTCAGAGAAGTTCATCAATATTGTATGCCAATTTCATGAAGGCATGTTTGCACCCATTCAAGATAATGGACAAAGCTCTCGTGCCTTCCCCATCACCATTGGAGTGAAACAGGGCTGTGTGCTTGCTCCTATGCTTTTTAGCATCATGTTTTCAGCCATGTTGACAAATACTTTCAATGATAATGAACACGGCATCAAGATCAACTACTGCACTGATGGCAAGTTCTTCAATCTGAAAAGGCTATAAGCCAAGACCAAAGTGGAGGGAGTGATGTTGCGTGATCTTCTGTTTGCAGATGACTGTGCACTCAATGCAGCCTCTGAAGCTGAGATGCAACCAAGTAGGGATCAATGCTGCCTGTGCTAATTTTGGCCTAATAATTAACACCAAAAAAACACAGGTGCTCCATCAGCCACCACCACATCATCCATACGTGGAACCATCAGTTACAACAAAGGGAGAAGTTTTGAAAGCTATGGATAAGTTCACTTACCTTGGTAGTATACTTTCTTCCATGTAAAGACTCTTCAAATACTTAAAGCCACTTATCACATGTCCCTGAGTCTTCTTTTCTCCAGTCTAAACTGCCCCATTGTTTCCAACTGATCTTCATATTGCATTAAACTCTAACCCTTTCATCTTCCTAGTTGCCTTCTTGTGAGAACTCTTAGCTCATCAATGTCTTCCCTATAATGTCATACTCAGGACTGAATGCAGTGCTCCAGGTGTCACCTATGCACAATGGTTCTAGCACTGTATTCCCAGATGCCATGCCTCTCAATGTATTACCTACTTAGGACTTCTTTGTCATCCTGTTGACTCATTTATTAGCACAAACTAATTTAATTTAAAAAATTTTTAAATATAACTAGTAGATATGGAGCTAAAGTGTTATGACTTCTGACCTCAACACTCCCCAATACCAAAGATATCAAAATATAATTGGGAAATATTTAATAAAACAAAGAATACTCTAGAACCTACATAATGTTAACATGTGGTTTCTAAGACAATATGGTACCCACAGCAATCGTATCTCCTTTAGTGACCTGTGTTTCTATTTAGTTTGATACCAATGATATAGATCATGGCACCTAGAAGCACGTCTCTAAGTCCACTGACTGCGTGGGAAGATTAGGGAGCAACTGAAAGAAACTCAAAAGCTGGGAGATGAAAGAAATAAAAAAAGAAGGAAGAACATTTCCTCTTGAAAATGCTACATAGACAAGTACTAAGGACATCTGTTAACTGAAGAAAAATTGCAAAAAGCATTGCATGGCAATATTTTCTAGGGGAATAACTGAGGACAATGATGCTGGAGTCATGAATGACACAATAGCATAATGAATAGTGCTGGGCTTGGAATCCTTAAAGCTGCAGGTTCAAATCCCACCTCTGACACTTACCAACTGGGTGACCATGTGACCACTTTAACCAGGCTGAGCCTCAGGCAACTCTGTGGCACTCATAGTAACAAACACTGCAATTGGTTTTGGTGGAGGGAGCTCTCCCACAAGAGAAGTCACAGATCCTTTTCATATAGGTATAAGGCAGCAAAATTCTACCTTTTTCATTAATTATCTGTGTGACTTTGGATAAATCATGTCACTTCTCTGTCATATGTCCAATGGGAGGGTTGAATTAAACAACTGCTAGTGCTGCTTTTAGCTCCAATTTTATTTATTTTCTCATGACGATAAGAAAGAAAGAGCTATCTTGGAGGGAGGGGGAGAGCACAATAGATTGTCCTATGAAAAGGCATACAAGTAGTATTTGCAAATTTTTACTAATCTCTTCATGCCGTATCATTGGTAAATAAAAAATTTATCTTGGTCAAAAACATAGTTGCCTTAGATCTGAAGGTTGCCCTCGCTTTTTCGCCAGTTCATTAAATGTCCAAAGCTAGGACTGGCAGCACGTGGGTATAATCCCAGCTACCTAAGAGGCAGAAGCTGACAGATCTCAAACAGAGGGGTTCTGAGTTTCAGGAGGCAATGTGTGCAGTAAGTTTGACATTAATATAGTGAGATCTCAAGAGGCAGAGGGAGAGAAGGGGCACAGGTTACCTAAGGAAGGGTGAATCAGCCCCAACAGAGAAGATCAAAGTTATCTCACCAATCAATAATGAGATCAGTCTTTGAGTAAGCCCTGCACTTCCAGCTTAGACAAGATAGAGACCCAGTCATTTAAAAAAAAAATGCAAAGCCTTTGACGTTTGAGAACACGCACGTTCATCTGCAGTCTAAAATAATCACATCCATCAAACATCAGCAGAAAGGGTTTTCATTTTGATCGTTTTACTCATTAACTAATACAATATCTACCAGGATCATAAGAGTAGGAAACCATAAAATTAAAATACAAACTCCTAAAAACCAAACAATGTATCCATACAGCTGGTTCTCTGCAACCGACTTTGATCATTCTACAGGAGTAAAATTGAATTTTAATTGTCCCTGTTATAAGCAGCATTCTGGTACTGGTGCTACTGCTCATAAACTGAAAAGAATGTGTACAATGGACTAAATTAGTGCAACAAAGTAGAAGTTTTTGGCATTTCTGAAGATATAAAAAAATCAGTCCCATGGTATTAGAATAGTATGTACATATTCAAAACCACTACGCACTTGGCATCTGGGTCAACAGCCATTCAGGGGCACATTTGCATCATTGTATTTTGGTCTATTTTTAGGCATCTGAATTTCAAAATAATAAAGCTAGGGGAAGAGGAACTCAAGTTTCACTTCCTTTGACAGTTACATTTCTAGAAATAAGATGAATAATGCGCTGATGGGGAAAACAATGGGAGAAAAATCTAAGGTGGTATGAGATCATTATATCCCTCCCAAAAGTGGGCATTTGAAACAATTGGTTCAGTTAAAGAATTAAATGCAGATTTCTTATAATTACCATAAACTGGATCAAGGGAAGATCATTCTTTTTCATCTAGAACAGAGACATTTTTGAATTTTAAATAGCTTCTTCAAATATAGTTGAAAGCCTGAAAATCTAAACAAAATTTCTTCTCTTTGTAGATCTGTGCTTAATAGGGATCTCATTAACAAAATATAGGAATACAGATGTTGCACTAATGCCTAACTATCTCACATTCAGAAGTCAACACCTGAAGAATAATTCAAACTCAATTATTTGTCTATCTAACAAATAGTTACTAAAACAATCAATTCCCAACAAGTCAAAATCTGAAGTGATGAAGGAAATTGCACAAACATTGTAACCAAAATATAGAGCCCACTGATGGTAATGCTTCATAAATTCACTTCCTCTATTTCATTGATCCAAACCCATAAAATTCACTGACAACATGCTTTCCTAGCATTTTCCTTTAAGTCCGTTGGGAATTGGGGTAAGTTTCAGCCCAAGCCAATGCACTGTATAGTGGGGGAAAAACACATATATACACATAAAGGATAGCTGGAGGTTGTTTCAAATTCAATCATTTCTCCTTGAAAATCAAAATATGCTATGAAAGAAGCAATTTGCTTTCAAACTTTCTTAGGACTGACACTCTTCAGGGGATTTCTCAAAAACTTGTAATCCTTGAGAATTCAGAATGTGTTAAGTCAGTTTTCTTAAATTTGTGTAATTCCCAAGTAGGACACATCCTAAAAAGCAAAAGGTGCTAGAGAAGGTAGAAGATGCTGCCATCCAAGACGCCATTTGGAGACTCAAATTCCTCAAGTCCAAAACAATCTTCACTCAAATAGGTCTATGAGTTCATCTGAGTGAGCATGTTGGCACATATGTTCTTCTCACCAACAATAAAACAGAGCTAATTCTGGGCTACCGGGTGACCTACAAGAAAGAAAATGACAAAGCAATGAGTTTCTCAAAGAACCAGATCTGCATGCAAAGCTCATCTTGCAAGTTATTAAAGCAACAACATCATGCAATAAGCACTGAGCTGTACTTAGGGTGAGGAGATTGGACTTTTGTCCCTGGACACTAAAGTTTAAAGGGTGCTGACAGTACCTACAATGTAAAAAACATTAAAATGCCTGAGCTTATCACGTAGCAAGGGTAGAAAGTTAAAATAGAATTGGCCAGCTCATGTGCTTCCTCAAGAGACCTTTTCCTCTCTGTATCCCAAGGTCTTTGTCAACAAAGCATCATGTGTTGTCTCTTCTACTCCATCTGAATTTATCTTTAAAAGTTGGTTTGAGGGCACTTTTTGTGCTGATTCCTCTGGTCAAATCTTGAAAATTTTGACCCAGATTCAAAAAGGAATAATTATAACTCTGTGCAGTGTATTTGAATTTTTGAAAAAATATTTTAAATTCTACTTTTTTATTAGGAGGAAGATGTTAGCTTGAAGATCATTCCAATAAAGTACAAATTTGGGCAACTCCCATCCACAGAAAATGCAATTCAATATTTATTATGTATAAACTTTATGCCAGGACTAGAGGCATAAAGTTTTAAAATGACATCATCCCCCAGGAGTTTATGTTCTATAGGAAAGTCTATATGGTACACACACACAAATAGGTATAATACAAGTTAGGGTGAGACTGGGACAAAGAAGAAGTCTAAACTAAATGCCCTGGAAGAAATCATTCATTTGGAAAGATGTGCAAAAATGAGTCTAATGATAGACAGCCTTCACTAGAATGACAACCGTAGCAAATAATAAATCCAAACCATTCCAACAACCATTTATTAAGCACCTACTGTGGGCCAGACCTGCCCTCAAGGAGCTCATATTCTACTGGTCAATTACAAAGCTGTGGAGGGTTTGTCATTTGTCATTTAGAAAAATACACATATTAATGAAATCAGACCTTTCAAAGTATTAAAGAAGGTATAAATGTCTTTGCCTCCATAACAGGCTGGCTCAGACACAACTAGTTTAGCTTATGAATGTTCAGACTTATCAAGTGGTCACTATAGTCACAGAATTATAGATCTAGAGCTGATGGGAGTCTTGTAGGCCATCTAGTCCCACTTTCATTTTATATATAAGGAAACTGAGTCCCAAGAAAAGGAAATGACTTAACCAAGGTCACAAGGATAGTAAGGGGCAGAATCAGGATTTAAATGGAGTCCTTTGACTCCAAATTCAGACAACTGGCTTTTTGTGAAGCAGGAGATCTTCAGTTTAATTGATTGCCTGCCTCTATACGGAGCTACATAGTGGAATTATTTTTTTTTTAATATTTATTTATTTATTTATTCAATTTTCTTACATTCATTTTCTCAAATTTTTGGGTTCCAAATTTTCTCCCCTTTTATCCCCTCCCCCCCACCCCAATACCCCAAGCAATCTAATTTTCCCTATCTCCAATCTGCCCTCTCTTCTGTCATCTCTCCCTTCTCTTGTCTCCATCTTCTCTTTTCTCCTGTAGGGCCAGATGACTTTCTATTCCTCCTTAACTGTATGTCTTCTTTCCTAGTTGCAACAACAATACTAAACAGTTGTTCCTAAAACTTTGAGTTCCAAATTCTCCCCATCCCTCCCTCCCCACCCATTCTCTTTGGGACAGCAGGCAATTCAATATAGGCCATATCTGTGTAGTTTTGCCAATGACCTCCCTGATAGTCGTGCTGTGTAAGACTAACTGGATTACCATCCCTCCTAACCTGCCCCTCATTGTTTCTCTTCTGTCTTTTGATCCTGTCCCTCCCCGAGTGTTAACTTCAAATTGCTCCCTCCTCCCTTTGCCCTCCCTTCCATCACCCCCCCTTGCAATAGCTCTTTCTCCCCCACTTTCCTATACTGTAAGATAGGTTTTCATACCAAAATGAGTGTGCATTTTATTCCTTCCTTTAGTCAAATGTGATGAGGGTAAACTTTTTTTTGTTTTTTTTGTTTGTTTGTTTGTTTGTTTTTCTCAGCTCTCCTCTTTTTCCCTCCACTAAGAAAAACTCCTACCTGCCTCTTAAATGACATATAGTTACCCCCTTCCCTTTCCCTCTCTTTCCTCCCCCTACATTTCTCTCTCACCACATAGTGGAATTATTACAAATTTCTTGTCTCTCTAAAGCAGTGTTTATGTTCATAGTTTGCTCTGAATGTTCTAATAGAGGATTGAAACTCAAACAATAAAACCATCAGCCCTGTATTTGTGTACTGTGAAGAAGTTTTAAGCTGCTCTGGAGTACAGACACTCAGAGCCCATCAAGTGATTTCATGCATGCTGAGCTGTCTAAGTTAATTCCTTCAAGAGTGGTTCTCATAATTATTGGTTAAAATTATAAAGTATAGATAGTTCAATAGAGCAAAATAATGTTGCTCTGTGTGAGTGTTTTAATGCAATATTCACTTTTTTAAAATAGTTTCTTTTAGAAAATCTCCGGCTTTTCTGGGAAAATAAGATCATTAAAAGGCAATAGCTATTTCTTCCTTTATTACTCAGAATAATTAACTACACTTTAAATAAACATTGCAGAAAACCTGTACATTTTGTACCTACGTCTCCTTTTAAAGGCACAGTAATAATAGCTAACATTTGTATAGTGCCAGGCACTCTACTAAGAACTTTACAATTATTATCTCACGTGATCCGCATAACAATCGTGGAAGGAAAGTACTCCTATTATCCTCATTTTACAGATGAAGAAACTGATGTAAACAGGGGTTAAGTAACTTGCTCATGGTCACATAACTAGCAAGTGTCTGACACCAAATTTGAACTTGGGTCTTTCTAATCCCAGACCCAGTATTCTATCTACTGGACCACTTAATGGGTTCCCTCCTCCTGAAGATATTCCCACAGAGGCAAGAGTTTGTTGAGTTTGGGATGAAATGGGTGGCAACTGAGGTCACTTCAGCAAAAATTCCATGAAGTGATATATTCAGTGGAGGCAATTAAGGCAAGAAATGAAGGTTCTACTTGAATCCATCTACCTCCAGACAAACTGTCATCCAACTATACATATTATTTGGTGCAAAACAGCTCTGTTTTATGTGAAATAGTACAGTTGGATTTGTAGTCATCTTGTTTAATGCTACTCATAAAGAATTATTTTTTTAAGAAGGACTAAAATTCCTCATTCATTCATAGCTCAATTAATAAGATATGATGGTAGCACTCATTGACACTAAATAAGAAACAGAACTATGCAACATGGTCAAGATCATAAAACTGAGAATCACATATTTGTGAGGCCTGATATTAAAAACATCAAGGAAACTTAGAGGCCTCTTAGTCCAATGCCTTCATTTTAAAGAGAAGGAAACTAAGGCCAAAGGTGAGTCCCTTGCCTAATGTCACCTAGGAGGGCATTGGGAAATCTGGGGTCAAGTTTAAATAGTTCTATTATCTATCCTGAACAACTGAGAGAACTAACGTCCACAAAACTGCATTTCCAGAAAAAGTAGTACATGTGATTTTTCTAGGGACATAAAACCAGATGAACAAAATACTCAAAAGAATATGCTAGAAAAAAACTGGAAAAGGGTGTGTCCATCAATTGGCAAATGTCTGAACAAATCATGGTGTATGAATATAATGGAATACTACATTCCATAAGAAGTGATGCAAGAGATAGTTTCAGAAAACCTATGGAAATTTGAATCTACTGCTAAAAAGGAAAGTGGGTAGAACCAGAACTATTTCTCCAATAACAATAATGTAAAGAAAAAACACTCTGAAAGTCTAAAGAATGCTGACTGAAGCAATGACAAACCAGGATTCTAAAATACTGACGATAAAATAAGTTACCCCTGTTTTGACAGAGAGGGGATGCACTCATGATACAGGAGACACACATCCTTGACCGTGGCTCATATGGAAATGCTTTCTTGACTATGCATATTGGTTACAAGACTATGCCTATTCGATTTCTTTGTCCTTTAAAAAAAACAATTTTTGGAGGGAAATGTCATAAAGATAAGAGAAAAGTAACTGAGTCACCAGAAAGAAAAAAGTAGAGGCTCAATAAAGCATTCGCACAGAAGAGAACAGAAGGAAGATCAGAAGGAAGCCCAAGCAGGCCAGCTTTGAAAGTTTCATGTTGACTGTCATCTGTGCAAAAGAAAGCTGTATATAATGGAAGTGCACCTTTTGAGGTACAATCCTCTTTTGCTGTCCTGCTTTATGTAAATGCACATTTTATTTGATGTTTATTATGTCCAGTGTAAAAAATAAGCAATTGTTTTTTAAAAGAAAGAATATCCTAAGAAAGCAGTCATCTACACAAAAAGAGAAGACTGGTTAGAAATGGTCCCCACATCTCTGTCTAATTACCATGACTCTATAGCTGGCTACATATTTTTTTTCACATTTCTATTTAAATTCAGGATCAAGCCACCCTGGGAAACTGACCCTCTAGAAAATCATATATTATGCCTCCTTTGGACATTTCATTTCTGTTCAAAATGTGTTGTTCTATCTTTCACCCTTAACCATGTCTCTCTCTCTCTCTCTCTCTCTCTCTCTCTCTCTCTCTCTCTCTCTCTCTCTCTCTCTCTCTCATACACACACACACACACGCATGCATGCACGCACATGTACATACATACCTTCTCTATTGCTGTGGAGAGGACAACATCATCAGAGTCCCTCAGGTTCCCATTCTAGAAGTGTTCCTGGATTTCTCATGTTGCCACCACTCTGGTACAAGCCCTCACTACCTCACACCTAGACTACTGAAAGCCTATCCATGAGTCTGCCTGCCTAAACTCTCTCCCTACCCCAGTCTATACTTTATTCGGTCTTGAAAATTATTTTTCTAAAGCACAGGTCTGATCATGTCATCCCCCTACTCAATAAACTCCAGTGGTTCCTTCTCATCTCCAGGATGAAATATAAAATTCTCTGTTTGGCATTCAAAGCCCTTCCTAACCTAAGTCACTCCTGCCTTTCCAGTCTTATTGCTCCTTCCTCCCCAACATCTACCTGTCGATCTCAGGATGCCACCTGGCTGTCCCACAAAGATCCTCTATCTCTTAGCTCTGGGTTCTTTCTCTGGCTGTCCTCTTACCTTGGAATGTTCTCCCTTCTCAACTCTGACTATCGATGTTCCTACCTTATCCCATCTACAGGAAGCCTACTTCACCCCCTTGTAATTGAAGAACCTTCCCTCTATGTATATAACTCACTTTGTATATATTTGTTTGCATGTTTTCTCCCCCTTATACCATAAACTCTTTGAGGGCAGGGACAGTCATCTGCCTCTTAGCACAGTGCCTGGTACACAGTAGATGCTTAATAAATGTTTATGGATTGATTAATTCTTGAAAATATCAACTAGGCAATACTTCTTTTTTTCTGCACAGTAAATACGTCTAGCTAAAGTATTTGAACCGATGACAAGGAGCCACAAGTTACTGTTTCTTTTTCTTCAGTGCACAGTAACCTAGGCCTGGCAGGTGGACACAGTTACACAAATGAATTTCCTAGATGTGCATAAACTCTATAAAAGACATAAGATGTTTTATACAGTCTAAGTCACATTTCCTTAGATTAATAAAGGAAACCAAGTTTCATGACTTCAGAATGATCCTCCAGTAGCCCACTACTACAAAGCATTCTTGTATCACAATGACTTGGGGAGCAGCATGATGTGACTGACTTTTTGGAAGCACTGGATGAAATGTCACTACACTACTACAGAGTAAATTTAGTAAGAGTAGACCTTCCTTCCTAGCACACAGGGCCCTGATAACCCTAAGGCATATATAGACCAATGCACCATAGAGCAGTACCTGACTAGAGAGGGCAGATCTGCTAAGAGACTGAGTTATGCCCATTAAGCTTAATCTGCAGAACCCATTTGACTTGTATCCATTCATTTCCTTGTTTTTGCTTTCATGCAAGGATCACTAAAAGTGCTGCTCCCTAGCCCCAAAATTCACAGCCAATGAAAATTTTAGTGTTGACAAATGAATGCAAAACATTAGAGGGAGGAGTTTTTCAAGGGATTTGGGTGGGTTTTTTTAGATTTGTAATTTATCAGCATTATCAAACATTTAATCGCATATATTTAATCACATTTACTAGTAGGATCATAGTTGCAGAACTGGAATGAACTTAAACCTTCATTTTAAAGAGAAAACAGAGGATCAGAGACTAGACAGGTGACTTCTCAAATGTCTTCGTTCTTCCTCTCCCCACCCCACCCCCATTTATTTAAAAACATTGGCTTCTATCACTTGAATCACATTTTCTATCAGATAAACAATGATTTTCTTTTTAAGGAGCATTTCTATTTCAGAGATCCATCTGTATGAGGAGATTTGCCATAGCGTTTTGATACATTAGCCTGTCATCTATGGAACCTCTGCTTTAAATCAGGCTCACAAAAGAAGTGAAATAAATTTAGTATCACTGACTAAAAAACGAGCTACTGCACCAAATCACAGCTCCATAAAACCTGACACAAAGGAGGATGCTGGGAAATCTCCTTTTTAGTAAAGGCCAAACCATGGGGTGGCAGGAGAACAACCAGCTTGATCAATGTGAAATACAGTTCTCTCAATGCCTAAATTAGAAAACCATGAAAAATAAGCATCATTAATTACTGGCCGTAGCCATTGACTATGTGTTTTCCCTATGCTTACCTTTGTGGTTTTAACTTTGTTACCACTGCTGCAAGACCAGCCAGAATAATCCGGAAGCACTTTACAATCCTCTCCGTCCAGGCATGGGTTCATATGACACCACCATTTCTGTAGGACGATGGAGGCTGGAAAAGAGAATCCAAGTCATACATGATGTTAAAGGGGACATTGTTTTCATTGATCTGCAAGGGAAAACAGCACCTTCCTTTGTGACTGGGTCACATATACACAACCGTTACAAAGATGAAATGTCTTTATTCATAATTAAACCCCCAATCTGGAAAAGATAAAGGGAGGGAAGGAAGGAAGGAAGGAAGGAAGGAAGGAAGGAAGGAAGGAAGGAAGGAAGGAAGGAAGGAAGGAAGGGAAAGATGGAGGGAAGGAAGGAAGGGAAAGATGGAGGGAAGGAATGCCAAAGTCAGAATTTTAAATTATCTTGATAGGGTAGAACACTGGGCCAAACTGAATGCCATCAAACTTATTATGGGTAAATATAGAATCTTACACATGGTTTCAAAAAATCAGTTTGATTAAAAAAAAAAGAGGAGTTGCCGGCAGCATCAACCTGCAAGTGCAGTCAGCAGTGGGATATGTGGGTTCAAATTAGGGCAGTCAGGGTTCTCTCTATTCCATTCCCAGCAGGCCCAGACAGAATAATCCCAGGGAAAAGGTCAAAAGCCTTCATTAACTGCTTCTATTCCCCCTCCCTCATTTATTTAGAAATGCTGACTTCTGTTGCCTGAATAATACTCTGAAAGTATTAAACTGAAGGGAAATTTCTACTTTAGGGAGCCATGACTTCTCCATCAGAGGGCTGCTGGTCCATAATAAGATGTAACTGAAGATAGAGCACCCATGACCACCCCAGCTCTATCTTCAGTGGACTATGTTCAAAAAAGTAAGGGTAAGGGACAGTGAGGAAATAGTCCTGCTGCTGTCTACCCCGGTCATCTGGAGTATTGCACTCCCTTCCCCATTTTAGGAAGAATGTTGAGAAGCTGGAAAGTGTCCCCAGAAAGATGAAAGTTGGTTGAAGGACCAGGGGATATTGAGGCAGGGAAGACTTGGGTAGTAGAAGGATATGACAGCTGCATTCCTTGACCAGGAGTAGGTTGGAGTAGATGATCCCTGAGGTCCCTTCCATCTCTGAGATTCTGGGATGTCATTCAAATTTTAGGGAGGCTCAGGATGAGAAAACAATTCACAAGTAGCACTGTTCATAAGTCACAGAGCTGGGGCTTAAACCTAGGTATTCAGACTCAATCCCAAATCTCTTTCCATAGTTCCATAGCTAAATGATAAGTGCTGCCAAGTGATGTTGGGTGACATTTTAGACTGAATGGAGTGAGCATTCATCCTTTCCTTACTTTTGCTATC